>OZ018323.1:116499346-117099346 GCA_963969495.1 Ceratothoa steindachneri | reverse complement strand
AAATATTCTAAGAATATAAAGAACAAAGAAAATCTTATAAGAGCAGAGCAAAGAAAACCGTAAATTTCCAGGACCAAAGCAAACCTTAAAAATACCAGGAGATAAAATTTTATAAATAGGGCAAATAAAACCTTAACTATACCAGAATCAAATGAATACTGTACAGACAACAGAAGTGAATAAAGACCTTAAAAATAGCAGGGACAAAGAGAAGTTAAAAATAACAAGAGCAATGAAAAACTTAAAATTACCAAGATCAGACAAAAGCTTAAAAGTAACTGGAGCAAATAAAAGTGTAAAAATACTATGAGTAAAGAGAATCTTACAAAACCTTGTAGCAAACAAAACCCTTTAAAATACCAGGAACAAATGATAACCTTGAAATATTAAGAGCAAGAAAAGCATTAACAGGCCAGCAGTAAAGAAAAACTTAAAATTATCAAAGAAAAAAAAACCTTAAAAATAGCAGGAGCTAATATAATAGTAAAAAATAATAGCATCGAAGAAAATGTTTAAAACACCAGAACCAAATAAAACCAAAAACACAAATAGCAAACAAAAATCTTAAAAATAAAATGAGCAAAAAAACTTAAAAATAACAGGAGCAAATAAATATTTGAATATTATCAAAAATATAAAAAAAAACTTAAAATAGTAGGAAAAAAGATAAACTTTATAAATGACAGGGGTAAAAAAAACTGTTAAAACACCAGTAGGTATAAAAACCGTAAAATTCCGGAATAGGATAAGAACTTATTAAACAGAGCAAAAACAAACACCTTGATAATACGAGAGCAAAATAAAAATTAAAAATACTTTGAGTTAATATAACCTCTAAAATACCAAGAGCAAAGTGAAAGTGTAAAGAAATATCAGGAGAATCCCCCCTTAATTTAATTGTAGCATGGAAAAACCTAAACTTACCAGGAGCAAATCAAAAGCTTAAAAATGGCCGGAGCAAAGAATACATTTTCAAAAACAAGAGTACAGAAAACCACAGCAGTAGAATAGCAGAAAAAATCTTATAAACACCAGAACAAACAAAACCTTAAAAATAGCAGAATCAAATAGCTACACAAAATTTACATAGTTATCAAAACATTAAAATTATAGTGAGCAAGGAAAGATAAAATATAAAAATATAAAAAAAAAATCCCTTAAAATACGATGAGCAAAGAAAAAACTTAAAAATCCCAGCACAAAGAAAACATTAAAATACCAAAAGCAGTGAAAACAATAAATTTTAATGCGGTCATAAAGCTTTATAAAGCAAAGGAAAAAACATCAAGATAGGAAGAGCAAATATAGGTCTTCCAAACACCATGAGTAAAAAAGAACTTTTGAATAGCTGGGGCAAAGAAACCCTTAAAAATTCGGGGCGCAGAGCAATATTTAAAAATACCAGAGCAAAGATGACAGTATAAATGTCAGGAGCAAAGAGTTTCCTAAAAAATACCAAGATCAAAAAATCATCTTAAAAATAAAGGGAGAAAAGAAAATCTTTCAAAATTCCACAAGCCCACCATACAAACAAAAATACCAGGAGCAGATAAATATGTAAAAATAGCAATGTAATTTAACCTCTAAAATACTAGGAGCAAATATAACCATTAAAATACCAGTATGAAACCCTTAAGTAAAATATAGCTGGAAATAGCAGTAGCAGGCAAATAGGTAAAAATAACTGAGCAAAGAAAACGTTAAGAATTCCATGGGCAAAAAAAAATTTAAAAATATAGAGCAGAGCAAACCTTAAAAAATAGATAGGATTTTCTTTCTCCTCTATGAGGTATTTTCATCTTCTTCCCATAATATGGATCTTACTCATCATCTATCAGTTAATTTCTTTCTTCTCTGAATTACATATTATCCACCTCCACTTGTCATCATTTTGCTCCTCCCCCATAGTAATGTTTTTCTGCTCTCTAACAATCTTTTCCCAACACTTTCTTAGCAAGGATCGACCAAGCATTTTCCTCTTCTTGCCATAGCAGGGTTTTCATACTCCTAGTGCAGGCACTTTACTTCGCTTCCCATTGCAATCATTTTCCGTCAACTCTGGCAAAAATTTTCCTCTTCTTCTACCAGACATATTCCTCGGTTCACATAGCATGGATTTTTCTCCTTCTATAGAAATAAATTTGCGATAACTTTTTCCAAATTTGTGTATTTTTGTTTGTTTCAGATTGCTGGTGAATGATTGTGCATATGTAAAACTGCCTAATTTCTAATTACTCTTAACTTAAAAAAAACATGTATCCTGGCAAGTGTGTGAACGATGCTGATCGTTTTTGTTACATATATGGCGCCTTCAATCCTAGTAGCCTCAGGAAACAAAAGACAAAAGCTGTTCGAATGAACTACAAAATTTAATCCAAATGTCTTTTGGGTGACCAAGACAAGAAATGTGCACCTTATATAGCTTGTAAGTCTTTTGTCAACCACCTAAGTGAGTGGGTTTGTGGGAAGCGAAGCTCACGAAGGCAGTTTGCTGTACCAATGATTTGGCGTGAATCTAAGGACCACACCAGTGACTGCTACTGCTGTCTCACAAACATCAAGGGAATAACCATCAAAACACGAGGCAAGGTGCAGTACTCCAACCTTTTTAATCTTACCTACTTCTGCACAGCGCTGACCTCTCAATCACAAATCTACCAACTGAACAAGAATTAATGAGTGATTCCGATTCTAATTAAACCTCAAAGGAAGACGACTACCATGATGCGACTGAAAATACCAGGCTTAAACTCTTTACCCAAGAAGGGCTTCTTCCCATAGCAATGTTATTCTGCTCCTCTAACAAGCTTTTTCCAGCACATCCTTAGCAAGGATTTAATTCCTACTCCAACAAACATTTTTCCCTCTGCCCATAGCAGGGGTTTTCCTAATCTTATAGCAGGCACGTTCATTCTGTTCGCATAGCAAGCCTTTTCCTCTTCCTCTGGCCGGCATTTTCCTCCTCATCTAGCAGACATATTCCTCCTGTTCACATGCAAGTATTTTCATCCTGCTCTAGAAGGAACTTTACTTCTCTTCTATTACACTAATCAATAAAAGAATTCATAGCTCTGGATCAAAATAGACTGATTCTAGAGTAATTGGATGTGCTGAATTTAATAATGACATTCATATAGATGTATCAGGCTCAGCTTTCCAGATCCAGCATATCCATATATTTTTGGTGCATCGTGTTATTCATACACTAATTTATGTGTTCTTTGGTTTCACTTCTGCAATAATCTTTTCTGAATTTGTGCTTTTTACTTTTGTCTCATAAACATCAAGGGAATAACTATCAAAACACGAGGTACGGTGCAGTACCCCAAAATTGTTTCTGCAATCCCCCAGTTCCGCACTCCTAGTCCTAAATATACCGACTGAACAAGAATTTATGAGTGATACTGATTCTAATTCTATCTAAAATAAAAACGACTACCAGGACGACTCTGAAAATACCAGACCTAAATTCTTTACTCAAGAAGTGCTTTATGATCGCATCAGGGACCTATACTTGTCTAAATTAAAGGCCGAAGTTCTGTGATCCAGACTACAGCAGCCTAACCTGCTGGAAGCTAGAGTGCGTATCACTACAGCTCGTTACCGTCATAGAGAGCTGTCTGCATTTTTTCAAGGTGGCAAACAACCTTTGTTACTGTGAGAACGCAGTATCTCCCATGCAACAATTCCTCAAGTCTGAACCATACAAATCAGATGATTGGAGACTGTTTATAGACAATGGAAAAGACGCTCTGAAAGCTTTTCATTTAAACAATGCTAATCGGTTTTCATCCGTCTCAATAGCACATACAGCAAAGATGGCTAAGAGCTATGAAACGATGAGGATTTTGTTCTCCGATATAAAGTACGAGAAAACCCAGTGGAAGATATGTGGCGATCTCAAAGTAATCTGATTACTACTGGGCCTTCAGGGTGGCTACACAAATCACATGCGCTTTTTGTGTTTGTGAGACAGCAAAGCTGAAGCAGAGCATTCTGTGAGAAAGGAATGGCCGTCAATAACAAGAGATACGCCTAAAAGGTACAATTGCGTTCACAATCCTCCTGTAGATCCAGAAAAGATATTTTTGCCTCCACTGCATCTAAATCTTGGTTTGGCTAAAAATTTCATCAAGGCTATAAATAAATCTGGTGCTGGGTTTCGATACTTATGTCCGAAACTAGGTGGTGTGGTTTCGGAAGCTAAGTTGAAAGCAGGTGTCTTGAATGGACCACATATTCGCATACTGGTTCATGATAGCGAATTCACCAAGGTCATGAACTCTCTGGAGAAAAACTCATGAGAATCATTTGTCAAGTGTAAAAGCCTTTTCTTGGAAACTATCGTGCTGACAACTACAAATAAATCGTTACAATCACACTGCAGAATTATCATATATTGGGAGAAAGGATGTCCTTGAAATTGAATTTTTTCCACTCTCATATATATTTTTTCCCAGATAACCTTGGAGACATTAATGATGAACACGGTGAAAGATTTTATCAAGACATCGCCATAATGAAGAGCAGATATCAGGGATAATTCAGTTCTAACATGATGGGCGAGTATTGCTGGAAGCTGAAACGAGAGGAAAATGAGCTGATCAAGAGAAAGGGCAAAGTTCACAAGCATTTTTAGAACTTCATATCTTGTCATTTATAAAAGAGTTAACCTTATGCAACCTGGGAAAATTTCTTATTAGTTTATCTGTGGCGTGTTTAATACCAGTATCTTGTGTGAGACAATTAATGTCATCATATTTACTATTTTTCTGATTGTTTAAGAAAGTAAACCTGATTGTAAAATAAAACATCTGAATTATACTCAACAATGTAAAATTAGTCATGTAAGCATAGTCATATAAGAGACAAGCTGCTCTATTTGGTGTTAAATATATGTTGCCCGACACAAGTGACGGAGGTTTGAATATTTGTAACTATTGATTTTTTTCTACAACCTCATCTGATAGAACAAAACAAATATCAGATTCAAATTCAGCAATATGAGATTAGTTGCGTGAGCCTAATCTCATATGTGAACCATTTTGGCTTTTGACCAGTGTTATCAGAGATTATCCTCATCCTATAAATGTTAAATTCCTCTTCTTTCTATAACACACTTTTGTCTTCTCTTCTAGCAAATTTTCTTCTTGTTTCCATATCAAGGATTTTACTCATTTTCCTATATCAAGCGTTTTCCTACTCCAATCACAGTCATTTTCATCCATATCCTATAGCAGGCATTTTCCTCCTCTTACAACAGCAAGAATATTTATAATCCTAATCTGGCATTTTCTCCTCATCTAGCACATATTTTCCTCTTTCCCCATGGCAGGCATTTTATTTATCCTTTAGTAGGAATTTATCTCCGCATACACTAACAGGAATTTTTCTTATCCCGTAGCAGGCATATTCCTCCTCTTTCCACTTCTAGTATTTTGATCCTTTTCTACCAGATATTTGACTCCTAGTCCTATAACAGGAATTTTCCTCCTCTTCGAGCAGACATTTTCTTCCAATATTAATAGCAAGGAGTTTCCACATCCTAGAGCTGGTATTTTATACCACTTTAAAAAACAGATTTTTCTGTTCCTCCTGAAGTAAATTGCTCTTCATTTAATAGCTGACATATTACTTTTCTTCTAGCAATCGTTTTTTCTCTCCTCTTCCTATGGCAGGAAATTCTTCTTCATATAGCAGGCATTTGCCTCCTCTTCCCTTGGTGGGAAATTCCTTATCTTCTATCAGGCATTTTCCTCCTCTTCCCCTATTTGGAATTTTCAAACTCTTCCCATATCAAGGATTTTCTGCCTCCTCTAACGGGGATATTCTTCAATCTCTTACATCAGTGACATTCAATTTACTCTAGCACGCATTTTGCACCTCACCCTCTAGCAGGAGATTTCACCATCTGTTAGCTGTCATTTTTCTCCCCTTTCCTTTACAAGGTAAATATTTTATTGATCCACTAACAGGCATTTCTCATCCCCTTCCCATAGCAGGATTTTTCTCTCTTCTAGCATGCATTTTCATCCTCTTCTATCAGCCAATTTATTGTTTTCCCTTTGCAGGGATATTCCTATTCTCGGGGAGGCCTTTTTCTCCTATTTCCATAGCAGCGAAATTCGTTCTCCTCTAGCAGGCATTTTCTTCCTTCTGCCACTCATCTAGTAGGTACTTTCATCCACTTTTCATTTTATTCAAGGAATTTTCTCATCCCCACATAGCCGGGGATTTCCTCTGCTTTGAGCTAGCATTTCCCTTCTCTTCCCATAGCATGGATCTTTCTCCTCATTAAGCATGCAGCTTTTTCTTTTTTTCATAGCAGGAAATTATCTCCTTCTTTTAACAAGCATATGCCTATTTTTCCCATAGCAAGTATTTATCTCATCCTCTAGTAGCCATTTGCCCCATTTCCCACCCAAGTATTTTCCTCCACCTCTAGTTGGTAGATTCCTCCTCTTTTCATAGAAGGCAACTTTAGGAGACCCAGCAGGCCAGCGGTTATTTTTTAATTTCATCACTTGACCTGTCAGAAAGTCTTATCATCTAAAAAAATTAAACAAAGTATGTTAGGCTTGAAGTGATGGTTTAGTTTGCACACAAGCTTCACAACACGTACCGTCCTCTTTTCCTTAAACTTCTGCGACAGAAAATTGGACCTTTTTTATCTTGCTTGAGTGGTAGTGGATTTTATCCCAACCAAACTGCCAGATGAGAGACTCTGACATTCTCAGGTTTCTGGCTCTATCCCTCATTAACTTGCTGGGATTGTTGGCAATAATGGCCTGGATCTACGCAACAAATTCAAAGGGTTATTCTCCTATCAGAAGGTTTAGAGTGAGGTTTGACTACCGTTGTCCATAGTACTTACACACTGACTCATCCAACTTTTTCATGATTATCAGCATTGTCCTCAAATTGACAACTAAGCATTCCGAGATCTGTACGTTGGAGCCACCGCTGTGAATCCAAAGAAGCACAGCTTGCCTTGGTAAATTTTTGAGGAATAAATTAAGCACTTTTATTGCCTCCTTCAAGGACAATACACATCTAATTCTACTATAAGAGAAGAATGAGAACCGACGCTAGAGAAGACCCATGCGCAAAATTTAGCTGACATCGGGAATCAATTATCCAGCGCACCAAGCATTTCTTGTTTAGAGGGCGAAATTGAACAAATGATAACTAATATAATATAGTAGCCTAACGCCATAATAAAGAATTATTTTTTTAAATTTTGAGAGCGCCTCTGACGACTGCCGCCTTGTGCATAAGTCACCGTACACAACACAGCCTACAAATAGGATATATTGAAAAACAAATAACTACATGTAAATAATAAATAACGATGATAAAAATGACAAAGGCTAAAAAAATAACAAAAACAAGAAAAGAAAACAAAAAGGCAAGAAGAAGGCACACTCCGGCGTCGTAGTTAGGCCCGCCTTGCCCCGGCGAAGGAACATGTGACCTACAAGAAAAACAGTCAAATAAAGGAAAGGAGGCCAGCCCCTTCTAAAAGTCGTATAGTCCACAAGTACAACGGACAAGCGGTAGCCACCGCGCTCGTCCTGGTAGCGAGACAGAAAACGTGTGCGAAGATCACCTAGGCTGAGATATTAAACCAGAATGTATCGAACTGGCTGGGGTACAACGCAGTAGTCGCAATAAGAAGCAGGCGAGCGCTCCATCAAATGGCGGTGCGTAACGCGAGTGTGTCCAATTCGAAGACGACAGAAAGCAACCTTAAGCCATCGCGGCATTGGTGGCTAGGTCCATGTAAACAGTCGCGGTGCTATAGACCATAACCTTGAGTTCCTCTGGACCATCTCCCATCTTCTTTGCCAAGCCTCCCGGAGGGCAGCATGCATTCCTGCCATGTAATCGGTGTGAGGACGAGTAAAACGCTGGCTTGTTTGCCCAGTCCTCGCGGACTCTTTGGCTCCTTTTTCGGCTAGCTCATTCCCTGCAATTCCTACATGTCCAGCAACCACGCAGAAAATAATCTCGCATCTGCCCATCTCCACAAAACCGTGGCCTCACATATATCACAAACCAGGGGATGGAGAGATTTCAATGCCACAAGAGCATTCAGGAAGCTTTGTGATTCACTATATATCACAATCCACTTTCCGAACCGGGAATGTCGCGTTGTCTCCCATACCGTGCTCTGTACAGACGAATAATGCACTGTGCTCAGCGCAGAGCGAGTGGCATTTCCAGAGCCTCGACAAGTAAGCTCTCAACGGGGCACGTGCGAAAGGCATCGGTCGCAAGGTGAAGGCTGGTGTGGTGGATTGATTCCACCTTCCGCAATACACGGTCGGTTGCGAATGCATAAAACTCGCATCCGTAGTCGAGCTTCGAACGAACAAATGATCGCTAAGAATTTAAAGCAGTAGCCCTATCAGCGACCAGGCACTGAACGTCACGGAGCGAAAAATATCCATGGTGATGGTACGTGAGACCCTAAGGCTGTGAAAATGAGCCTACCAGGTGAAGCGTTGGTCAATTATAAGACCAAGAAACGGTGCGAGTCCATCACTTCCAGGCGAACCCCATTTAGAAACAAGTCTGGGTCAGGGTGTAGGCGTGGATGGCGGCAGAAGTACAAAATCTTAGTTTTGGTATAGGAATACCAAAGCCTGTGCGCCTTGGCATGGCGAGGGTCCCGTTTCAATGCCTGTTGGACTCGACGCACCAGAGTTGGCATCTGTGCCGCGCCAAAAGAAATAGAAAGGTCCTCAACGTAGATCGTAGAGAACATCTTCCCGCAGCACTGATGTGATGTCTTTGATGCTTAGGGCAAAGTGTGTGACACTGAGGTCACTTCCCTGCCCGAGATACTCTTCCGGCTCGATTGAGCCCGAGAGGGCTCCCCCTACCCGTACGCGGAATCGAGGATCTCACAAAAATAAAGATATACGTAAAGATTGGGAGGCGTACACTCGCCTCAATAGTGTGGAGAGTCTCCATGATACCGTGGGGAATCAGAGGCCTTTTCTAGATTAAAAAACACCTTATAGTAGTGCCATTTAGGAGTGAAGGACTTTCAGACGGCATTTTACAGCCGGAGCAGATCATACGAGGTGGAGTGTAACGTGCAGAAGCCGCCCTGTTCAAAAGACACAACAAAGGCTTATCAACATTTCCTAATTTCTCCATCAACCTGCACACAAAGTAAGTTAGAGAGATTGGTCGGAAACAGGCTGGTGTAGTGTAGACTGATACCTCTCCGGTTTCCGCAAAGCGAGCACAGTAACGATTCGCCAGGAATCTTGGAGGATACCCTCTACCCAGATCCTGTTGAAAATATTTAACAGAAAGGCCATGAATCTTTCACCCAGATGTCGAAGCATGGCGTACGGGATATCGTCTGTACCAGGGGCGTTATCCAAACACCAAGTGAGAGCGAAACGTTACTTACTCAAAGTAAACCTATCGTTGAAAAGTTCTCAGACTCTGGAGGTAAAGTCCATTCAGCCGCAGCCGGCCGTCGGCGACATCACGACACGCATTGGCATAACGCTTTTGTTTGATTGCCGCCTCACACTCGGCTGACCACCACGGGAGGGTCGCGTATAAAACGGCCAGACGATCTATCAATATTAGGTTGGCCTACGGCGATGAGTTTGCCGGAGAAGAACTCAACGGACTCATCTACCGACCTAAGAGGGGGTTCAAAGCATTAGCCAGAAGGTTACTGTTCAATAAACGGGTCATCTTCGTCTCTCTACCAATCACACTAGCTAAAGCTCTCCTCTGTTGGATCATGTTTCTCTTATCCAACATGGTGCTATCAGTGGAGAGAATAATGAGGAAGCGTTTGAGCCAGTGGGTTCTTAAACGCCAGGTTATCTCCTAATGAGGAGTCCCGACGTAATCGAGGCTCCACTGTGCAGACCTTTGGTCTTTGTCAGGAACTCCCTCACGGGGGAGCACCGAAGCCGGACTTGCCGATCTTGGCTTTGTCGCATAGCTAAATTGCAGCTCCCACGTCCCTCCCCGTCGCTCCTGTGGAGAGAAAAGAGGCCAGAATCTTCTTTGTCTTTTTCGGGTCTTTTTCTTGTTAGGAGAGGAGGGCGGGGAATGAACTCACCGGTTTGAGCCCGTAGGCCAGATGGGCCTGCCTCGGCAATATCCTTCTCTGAGATGGACAAGGTTTCGACACTATGGAAGATCCTACCCTCTGGGGCTGGATCAGCTCAGGGACCATGATCATCTCAGGGGGGTCTCCATGAGGCCATTCTCACTGAGACATCACAGGTCCCATTCGAGTTACCGTTCATTTTTTCTGGGCCCATCCGTAGGGGAAAAGAGAAGCTCATGTATAGTTACCCCTTGTGAGCCTAATATGCGTTCGCGCAGGACTTTAGAGAGCACGGGTCGACGGGCCCTCTAATCCCTCGCCTACCTAAGGGGGTTTGCTCTATCACTGTTGCCACTGTGAGCGGTCAATTATGGGTCTCCCGCCTGCTTTCTTCGCAGTCCCCATGGAAAGCAAAGGGGGCACTGCCACTGGAAAAAGTGAGTCACCCAAGGGCGAGTCCAGAGAAGGGGGTGAGGGGGATTCCACTACACCCGTCAAAGCACATAAGGGCAACCTCCATTTTTTCGGTGTAGATACCCGATGGCGGCCCTGACGCTGGTAAAGGGACAGGGGAGAGAGGTTTTATATTGATTTTCATCATTGGGCATGGTGACCCTATTATTGTCAAGGGACTCAAACGCTCATCACGCCAAGCAGTAGCCCACTCTTCAAGGGGTGAATGCGGGGCCGGCAAAACCAGGTACTGCTATTTGAGGCCACTCCTCCTGCCTAGTGATCTGTCATCCAATCGGCATGGCGGCTCTACCTTAGGCATGGCGTAAAGTGGAGACAGTGAAAAGGAGAGATAGAAATGGGATTCCGAGGAAGGTCTTGGGTGGGATGAAGCAGTTTGTTAAAACTCCACCACCCCAGAACGGAGTACAGTGGTGAGGGAACGTTGTCCCCTCTCCCCTATTCTCCGATCGGGATAGTTGGGGGAAAAGAAGCTGGTCGGCGTCTACCCTGTCAAATTAGAGGCCCATAAAGTAAAGTTGTAGGAGAAGTTTCCTGGGAAAGTGAGGAAGCAGTGTAAGAAGACAGAGTGTCATAAAGAGCACTGGGTTGTATTCACCACAGATTTTTCCTTGTTTCGATGGTTTTGATTTTTCAGTAGACATATAATTAGGCACTAACCACAACCAATTTGGCTTATTTTTTATCAAATTTTAATCGGCGTTTACACTGATCTTTAAAATATGGTGAAAATGTAAATTAAAATCTAACAAATAAAGACTATAGGAAAGGAAACACAATGAGCCTACTGGCTTTAATTATATTCATTTCAACTTTAAATTCAACATTTCTCTCTTTTATATTGAGACATTTAGAAATTCCAAATTCATTGGTCGATTTACAGTAAATTCTTTTATTCTTCCGCTTGATCTTATTTTAGAAGAAAAGATTCATTCTCATCTCAGAGCATGTATTTTTATTCTTTCTTAGCATGAATTTTCTTCATTATCAAGCAGGCATTTTCTCACCTTTCCATATCAATGATTTTTCTCGTCCTTTACCAGGCATTTTCCTCCTGTTCGCTTGACAGTGTGTTTTTCTCATCTAGCAAGCATTTCCCTACATTTTATACTGGGAGGAGATTTCCTCTTCTTTTATCAACAATTTTCCTCCTCTTATCATAGCAGGTAATTTCTTCCTCCTCTAGCAGGCATCTTCTATTCACATAACAGCGACTTTCCTCCTAGAGGCAGTTTCCTTATCCTCTAGCAGAAACTTTTCTCTTGTCCCATAGAGGCAATTTTCTCTTCTTCTGTTTGGCACTTTAATTCTCTGTTTATAGACGTGTTGCTCCCTGTTCCAACTTCAGGGATTTTTTTCTTTTCATCCATATTCTATAGCCGGCATTTTCCTGCTTTTTCCATAGCAGTAATTGTCCTGCTCCTTTAGCAATTAGTTTCATCAAAAATCCCTAGCAAGGAGGTTCCTCCTCCTTTCGCAGGCTTTATCCTCCTTTTGACATAGCAGAGTGTCCCATTCGTCTAGCAGGCTTTATCTTCAACTTCCCGTTTAATGGATTTTCTTCCTCTAGCAGTCCTTTCGCAGGCTTTATCCTCCTTTTGACATAGCAGAGTGTCCCATTCGTCTAGCAGGCTTTATCTTCAACTTCCCGTTTAATGGATTTTCTTCCTCTAGCAGTCATTATCTTTCTCCTCTAGCAGAGACTTTCCTCCGGTTTCTATATAATGGAATTTCCTCCTTCTCTATCAGGAATTTACTACTAATCGAATAGCAAAGATTTTCCTTCTCTTCTAGCAGACATTTACCTCCTCTTCACAGAGCAGGGATATTCCTCCTCCTCTATCATTCATTTTTCTCCTCTTCCCTTGCAGGAATTTATCTCCTCCTTTAGCAGACATTCTCCTTCTTCTCTTTCCATTGCAGGCCATTGCTTAATTTTTTAGAGGGCATTTTATTCTTCTTCCAATGAGAAGGATCTTCCTTTTAGTCAAATAGGAGTTATCGTCTTCGTCCCATACCAGATCTCTTTTTCCTCCAACAGCAGACATTTTATTCCTCCTCTAACAGGAATTGGCCTCTATTTCCAATAATGATTTCCCTTCTTCTCTACGAAAATTTTCTTCTCTCCTCAACACAGAAAGTTTCATCCTCTTTTCAACGGTATTTTCGTCCTCCTTACATACCAGGTTATTCCTCCTCCACTAGTAGGCATTTTTGTCCTTCTCCCAGACCAGGCATACTCCTTCTCTCATAGCATGTATTTTCTTCCTGTTTCCATTCAAGAGATTTACCTACTCATCTAGCAGTTATTTTTAGACACTTCCTATCCCAGGTATTTTAATCCTCATACCATAGAAGGGAACTTCCACCTCCTTTAAAGGAATTTTAACCCCTCTTTTCTTTGGATGGAATTTCCTCCTACTCCTCTAGCTGGCATTAATCTCTTCTTCCAATAGCATGCATTTTCCTTAACCCAACAGAGGCATTTTCCTCTCATCTATTATTTCATTATTTCCTCTTTTCCAATAGCGTTGTTTTTCCTCTTCTCTACAGAGCAGTGATTTCCCTCCTTTTTTAGCAGTAATTTTCGCCTCTTCTCATAGCAGACATTATCGTGATCCTATAGCTGGCATTTCCCATTAATTCCTATAGTAGGCATTTTTCTCTTTCTCTATCAGGCCTTTAACAGGCATTTTCCTCCTGTCCTCATATCAAGCATTTTCTTCCTCTTCCAACATCAGTCGTTTTCTTATTTCGCTAGCAGGTATTTCCCTTCCTTTCACATCGCAAGCATTTTCCCTTTTTATCACAAGTATTTTGCCTTTTTTTCCAATAGTTTTAGTGATTTTCCCTCTCTTTTAGCAGGTTTTGTTCTCCTTTTGCTATATCATGGATTTTCCTACTCCTCAAGGATGCAGTTTCCTCCACTTCCTATAGAATGTATTTTCCTTCACTTGCCTGCTTTTTCTCCTCGTCTAGCGACGTTTTTCTCCTGTTTCTATACCAGATTTTTTCCTCTTGATCTAGTACGCATTTCCCTTTCCCTTTGCAAAGTTTATACTCTACTTTAGCAGGCATTTTCCTCAGGTTTCCTTAGCAAAGATCTTCTCCCTCCTCTATCTGTAATTTTCTTTATCTTTACCAAGCAGGTTTTCCTGCTGATGTAGCATACTTTTTCATCCTCTTCCTATAAATGGATTTCCCTAGCTTAGCAGGCATTTTCCTCCTCCTATAACAGACATTCTACTCCTCCAGCGATAGTATGGATTTTATTCTCGCTATGCAGGAATTTTCCTCCTCTTCTCATATTATGGCATTTCCTCCTCATCTAAAGGTCAATTGCCTCCTCTTCCAATAGCAGATTTTCCTCATTCGCTTGCCAGAATTTTCCTTTTCTTAAAAAATCAGCGAGTTTCCTTGGCCTCTATCAAGAATTTTCTTTGTCTTCCCTTATTATGGGTTTTTCTTCTCCTCTAGGAGGAATTTTCCTCTCCTCTATCATGTAATTCCTTTCTCTCCCTATAGCAAAGATTTTCCCCTACCTGTCTCAATTTTCTCGTTTTTTTCTATGTATATTATTTATGTATTGAACAAGGATGAAAAATTTATCGCAATCTGGGATATTCTATTGTAGGTATGGATGATGGGTAGAAAGTGTGGAAACATAAAACTCAATACGCCGTTATCACACAGAATTTCTGTGGTCAAGACAGACTAGCGCAGCTGGAAGTCCAGATTTTTGTCGCGAAACATCACTACGACCCTCTTTCACCTTGTGCGCTAAGGGACCTCGACCTCGAGATTCACCATCCCTTGTCCAGAAGAAGGACAACATTCCTTGAGTGCCAAAGTTTGAGCCTCCGTGACGCCAAGTCCACAAAGGCTTCCCCCTTGTTGTTCAGAAAGAGAACAACGTTAGAACAGCAATTGTTAGTTCGAGCCTGTTGACAAGAAACGGTTCTCACCCCCCCCCCCTGTTGTTCAGAAGAGAACAACGTAGAACAGCCATTGTTCGTTTGAGCCCGTTCACCAAGAAACGGTTCTCACCCTTCCCCTGTTGTTCAGAAACAGAACAACGTTAGAACAGCCATTGTTCGTTCGAGCCCGATGACAAGAAACGGTTCTCACTCCTTACCTTGTGTTCAGAAAGAGAACAACGTTAAAACAGCCATTGTTCGTTTGAGCCCGTTCGCCAAGAAACGGTTCTCACCCTTCCCCCTTGTTGTTCAGAAGAGAACAACGTTAATACAGCCATTGCTCTCGAGCCCGTAGACAAGAGACGGTTCTCCCCCCTTCCCCCAGTTGTTCAGAAGAGAACAACGTAGAACAGCCATTGTTCTTCAAGCCGTTCGTCGAGAAACGGTTCTCATTCCCAAGACGCCACGTCAAAATCATTTTATTCCTCCCCTTCGCTGGAACTCGCCAGCGGACCGAACAATCCTTCTTGCCACCTTCCTCTGCACAACAAGTATAAATTACCTAAGCCGAACGTTAGCTTTGAGTATTTAACCCTTTTGTCAATTCTATCCTGTGCTCTTAATGGTTTAGCGAACCATCCCATTTCTTTAACTTTATATTTGTTTTACCTTTTTAAATCTTTTAATCCTCGGATTAGCTCGATTCCACACTACCCTTTCCATTCTCTGTTTATGTCAATATTTTCCTGTTTTGTGTGTTGTTGATAGTTATTACTAATAAAACTCTATTTTATTAATGATAGCAATATTATTATCCTTGAGCTCAGTTTCACTTCTTAAGCATATCGAAGATACATAATATCGGCCAGCCAGACATCCACGCACTCTAAGATAATTAAATAAGTTCCCTCAACGAATAGTTGTATATGGTATATCGTCGAGAGTCCATTCTACGACAATGTATATATATATATATATATATATATATATATATATATTGTTTCGAAAGTTCAATAGATCCCTTTTCTTGCACTAGAATAATAGTTTGACGCCCTCGAAATACCAAAGTATAAAACAATACCAATAAATGATATGATTTGGGATTTGTCTAATAATTAATCAGGCCTATGGAACTATGCCATGTCTATCCGATCGCGATCGAACTTAAGAGTTGAACAAAGTTCAGTTACATATGCTGCCGTTAGTCACTGAGTGGAGGTTTGATTTCAATTGATTTTCTGACATTGTCATCCTATGGTTTGGATCATAGTAAATACTGCAAGGAGTTAGTTTTAAGAAATAAATCATAGGAACAACAGTTTTTTATCAGAGGGAAATGACGGCACAGAAATATTATTGTTTTTAATTGGGAATAAACAAAAAAATATTTTTATCTCTTTAGCGAAGAAATATAGGCCTACTGGGGGCAATGGTGAACAATTGTATGCATTTAAATGGGTTCGTAAATCAGCGTGTTTGTCTGTATACATAAATGAGGAATATTTTTGGATTTAAATCCATATGTAACTCTGAGTGTAATATTTACACGTTTATTATCTTCTAAAGAGAACGTAACCTTCCCTTAGTACTCGGAATTTCTTGTCATCCCTCCGACGAAATAAGATTCAATTTTAACTTTGCCCAGTTCATGTAATTGCAAACGTTTTGAAACCAAAGCGGGAACGAGGCGAACGATATTGATTCCAAACGAAACCAAAACCTAATCAAAAGGGAAGAGGGATATCATAGTGTTTTAATGGTTAAACAATGTAGCATTAAAGTAATAGGATTACTTTATCCCTATAGTGGCATAAGATAACCGCAGGAATAGTAATTAAATCAAATTTTACCTCACTTTAATGTGAAGTTATAATTACATTAACGTAAACCGAATCTCAATTTTGAGTTAATAGCGACATATCTGTAATATATATATATATATATATATATATATATATATATATATATATATATATATATATATATATATATATATATATATATATATATATATATATATATATATATATATATATATATATATATATATATATATATATATATATATATATATATATATATATATATATATATATATATATATATATATCATCATCATCACTTCACTAACTCTATAATTTAAGATGGGCATTTTTTGAAAATTTATAAATGTTTTTTTGCATAGTTGACAAATGACTTCGGGTCTTTTGGAAATTCAAGAAGAACTACAGAACTACAGAATCTAGGACCAGCAAAGATCCCAAGGTCCGCTCGAGGCATGTCCGCTACACTACATCCATAACTACGATACACACTTATCTACGATTGTATCTCTTACATGCTATATATTTATTTTTATTTTATTTATTTTTTTTTCATTTTAAAAATATAAACTACTGTACACACTTATCTACATGTGTACATTGTCATGCATATTAACTACTTCAACCTAGGGGTGAGGGGGTGATAGAAAGTTTTTCTTCTCGACTTCCGCAGCCTTCGACTGCTAGTGGTGAAAATCTAATTTTAGGATAGTAAGACTATTCATAGGATAGGCGGAAAAGAAAATGGATATCTAAACTACACATGCAAGAGAAATCGCAGGCATCATTTTTAGTCATCATTTTTACCCTCGTTGTTCCTCCGCTCCAAACTCCTTTTGCAAGATGTTTTTATTTACTGTGCTTAGCCTACGTTATATTTATACTATTTAAGTGTGCGTCGAGACGGTTTTTAAACATATTTACCGACGTACTATCTACTACGTGGATTGGTAGCCTATTCCAAATTTGAGTAATTTTAAACGTAAAATAGTTTTGGGCTATACAAGTGTTAAATCGCTTGTTCACTAATTTTAATCCGTGTTGCCGAGTATTTCCCCTATGATCCAATTCGAACAAATTCCTATAATCAACGTTTGAAAATCCTTTCTATATTTTAAATACTTCTATTAGCTGGCCACGTAATCTTCTGCCTTCGAGAGATGGCAAATCTAATGCCCTGAGTCTTTCCTCGTAGGGCCTGTTTCTCAGCTCGGGAATTAAGTTTATATCCCTACGCTACACTCTTTCTAATTGCGCGATATCTTTGTTTAAGTCTGGAGCCCAAAATTGAACCGCATATTCGAGCAGTGGACGCACAAGTGATTTATATAACGGTAAAAATATATCTTTGGATTTGAACGTGAAATTACGCGCGATATAACCCAGCACATGATTTGCTTTTTTACATGCATCCGCGCATTGTTTCGTGACTTTGAAGTCATCCAAGACTAAAACTCCCAGGTCTTTTTCCAATTTAACCAAGTCGAGGACCTGGCCTTTCATGGTATACTCTACCCTCAAATTATGGCAACCCAAATGCATCACCTTACATTTACTTAAATTAAACTGCATTTGCCACTTATCCGCCCATCTGACAATCAAGTTTAGGTCCTTTTGTAATTTATCTACATCCGATCTTACATAGGCAGGGTTGCCCAGCTTCGTGTCGTCAGCAAATTTAGAAATCGTACTAAATACGCCATTATCCAAATCGTTTATATATATTAGAAACAATAGTAGGCCAAGAACTGAGCCTTTTGGCACTCCATTACTGACGTTGACTCAATCAGAACATTGACCATTTATAACTACTCGCTGCGAACGATCCTTCAGCCAATTTTTAATCCAATTTAATATCTTACCCTTCACAACAATTGCTTTAACTTTCATTAATAATCTCTCGTGCGGAACGGTGTCAAACGCCTTTTTAAAGTCTAGATAGAATACATCTACAGCTTTGCTTTCGTCGTAAACGCAAATCATTTTATGGAAGAATTCGAGCAAATTTGTCAAGCACGATCTCGCCCGCCTAAACCCATGTTGGGAATCTTTAATCAGATTATTTTGCTCGAGGTGGCTCACTATTCTATCTCTAATAACCGATTCTAAAAGTTTTCAACTACCGAAGTTAGACTAATAGGACAAAAATTCTTTGCTTCGTATCTATTCCCATTCTTAAATTTCGGTGTAACGTTTGCACGCTTGAAGTCTAAAGGGACTACGCCATCTTCTAATGAGCGATTGAAAATTGCACGCAACGGCTTTGCAAGCTCATTCTTAAGTTCCTTTAAATGAGTGGGGTAAACGCCATCGGGCCAGGGTGATTTCGACTTTTTCATCAGGTTAATATATTTAAGAATTTCCACTTCATTAACTGTTATATCGGATATGTAAATATCACTATTATCTACTTCTTCAACTAACGATCCTAATTCGGACGAATCTTCAACAGTAAAGACGCAGGTGAAATGTTCATTTAAAATTTTAGACATTTCCGCCGGAAATTCCGTCAAGCGACCATCTTTGTCTTTAATCGGCCCTATTGAACCTTTTAAGGGTTTCCTACTGTTTACATAGCCGTAAAACCGTTTCGGTTCCTTCTTTGAATCCTTCGCCAGTTTTATTTCATATTTCCGCTTCGCATCTCTAACCGCCCGTTTAACCTCTCTTCGAGAATCTATGTAATTTTGCCGACTTATAAATGACTCATTGTTCTTATGTATTTGAAATTTTCTATTTCGGTCCTTAATTAAGCTTAATATTAGTGGGCTCACCCACGGCGCTCTCATCAACTTCCCGCTCTTACGGCGCACATACTTTACTAAGTCGAAATTTACACTAAGGAGTGTACGCCGAAGCTCAGTGTACATTTCTCCTACCGACCTATTCTCGAAGCGCATTCCTCAGTCTACATCCTTAATCCTTTCGCAAAAAGTATCAAAATTACAGCTACCAAAACGAGGCATGAGCTGTGTACTAATTTTTACTTCTACACACGTGTTTACTACGAATCTACTCGCATTATGGTCAATCTAGGCTAAATGCTCTCCTACACAAACATTTTCTACCAATGACTGGTCATTCGCCATGATAAAATGAAGGATATTATTATCACGAGTTGGTTCCTCCACTTTTTGAACGAGAAAATTCTCTAGAGTAAAGTTTAGTAGTCTCTTCCCAGCTTTATCTGACGTTAGGTTACTATAATAAACGTTTGCATAGTTAAAATCGCCGCAGACTAATGTGGTCCCTTTTCTAACCGAAGATGAAGAAAAAGAAGTAGAAGAAGAAGAAGAAGAGGAAGAAGAAGAAGAGGAAGAAGAACTACAGAACTACAGAACTACAGAATCTAGGACCAGCAAAGACCCTAAGGTCCGCTCGAGGCTAGTCCGCTACACTAAATCAAAAACTACGATACACCCTTATCTACGAGTGTATCTCTAACATGTTATTTTTTTATTTTTTTTTTTTAATACTATCTACTGTACACACTTATCTACATGTGTACATTATCGTGCAATTTTAACTAATCAAACTAGGGGTCGGGGGAGATAGAAAGTTTTTCTTCTCATCTTCCGCAGCCACTCGACTGCTAGTGGTGAAAAGCTAATTTAGGGATAGAGACTACTTATAGGATAGGCGGAAAAGAAATGGGACATCTAAGCTACACATGCAGAGAATCGCCGGCATCATTTTTAGTCATCATAATTTCATATCCTTAAACCTCCGCTCCAAACTCTCTCTCTGCAAATACGTTTAAATTCACAGTGCTCAACTACGTTATATTTAAACTATTCAAATGCACGTCGAGACGATTTTTGAACATATTAACCGAAGTGCTATCTACTACGTGGGTGGGCAGCCGATTCCAATTTTGAGTAACTTTAAAGGGAAAATAGTTTTGGGCTATACTAGTGTTAAAACGCTTGTTCACTAATTTTAACCCGTGCTGACGAGTATTTCCCCCTATGATCCAGTTCGAACAGATTGCGAAAGTCAACGTTTGAGAAGCCCTTTAGTATTTTAAATACTTCTATTAGCTGGCCACGTAATCTTCTGCGTTCTAGCGATGGCAAATCTAAAGCCCTGAGCCTTTCCTCGTATGATCTATTCCTCAGCTCTGGAATTAATTTCGTAGCCCTACGCTGCACTCTTTCTAATTGCGCGATATCTTTCATTAAATATGGAGCCCAAAATTGAACAGCGTATTCGAGAAGTGGCCGCACAAGGGATTTATATAAAGGTAAAATTACATCCTTAGATTTGAAGGTGAAATTACGCGCGATATAACCCAAAACCCGATTTGCTTTTTTACACGCATCCGCGCATTGCTTCGAGAATTTAAAATCGTCTGAGACTAATACTCCCAAGTCTTTTTCTAATTTAACCGCGTCGAGGACTTGGCCTTTCATGGTATATTCTACTCTTAAATTATGGCAACCCAAGTGCATTACCTTGCATTTGCTTAAATTAAATTCCATTTGCCACTTGTCCGCCCAATTGGCAATCGAGTTTAGGTCCCCCTGCAATTTATCGACATCCGATCTTACATAGGCACGATTGCCCAGCTTCCTGTCGCCCGCAAATTTCGAAATCCGACTAAGTCTGCCTTTATCTAAATCGTTAATATAAATTAAAAACAATAAAGGGCCTAAAACAGAGCCCTGCGGTACCCCACTACTAACGCTGGCCCAATCTGAACATTCCCCATTTATTACCACCCGCTGCGAGCGATCTTTCAGCCAATTTCTAATCCAGTTTAAAATCTTACCAGTCACCCCAATCGCTTTAACTTTCATTAATAACCATTGGTGGGGGACGGTGTCGAACGCCTTTTTAAAGTCTAAATATATTACGTCTACAGCTTTGCTTTCATCGTACACGCAAATCATTTTGTGGAAGAATTCGAACAAGTTAGTCAAGCACGATCTCGCACGCCTAAATCCATGTTGGGTATCGTTAATCAGCTTATTTGCCTCGAGGTGGCTCACTATTCTATCTTTAATTACAGATTCTAAAAGCTTCCCAACTACCGAAGTTAGACTAATAGGCCGAAAATTCGTTGCTTCCAATCTATTCCCCTTCTTAAATATAGGTGTAACGTTCGCTCGCTTGAAATCCAACGGAACTACGCCATCCTCTAATGAGCGATTGAAAATTTCACGCAATGGCTTAACGAGTTCATTTTGAAGCTCCTTTAAATGAATTGGATATACCCCATCGGGGCCCGGAGATTTCGACTTTTTTATTAGCTTAATAAATTTAAGGATTTCCTCGTCATTTATAGTTACATCGGATATGCAATTATCAGCACTACGAACTTCCCCAATTAACGATTCCAATTCGGAAGAATCTTCCACAGTAAACACGCTCGTAAAATGCTCATTTAAAATTTTGGACATTTCTGTCGGAATTTCAGTCAAACGACCATCCTTATCTTTGATCGGCCCTATCGATCCTTTTACGGGTTTCCTATTATTTACGTACCCATAAAACCGTTTCGGTTCATTCTTCGAATTAGAACAAGAAGAAGAATAAGAAGAAGATGAAGATGAGGATGAAGAAGAAGAAGAAGAAGAAGAAGATGAAGATGATGAAGATGAAGAAAATGATGATGAAGATGAAAAGGAAGAAGAAGAAAAGAGTGTTCAGAGTGTTAAAATAAAGAGTCTATAAAGGGGATTAAAAAAGCGGTTAAGATTAGAAAATAAGGCCGTAGGCCACACCCCCGCAGGGGTGCTTCTGTAACCAAGCTCTTCTTATTAAGGAAGAAAACAGCGACTTGTAACTTATGTTTTTTTATCAAAGTTATTTCTAATAATTCTTTCATAATATCAAAAAACAAAATGGTGAAGTTCAGAAATGAATATAAGTATCGATATTTTGTGAATTTTTTAAAACCCAAAGAATTACAAATGGTGACGTTCAGAAACTTTATTTTTATATATCTTCTTCTATAACTCTATATTTTAGAAACGTGATATTTTGAAAAGGGGGAAATTTAGGTGGAGTTCCTTTTTAAAATTATTATAATTGGAGAAGTTCAGAAAATTTCTAAAAATTTAACCATGGCTGCTTTTTTTTAGATTTAAAATTTTAATATTAGTAGCGAAGCGAAAGCTTCTCTCGTAGGGGGAAGTGGCGAAGCCTTTGCCTGATATATATATATATATATATATATATATATATATATATATATATATATATATATATATATATAAAGATATTCAGTAACGTACATTCTTACTTATTGTAGAAAGTGTTTTGGATTACCTAATCCATCTTCAGGTAAAAAGGGATAAACCCAAATTTATAGTGCGAATAAATGCTAGCTTTTTTTTAATTGGCTATTTTCAGAATAATGCCCTATGAGAAAATAAATTAAAAATTAAACTAAAGTACTAATCAAAAACATCTAATTATTGATAACGAATTTTACAAGAACTATATAAAATTACAAGTATTTAATCATTTTAAAATTAAACACACGGATACCTTTAAAGTGAAAGAGAGATACAAAATCATACCTGTTGTCAGCTAGAGGGGGGAAAGTCTGATGAATTTAAAGAAAACGGACAACATTATGGGTAGGTTGGTTGTCGTAATTTGTTAACAAGTTTGAAGTTGGTTGGTTATGGTTAGTAACAAGGGGTGCATGTTACATAAGTCAGCGTATAATGTGGGCGAGTGTCTTTTAATGAAAAGAGAATGTAAATTCTGAGGTAGCTGGTGTTAGGATTAGAACCCCAAATCTCAAAATCTTTGATTTTGGCATCACCTTACATTTTATTATGTGGTATCTGATGGGCGAGACTTCCTTCTTGGAGTGAGATTTACTCGTAATGCAACTAATGACAAAGGGTGCACACCACCCTCGAGTAAAAGGAACAAATAGTACTTCCTATGTCTGACCCATGGAAACATCCAGGGCAAGAAAATGTATATACAATACTGTAGAGGAATTATAACGTAACGCCACCCGGAAAACCAAGTGGACATATATGTTCAAGTCCTTCTTCGGAGAGAGCGAGAGGAACGTACCAGAAGATGAGGGGCATGAGAACGTTAGTCGTCCTACTAACAGTCAAACTGCCGAAGGGCTCTGATCTCCATGCCAAGTGGGTAGTCGAGTCGGGCTGCCGGACCAAGATAGCCGCAAAAAGCCATTAAGCGGCTCTAAAAAAATCCGATTACCTACAAGGTCAGGAGGCCCGCGGTTAAAGCGCCAAAGAGCGGTGTCATATGAAAACGACCACCGAGGACAAATAATGTGACGGTTGTCGGTGCCTCTCATTAGAAGCAGACCTGGGCTCCGCGGTCTCACCTCACCCCTCGAGCTCCCCTCAGTGGCATTACCCTGTCCCCCTTAGGTGTGGTGGTCGCCGGTCTATAAATAAGCCCCGTCAGGAAGGAAAAAGGATTATTCTGTTAGAGAGGAAAGCGGACTAGATCATTGTGATCATTCCCTCGCCCAGTTCCAAACTTGAGTTCTAAGACTTAGAAGTTCGGCTCGTTTCTTATTGGTGCAATACCGATTTATACTTCGCAGACTTAGCAAGAGATCTGGCTGGATCACAATTCCTAAGTTCCTAACAGGAATTTCGGGAGCAAAACAAAAGAAGATCCGCTCACCCTTGAGCGACTCTCAAATTGCAATCTCAGTAATCGTGAGATAATAAGAATTAATGTCCAAGGAAGTTACATTTAATTACTTTCAGAATCACCTCGTATACCAAAGCCGAGTTGAGTAACCCTGCGAAGAAGACGAAGATATAGAAGAACTCAAGAGCTACCAAGAAGAGTACTCTTTGAGCCAGAGAGCACAACTCCACTCTCCGTCTTTTAGACTTATAACCGGATATATAAAGTTATGAGAAGAAATAGACACCGGTTTCTACCGTCTCCGGGACAATCACCCTCCTTTCACTGCAACGCGAAGACTCTTGAAAAAAACAGTACAGCGACATCCGTCAACCCCTGTTCCTTTCAAAGTCATGTAAGTCCGAATGACTATATATATTTGTTTTGATTAAGTAGGATTTTAATGCTGTGCACAAGCTAACTAAAGGAGATATAATATTTAGTGAATTCTGTCATATTTTTAGTTAGATTAGTGGAACGTTAATTGTGGCTTAACGTTGTACTAAAAGGTCTTCACAAATTAGCTATCTGGCAATTGGTCTGTTGACGTGAAGCCTATTTTGTTTTAATCTGAGTTTACGTCAGTAGCAGGGAAATATTCAATTCTTGCAAACCATGTTAAACTTATAGAATTTAGTGTAAATATTTGAGTTAATTGATAAATAAAAAAGGTATATATTTTTGATTAATTCTTGGTGTTTCACTGGATCCTCACGTGTTGACCGGCTCTTGCTCATTCCTTAAAACTGATTAAACGATGTAGTACTCTCTTAATTTAGTAGATAGATTCCTATAGAAGAGTCGGAGTCAACTCAGCTAATAGAGGAATTATATTCCTTCCTAAGTAGTAGTGTCAGACTGGGGCGCTAAAGTCATTAAAATTATAAATCTCTGACAAAAAGAGGGAGCCACAATTCCTCGACAAATACCATTACCCAAACAAATAGGGGTTATATCCTTGGTACGAAGGAAATTGCGAGTACGTATTCTCAAATTGTTTATGAAAATCATTCGGAAGTGAACTTGTGGAAAATAAACTATGAAAATATTTTCGAATTTGTCGTTAACAGACTTGTCTTTAAACGATTTATCTGTCCTAAATTTAGTAAATTTATATCCACTCTCCATATTAAAGAATATCTTGGTAATAAATACAATAACTCAAATTTAAGAAATGTCACGGAATCCTTTCAATTGTTTATAACCTAAAAACCAACCAATCTATATTCAATCTTAAAATTTCTTATCATTTTCTTTGGTAATTGGGATTCAACCATGTAAAGTAATGTTGTTTCTTTTTAAGTTATCACTATATTTTATAGGTATCCAATTCTATCTTTTGTCTACATTTCATTGGTTAAATATCGTAATGTTACTTTTATTTTAGTGTTTGCGTTAAATTAATATAATTTATTTTCAAATAGTTTTGTTCATTTTAGTATTTACCGTGATTTATTTGTCATTTGCTCAGATTTATAGTATTTATCTTTGAAATATGTACAGTATAGGTTTTTATTATTAGATTATTACCTATACTGAGATTTTGAATCTGTTAATAGGTACTAAAGATTGGACACACCTTCATCGTTTTCTCCTGCATTGAGTATGAAAATTAAAGTTGAAGAAGAAACTATAGTAAATACATACACACACACATATATACATATATATATATATATATATATATATATATATATATATATATATATATATATATATATATATGAGAAACCCATAAAGTAGCGTGTGAGTAAAGCAATAAGTTCCAAAAAATCCCTCATGAATGAACTGAACAATTTCGAAAAGCCTTGGAATCTGCCTTTCATTTTGCTATGGGATTTCTTTGCACATATATAGATATATATATATATATATATATATATATATATATATATATATATATATATATATATATATATATATATATATATAAATATATATATATATATATTTATATATATATATATATATATATTAGAGTGGTCCAAAAATGTATGCAAAAAATTGAAATTAGTTGGAAATGTTCTCCACATGCCTAAAATTATGCTATAAAAGAGCTGATGCAAAATATTGACTAAATTAGTGAATATTTAGAGGTCGCTTTGTGTTTCCATATTTTAAAATTTCAGTAAAAATATTGGAACTTTTTAATAGTAGGAATTTATTGGTTGTTACTTATATACTATGATATATTTATCATTGATAACTCATTCCTTATGAATTACAATCATTCGCCAAGAAATCAAGATATTGCATTATCTGAAAAGTGGAAAGAAATTCACATACTCGGCGTATGATGCAATAATAATTGTTGTTTCAGCTTGTTGATTTGTGAGTCCATTTGTAAAGTGATGACGCAATAACGTCTCCTCGTTTCAAATGGTAATGCAATCGCACCATTTCCTATATAAGTCAGCGAGGATTGATTAATTGTTCATTTGTAGTTTGAAATTTAACAGTTAAGATAATACAAGTGAATACCAGTGCTGGTTTATGCTAGTATATATATAATTATTTAGGTAAGTAATATACTTTGTTTATTTAGTGCATAGATAATTTGCAGTTTTTTATCAATATCAGACTTACTTAAAGAATATTATAATTATATGTCAACACACTTTATGTTCATATTTTAATTCACAATATATATATATATATATATATATATATATATATATATATATATATTAATATATATATATATATATATATATATATATATATATATATATATATATATATATATATATATACATATATATATATTTTAATTAAGCATGAATTCCGTAATTTTTTACAAACACAGGAGCCTATTTATTCAGTCTAATGAAAGCTTATTCTTTCATGAATATTGAATAGTTAGATATTTTAGAGTATAAAAAAATATCTTCTAAGTATAATTAAATGTAGGGGAACCGTGAGCTCACTCAGATAAAATAAATTTTTATTTCTGTTGTTTCAGATTATGGCAAGAATTACTCGTTCATCTGCGGCAGTCTAGCTTTTAGGACATTCTACTAGTGAGCTTTCATATGCAAGACTACCAGCATGTGGGATGCGCTGCGTGTTGTTAAGTACGACCATCTAGGGGAGTCAATGACTTTGATATAAAGTTACAACTTTGCTTGCAAAATAGTCATAAAAGTATGGGAAAGAGCCTGAATTCCCACACAGTGAATAGACTCTTGCGTTAGGAAACTCTCAAGCTTATATGAAGAATACCTTTCTTTGAAGAAGAACCTCTAAACCAAACTGTACTCATGTAGAATGAATGAGTTTATTTTTTAATCTATTCTTTTAAAACTTTTGACATAGCCTTAAATAATTCTTTAAATGTGGTAAAAAATGAAGAAGACCGCCAATTTCTGTTGATACAGAGAAAGAAAATTTTCTCCTGCAGTATGACGTGCCGTAATAAGATTACTTCAGCCATGGAATCCCGCAAAAGATATCGACATGAGAAGGCTTTACATTACAAAGAAAAAGTATATAATTCTAAAATCGAGCAGAAACTGCTGCTCATGCATATTTCGAATCATCATCATCTGAAGGAGAAAATTTAGTTGAGGCAGACAAAAGGTTTAGTCCACCTTCTTCAAATATAAAAAAGAATGCACAATGTAGTCCTTCAAGTTCAAAATATATCTTTACAACTTCAGGTGTAGCTGCTGTTCTTGATCGTGCAAATATTATGGATAGAAAAGCAACAATCATTGCTAGCTCAATAGCACAAGCCTTGGGTCAGGATATTTCAGCTATGACACTTTCCAGGAGTTCTATACAACGTTCCATAAAGCAAGTAAGAGAGGTAACATACAATGAAGACAAAACTTCGTTGTATGTTGAAGGACCGATCTTTCTTTCCTGGGATAGCAAACTACTACTTGCTATTGATGGGGCAAAGGAAACAGTAGAACGAATTGCAATAATAGTTTCTGTAAATGGAATGAAAAAACTTCTTGGTGTGCCAAAAATAACACGAGCAACAGTAGAAGAACAGGCTATGGCATGCATTTCATCAATTAATGACTGGAATCTTCGTGACGAAGTTCAAGGCCTTGTATTTGACACAACTGCATCAAATATAGGCCTACAAAAAGGAGCCTGTACCATAATTGAGAAAGTATTAGGAAGGGAGCTTGTTTGGATTGCGTGCCGTCATCATATTTACAAAATTATGTTGTCATGTGCTTGCAATATTTTACTTGGGCCTACAAGTGGTCCAAAGAGGAGTCTCTTTGAACGTTTAAAAAAACAATTGTCGTCACTTAAAAAAGATTCTTTTGTCAGAGGCAGATAGGATTTTATTCTTCAATACAGTAATGCATAATCTTCGATGAGAAATGGTCCCATATTTTCAGGAAGCTTTGAAATCTCGTCAGTTGCGTGACGATTATGAAGAATTGCTGCGACTCAGGCTCATTGTTCTTGGGGGCATTGATAAAACAGAAGTTACATTAAGAGCCCCAGGAGCGACTCATCATGCATGCTAGATGGCTAAGTCTATATATGTCCTGAAAATATACTTGTTTAAGCATCAACTGGAACTAACGGAACGTGAAAAGTCCAATATTACAGAATGCTCTCTTTTTATTGCTTTGGGCTAATCGCGATTTTGAATGAAGCCCATTTTGGAATTAATGCTCCTTTAAATGACATTCTTCTTCTTAAAACTTCGCAAAAGTACCCAAATCAGACAATACTTAAAAAAGCAAGCGCAGCTCTTCACAGACACCTTTGATATCTTGCAGAACATCTTGTTGGTCTTGCATTTTTCGATCATAGAATTAATGCTGAGACCAAACAGAAGATGGTCTCCAATCTCCAACCTAATGAAAACACCAAAGTTTTTCGCCGATTGAATCTTACAAAAAACATCGAGGATTTGGACTTGCATGAACTGGTAACTCAAAAAATTAAGCTAATCATCAGTCTCCTAATAAAAGATGGATAGAAGTTGGCAGATGATACATTCCTGAAGACTAACCCAAGTTCTTGGAAAGAGAATACGTGCTTTCAGGAATTTCAACGTCGAGCGATTAACTTAATGGTTGTTAACGATCCAGCAGAAAGAGGTATTGCACTTATCAACTCGTATAATGCATCTCGAACAAAAGATGAAGAACAGAATCAGTTGCTTCTCAGACTTGTGGCAAAACCACAAAAATTTTCCCTTATGCTCAAAAAGATCAATGTTTAATCAGAGATTTTAGTTAGAATTTGTGTTAAAAAGAAATCATTTACAATTTAACTATTTTTTTTCACTTTAATATAAATATTTTTTAAAAAATTGTCTTTCAACACCAAGATCTGTTTCAAATAAACTAGTATTTGCAAAGACTGTTAATTTACATCCCAAAAGTTAATTTACCAGCAGACTAATAAGTTAATATCCATATAGGGACCAGTAAATATTGTTCGATTTTGATGAAATTGAGCATGTGCCCTACTGTTCAATGTGGTAATACAATCAGGCATGTGGAGATAAAAAACTAAAAAAAAATGGGGGGGGGGACCATCTTAATATACATATATATATATATATATATATATATATATATATATATATATATATATATATAGTAAAGGGGCTATTGGTTTTGCGACCAGCAACTGGTCTTATACCTTTCAAAGGCAATGAAGCTCAAGTTTTGTAAGACCATGCTGGGCGTCCGCTTGTCTAAGTGGTCATGGAAGAGCAGAACGAAAGGTACTAGAAACGCTCGGACGTATGACACATTCGAAAAGTCCGATCCTCCGGGGGGGAGGTAGCAGTGACGAGCCACTCTATGACATTAAGGAGGTGCTAGAGCAAAGGAGAATTGCAGAGGTTGTGTATAAAACACCTTTGGCAGAAAATCACTTCTCTCTCCGACCGATACCCTACAACTCTCCAGTCTTCCCAAGTCCGTGCCTAGAACCATTTTCTGAACCGGGCTTTGTGGTATCTCCTTAATTGATGCAATTTTGAGGGCAGTTTGTCTTTTGGTACGTAAAACAGTGTTGCATTTTTAGCGCGATCAGAAGGGTACTCAATTTTGTTCGTTTTCCACCACCCTTTCGATTTAGTGTTTATCGCAGTGTAACGTTCTACGATAACTGTGTAGTAAATTATATATTTTTAGCTAGTCTTTTATTCCGCCCTTCCTTTCTTCCCTCTGTTTCAGCCATCCGCAGATTCATAATCAACAAACAAGTAAGCCAACCGAATTCTCTCATCAAGTTAGGGGCTCCTTCGCGAGATTAAAAGTATGAGAAGAATAGCGAAAAAACACTAATCTACTAGGAGATAAACAGTCTTGCGCATTAAATTTCCTCAGTAAATTGAAGGAAAAGCTTCGTGAATTGATTGGTTTCGCGCTTTAGTACATGAATAGAAGTCAATTCAGTGAAGCAGCTGGCGAATCGGTGGAGAGGTCTCACTCGACGAAGTTAAGAGTCTGCTGGTCTCTGTCCCGATTCTGAAGTCGCCAAACTTATGGGGGCAACCTTGTTTCAAGTGTATACTTACCATTTAGGCTTGAGAGCGATTTTACGGCAAGAGGACAAACGAGGGCATCTTCACCCCGGCGATTTTTCCTCTTTTAAGATAGCCAACAAACGCGAAGCTGTCTTACAATCAGGGTGGAAAGATTGGCACTAATACTTACACTGAAGACGTTTAAACTAATTTTGATGCATGGTGCTCGTATGTTTAGAATGTTAAGGGATAATAATCCGTTGGTCTATTTGAGTACGTGTAAAACAAAGATCAATTGGTTACTGCGATTGTCAGCGGTCGTGCAGCCTTATAATTTGAAGAACGAACATGTAAGAGGTGAAAAGAACCTTATGAGAATGCTTATTTCGCGCCTATTAATGGTGAGGGGAATTTATTTCTGTGTTTGTACTTATTGTTGTAAAAGAGGAGCTTAGTTTGTTATTTTACAGACTTTTATGAACTAAATTTATTGATTTTATTATACTGTAAGTGATTCATAGTAAATGTTATGGTCACTGACCTATAGAGAGGCAAGTTTTTTTAGAAAAGAGAAACCAGGTGAATGAAGTACCTGTCCCCTTATTTCTTACGGGAAGGTGTTGTAAAGAGGCTATTGGGATTTAGCACTAGCACCTGGCAATATTCGTTTGGAAGCAAGGGGTTGCATGTTTTGTAAGAGCCAGAAAAGGGTACGCTTACCCCAGGAGTTAAAGAAAAACAAATCGAAAGCAATTAGCCACCTAGAGCGTATGAACACATTCAAAAAATGGAATCTGCCGGGATGGGTTGCATTTGACATCACAATAGGTGGCTTGTGAGAGCTTCTGAGTGAAGAACCACGATAAAACTTACAATTCTGTTTTACTGTTGAGGTAACGATAATTCCTATAAAAGCAATCTTAAAATAAAAAACGCTGATCAAAGGGGTTTCGGGGAGTTCATTGTGAGCTACTTCTGAGAAGAGAGCGTGGATAAGACTCACAATTCTCTCTTTCGAGAGAAATGGTTGGTTCCCCATAAGTATGTGTAGCATTCTTGAAGTTGGTTAATGAACTCCAGGAGAATTTTTATATATATATATATATATATATATATATATATATATGAGAAACGCAAAAAGTAGCGCGTGAGTAGAGCAATAAATCCCCAAAAACCCCACAGGAAAATGAAAGGCGGATTACAAGTACCTTCGAACTTTTTTAGTTCATTAGTTGATAATGAACTAATCAAGTTCGAAAGTATTTAGAATCGGCCTTTCATTTACCTGTGGGTTTTTTGCATATATATATATATATATATATATATATATATATATATATATATATATATATATATATATATATATATATATATATATATTTATATATATATATAAATATATATATATATATATATATATATATATATATACATATATATATATATATATATATATATATAAATATATAAATTAACCACAGAAAAATGAACAGATGATTCCAAGCACTTCCGTACTATAAAGGACAGTTCATTTTCAAGGAATCGCATGAAAATAGAGAAGACAGCCTTATATAGGGTACAAAGATACGTAGGCAACGCCCATCACATAGTCTTGACCAATGGAAAAAACACAAAAACAAGACAGAAACATACCAGGAAAAAGCACAATAGGCAACTAAGAACAGACCTGAGCAGCCCTAAAACGATATATACACAACAACGCCATGTATATGAATTGAATATGGTTGGGTGAAAAAAATTTTTTTAAAGGATTATCATTAGAGTGAAAACATTTATGGGTAAGAGTTAATCCACAGGCACAACAAAGACACATGGTCAGGGAGGAAATTCTAATGATATTACATTAATAAAGAGTAAACACAGGCTGCATTATGAAGTTATTCCCTTTAATATAAGTTTTTTAAAAAAGAGGCGAGTTTAAATAAGCCAGGGGAAATGGTCATATTGGGTAAAATGCCAATTAAATAGCACTCAACGATATTTCTTTTTGTGAAATCAGCGGAATGATAAAGGAAATTTGCAGAATTCCAGTCAATGGAGTCGTTATTTTCTGATAAAAGTAAAAATTAAGTTCTGTTTATTTCACCTCTTCTAATATTATACTTATCTTAGTAAATTCTAGTAGATAAAGATTTACCAGTTTGTCCGAAGTAACTAAATTACAAATAAACATTATATAGAATATACTCCATCTTTGTTCCTTGGATTATTATGGACTACTCGTAACATTTTATATAAAGTGGATTTATATATAAAATTTACAGACATATAAGTTGTTCAACAATACATGTGAGACAAAAAAATGGTTCAAAGTATGGCAAGATAAGACAATTTTTTAATCTCAAACCGGTGGGTTATTGGTTTTATAAAAAGTTCCCCCTTGTAAAGTTTAATGAAGCATGCAAAAATTGACGAGGTTAACAATGTTTCTTACCTATTACAAAGATATTGAACAATTTCTGATCCCAAACTTCCGGACTAATAAGGCCTAATCACGCAGAACATAGAAGTGAGTACAGACGGTTAAATTTTAACACTATATTAAGAATAAAAGTGAATATATGAACTGGAGTTAGACGGTTTGCGATAAATAGAGAATTTATAACCTGACAACGTCCTGTCTCAAAAAGTCAAGAAAACTAAGAGTCCCATTTTTCTCAATTTCAAGTGTAAATTTAATAGAAGGGACTAGAGAAATAAGATGACATAGAAAATTGTGAATATCTTCTGAGAAAGGCCAAAGACATATAATATCTTCAATGTAACGGTACCATACAATAAGAAAATCGAGGATTCGGGGCAAGAATAACGACTCAAAGAATTCTATATATAAATTAGAGAGGGTGGGAGATATACAACCCCCATCGAAAGACCAAATTTTTTAAGGGAAAATTTATAATTGAATGAAAATTTACAATTTTTTGCAAAAGAGAAATAAGACTTAGGAAAGTATTGACCGTTACATGGAGATTTAAATTATGTAATTTATCGTAAAAGAGAAGAAAAAGATCGTCTAAAGGAACTTTAGTGAACAAAGAACGAACTTTGAAACTGACAAGAATTAACTTGTTGGAATAAGTTATTGTATTAACCTTCTCTATAAGTTCACAACTATTTTTAATATGAGAATAGGTGATTCGCAAGCTATTTTGTTAAGAAATGTGAAGCAAATCCTGACAAAATTACAATGGGGCGCATAGGATTATTAGGTTTATGAGGAAAACGAATATCGTTGGAACGATGAATCGAGTCCCGGGCAAAATAACAACAAGCATTAAAAATAAGAAACAAACACTACACTCCTTCATTATTTTGAAGAATTGTGACATGACACTCACCGTATACCAAGAAAAAGCTTCTAAGAGTGTTCTGATTCTAAGTACTGCGCGCAAGACAATGCATATTTACAGTCGTACAAAGAAGTTGCTAGAGTCTGTTACGTATTATAATAAAACAAAATCTGGCGTTGACAATGTTGACCAGATGGCCAGACTGTACACCACTAAAGTGGTTTTTCTGCGTTGGCCATTACAGGTCTTCGATAACTTACTTGATCTTGCCCTAATTAATTCAGTTAAAATATACCGTGAAGTGGTTCTAACTAAAATAAGTCGACGAGATTACATTCTAAAACTCATAGGAGAGCTACGAGCTTTTAAAATGTGGATGAAAACCTCGAAGACGAATGGACAGATGAAGAACTTTTGGAAGAACCAATAGAAAAACCAAGAACCAACAACATAAAGCTTGTCAAATTAGCAAATGCAAGAAGAATAAAACTAATGAAATATGCTACAAGTGCAAGAAATATGTGTGTGGTAAATGTACTGGAATAATAGGCAAGCGAATAATTTGTAGAAATTGTTCATGATATTGATAATAATTTATACATCTAACGACCTAGTATTATATAATACCTAAATACTTTTTGATAAATGTATTTATATTATATAGTTGCATCAATTATTCTATATGATAAACATAAATGGGATTGCTATTATGTTATTTTTCTTTGTCTCATACATATATGTAAGTAAATGGAAATATATTGATAATATATTTTTATTTATCATTTATTGATACTTATTCCATACAATAATATAATGAAATATTTACAACAGGAAGAAGTTAAACTGGAACTAATAAGAAAACATAATTATGTTATATGAATTCACCCAAAAATGTGTGAAAAAACGAAGAAAATAAGGAAAAAATAATACCAAAGGTCAAAATGACCGCTCTCTCTTTCTAGGGGTTGTGCACTTGGCTGTCCATCTAGTGTTAAAAGGGATCGAATTTTTTTATGAAATTCACTATTAGTTGTTAATTTAGGGTCTTTTTGTAGCACATCATAAGTAGATTCATCTTCTAATAATAAGTTCATTTTTTTAATATAATTCACTTTGTCCATAATAACAACGTCACCAGATTTGTCTGCTTTCGTAATATGTATAGAGGGATTTTTTCGAATATTAGATATAGCACGGTGAAAATGTAGAGGATAAGTTAATTAGGTACGCCTAGATAAACTTTGATAAACGCAACCATTGGCGGTCGAAATTAAATCACTAGGGACATCACAATATTTTTCCTAATGAGCAAAGCTTTGAGCAATAGACACAGCAGATGGTATAGAAGGAATGGAGAATTTCAACCCAAATTCATGGGCAACAGTAGTACTCGTAGTTGCGTCGAAATCTTGATTGGAGAGGTTGAGGACTATTTCTGGTCGACTATTCTTGGTCCAACTGCTATTCGATACGAGACGTACTTTGCGATCCAATTTATCATCTAAATTCTAACAGCTTCTTCGAAGGCTACCAAAGATGGAATCTTGGATCACCCCACACCAAAGACAAGGAATATTAGAAGTATAAATATGACGTCTTGAATTGACTTCCTTGAACGCAATCGAAGTTTCGTACTTTAAGAGTGAAATGCGTTTAGAGAGAAGAGTGCGCTCAATTTCTCCGAAGGAAAAGCCATCAATCTCCATGTATACGTTTCCATTGAATGAAGTAGGTATGACTTTTTCACTTAGACACTTCTTGAGAGAAATAAGCTTCATCTTCATGTGATGGGCACGAAGCAAATTTGCACGATAGTCTTTAACGATAGGTTTTAATGCAGAGAATAGTTGATAGAAATGACGGAAAACAAAAGCTTGTTGAAGAGACCTGTGTGATCCATAGTAATAATGAAGAAACTCACAAAGTAGCACGTGAGGAAATCAATTTTATGAAAATTAACCCAGAGGAAAATGAAAATATGAATCCAAGCACTTTCTAACTATAATTGCAAGTTTATTTTCAAAGAATAGCATGAAAATATAGAAGACAACCATATTACGAAAGTAGACAAATCTTGTGACGTTGTTATTATGGACAAAGTGAATTATATTAAAAAAATGAACTTATTATTAGAAGATGGATCTACTTATGTTGGGTTACAAAAAGACTCTCCATTAACAACTAACAGTGAATTTCATAAAAATATTCGATCCCTTTGAAAAAAATATCCAGATTTAATAACTAAATTTAAATCTAGCAGCGCATCTCTTCCATATACAGTCCTGATCATAAGTATAGGACCAGTGAAAAACTGTAAAAATGGACATTTAGCACCTTCAGATCCTTATAAGGCTCTAAGTGAAGCTTCGATATAGTAAAAGCTAAATTGTAGCTGAGTCAAAAAAAGTTAGTTCAAACAAATTAAAGAGAAATGAAAGTTTACTCAAATGAGCTGCTCATCAGTTGATCAAAAGTTTAAGACCAATACCTTCAAAACATGAAACCCCCCCACAAAACGGAATTAACCCTTTAAAATAATGAATCAGTAGTGAGTGGCTCCACCATTCTTGTTGATAACCCCAAAACTTTGACGTGGCATGACTGATACGAAACTTTCAAAGAGGAACATAGGAACATTATCCAGGTGGTGAATATTGCCTCACGAAGGGCATCAACCCTCATGGACTGATCTCTATTTTTGTAGACTTCCCTGGCCATCCCTCCCCAAATGTTTTCAATTGGGTTTAGATCCAGTGAATACACAGGTTAGTGTAAAAGAGGGACGTCATTCTCCTGGAGGAAGGTCTTTGCCAGGCGTAAATTGTGAATTGCCGCCTTGTCTTGTTGAAAGACCCAGTCATCACCACGCAAACGAGGGCCCTCTGTCGTGAGGGATGCCCTCTGCAGCATCTCTACATAGCCAGCCGCCATTTGACGCCCTTGCAAAACCTGAGGCCCAAAGGTTCTATTGAAGCAAAAAAAAACCCACACTATGATGGAGCCTCCACCACTGTGTCATGTGGAAATCGTCTCAGGTGGGATCTGCTTGTCATGCCAGTAACGTTGGAAACCGTTGGGACCATCAAAGTTAAACATTTTCTCATCAGAGAATAAAACTTTTCTCTACTTTGCAATTTCCCATGTCTGGTGCTCTCTGGCAAACTCTAACGGGCGGTTTTATTACGTTGAAGCAGACGAGGCGCTTGAAGCCGTTTTTTTTATTTTTCATGCCCCTTCCTCTGAGATGACGTCTAATGGTTATTGGACTGCAGTCAGCATCGGTGAGTGCCTTAATCTGACTTGAGAACCGTGTCGTGTCTTGGTGTACAACCCTGTTGACCCTCTTACCTAGTACTGGTGAAATTTTGGGGGGCCTAACACTTGACTTCTCTGTTCCAAAGCCCTCGGGATCTTTCACAAAATTGCAAATCACTGTTTTACGGCCTCCAATATCCGCAACAATGGCACAATTCGACAGGCCTTGCTTATGCAGTTCAATGATCCGACCACGTTCAAATAATCAAAAATTTACCCGGTCTAGGCATTATGACGTCTTAACACCGTGAGCTCCAAACGATAAATGACACAGAATCCGAGAATTTGCACTGTGGTCTTAAACTTTTGATACTTGTTGAGCACCTGATTTAAGTAAACTGTCTTTTCTCTTTAACTTGATCAAGCTACCTTTGTTTGTCCCAGCTACAATTTAGCTTTTAGTATATCGAAACTTAACTTAGAACCTTATAATTAGCGTAAGATGCAAAATGTCTATTTGTACAGTTTTTCAAGTGGTCCTATATTTATGATCAGGACTGTATTTACGGTTTGGTAAAAACTCATAAACCTAATAATCCTATGCGCCCTATTATAAGTTAGTTAGGCTCTGCTTCATATTCCTTATCAAAATGGTTTGAAAATCAATTAGGCCCGCTTGTGGGGTCCATCTCCCAATCTCATATTAAAAATAGTTGTGAACTTATAGAGAAGGTTAATACAATAATTTACTCCAACAAGTTAATTTCTGTCAGCTTCAATATTTGTACTTTGTTTACTAAAGTTCCTTTTGACGATCTTCTTCTTCTCTTTGGCAATAAATTACATAATTTTTATCTCCATGTAACGGTCAATACTTTCCTAAGTCTTAATTCTCTTTGTGCCAAAAATTGTAAATTTTTATTTAATGATAGATTTTACCTTCAAAATTCGGTTTTCCGATGGGGGGCTGTCTATCTCCCACCCTCTTTAATTTATATGTGGAATTCTTTGAGACGTTATTCTTGCCCTAAATCCTAGATTTTACTATTTTATAGTACCGTTACATTGATGATATTATATGTCTTTGGCCTTCCTTAAAAGATATTTACAATTTTCTATGTAATCTTAATTCTTTAGTGCCTTCTATTAAATTTACACTTGAATTTGAGGAAAATGGCAATCTTCCTTTTCTTCACCTTTTGATTCATAGGACGTCGTCAGATGTTACATATTCTGTTTATCTCAAACGGTCTAACTCCAGTTCATATATTCACCTATATTCTTATAATAGTGTTGAAATTAAACGATCTGTATTCACTTCTATGTTACTGCGTTCATTACTCCTTGGTACTGATGAATGTTTGGATAAGTGTCGAAGAATAGGTCACCTTCCCAGACAATACGTCTATTTATACATATATGTATCTATTGGTTGGGAGGAAAGAGATAAAGCCACGAGAATATGTATATATACGGGGTATACATATATCTTTTAATGTACGTACGCGATCTTCGCTACGTAGAAGTACGTTCACTTTATAAGAGTAATCCGTTGATTACGAGGTAAAAGAGTGCAATTTACTACAGGGGCCAATAGCGTTTAATGAGTTTACCAAGTTGCAGTTCAAAGATAGATTTAAAAAGGGAAAACCAAAAATATAATTCTAATAATTTACTAGTTAACATATATATATATATATATATATATATATATATATATATATATATATATACGGGAAATATAGGTAATATAAATAAGGACAATTCTGACAGAACATAGATTAATTGGCAATTGGGTAACGTTAATTACTCATTAATCAGCTTTTAAATGGGATACTATAAATTAGTTATACAGAGAGAATATTTTTATGTCGCAAAGTAAGTCGATTACTTGGAGATATAAGCAAGGGGTCGTTTTACCTTAATTGGGTCACCTCGAGGAAGGGGAATCCTTTAGCGAGTCGACGCGGGAAAAATGGAGACGGACAATGGTCGTGATTCTCTGCCGAATATCCTGATGGTGACCAGGATGAAGGGGAGGACCAGAAGACGAGTTCAAGATCCTCTTTGAAGACGGACGATGGTACCTCGGCTCCAGAGAAGTGCAACCTCCAAAAATCGAGACTTTGTCACGCCTCGGCGTAATATCTCCGACAGGAAACTGGAGATCCTTGAAGGGGGGTCCAGATGAGACGAGAGTAATCCTGGCCAATCCTTCGGGGATGAAACGATTCGATGCTTGTTCTGAACAGAGTAAGTCTTAACAAAAGAGATGGATCTTCCTGGTGAGATCCAACTTCGCTGGTATAAGCAAATAGCAAGGATTTGAGGAAACAGACTCACGATCCGAACCGAAGGTGATGGGTTCTTAAACTCATTCTGCCCATATTTGAAACCCAGCGTATTTATATAAATGCCATTTTTTTTGTTTCTCCTCGTTGTCAGACTCAGACGACTGGCTGACCACTTCCGGTTGCGAGTTGGATTAGCGTATGTCGCCTGACCCAATTCTAGGTGGCCTTTACGATGTGGACAGGAAACTTTTGGCTAGCAGTTTCCCGACTACGGAGATTAGCGCTTTCTCAGCGAGGTAAAAGGTTTTAGTGCCCAATTTAATTAACTCCACCTGTGAGGCGGCTCACGGATATTCAAAATATTTCTTCTTTTTTTTTCTCTTTGGATTCAGAGATTAATCCACGTGGAGTTATACTTAGGAGACAGAGAGAGGGAAGGAATTCATGAAACAAATGAAGGGGGTATTCTTCTTGGATTCCTTTTCCCATACAATAAGGAATTGTCCAATATCTTTGAGAGAGGTAAGAAACTTTGTTACCCTCGTCAATTTTTGCATACTTCATTAAACTTTGTAAACATAACTTTTTATAGAAATGATAACCAACCGGTTTTCAATTACAAAAATTGTCTGATCTTGCCATACTTTGAACCATTTTTTTGTGTCACCCGTTTTTTTTTAGGCAACTTAATATCTCTGTAAACTTTATAAATGAATCCACTCTATATAAAATGTTAGTCCATAATAATACAAGGAAAAAAGGTTGAATATATTCTATAGAATGTTGTATTTGTAATTTACCTTACTGCGGGCAAACTGGTAATTCTTTATCTACTAGAATTTAGCAACTAAGTATAATATTAGAAGAGGTGAAATAAACCGTTATATTTTTACATTTATCTGAAAATAACGACTCCATTGACTGGAATTCTAAAAAATTCCTTTATCATTCTGCTGATTTCACAAAAAGAAATATTATGAGTGTTCCTTAATTGGCATCTTACCCAATATGAACATTTCCTCTGGCTTATTAAACTCAACCGTGTTTTAGAAAAAACTTGTACTAAATGAAATAACTTCATATTGCAGCCCGTTGTCACTCTTTATTACTGTAATATCATTCGCATTGCCTCCCCCACTACTTATCTTTGTTGCGCCTGTGGATTAACTCTTACCCCTAAATGTTTTCGCTCTAATGATAATCCTTTAAATTGTTTTTTTTTCCATCCAACAATATTCCATTCATATACATGGCGTTGTTGTGTATTATACATATCGCTTTAGGGATGCACATGTCTGTTCTTGTTGCCTATTTTTCTTTTTCCTGGTATTTTTCTGTCTTGTTTTGGTGTTTTTCCATTGTTCTGAACTATGTGATGGGCGTTCCCTACATATCTTTGTACCCTATATGAGGTTGTCTTCTTTATTTTTATGCTATTCCTTAAAAATGAACTTTCAAATATAGTTCGGAAGTGCTTGGATTCATCTTTTCCTTTTTCTGTGGGTTAATTTGCCTATTATTGCTTTCCTCACGTGCTACTTTGTGAGTTTTTCATTAAATATATATATATATATATGTCACAAACTGGGGTCAGGTGACATGGCCAGATTCTTTAACCCAAAAGTTTATAGCCAAGGATAGAAGATGCGTCGACTTAAAACGAAAAACTTTTATTTACAAAAGTTTGATAAATGAATCGACTTGAAAATGCTGATATATTCCAAGACTAAATTACAGCTTTGATAGGTCGAGCTAAGGAATGGCCTTTTGGAACATATAAAAATACTTAGAGTATGGAAGACACAAGAAGAAATATGTACACATAAATAACGCACGTGTGATATTCCTATCTATGAGACCACGGAGAAAGAAGGTTAAGCCACAGAGGGAAGCACTCACCGGTAACGTAACTACAATGTACCTACGCGTACAAAAATAAAGGGGCACTCACGACCACCAATATCAGGCCTAGTATGGGCCACACAAAAACAAGGACACCACACACGGTTGTCCTACCAAAGATGCACGAGAGGCACAACACTCGCGGTAAACCCGCACAAAAATGCAAAAGGGGTACAACTCTGCCGGTTGTCTTACACTAAGTCAATCAATCACAATAAACTTAACTCACGGTAACCTTAACTCACGGTAACCTTAACTCACGGTAACCTTAGCTCACGGTAACCCTAACTCACGGTAACCCTAACGCACGGTAACCCTAACTCACGGTAGCCTTAAACCAGGATGGCCTTAAATTACAATAGCCTTAAATAGCAATAGCCTTCCGAGACGCACGAAACCGGAAAATAAGTGCCCGAAATCCACTCTGCTCCCGAACACAACTTTCTTCTCCAAGCACAAAAAAAAATGGTCTGTCTTCTGTGAAGAATGAAGGCCTCGACATTGAATTCCACGTAACACTAACAAATATGGATCGTTCAAAATTCCAATGCTACATCAACATACAATGAAAGTTCTTAACTCTAAATATAAAATAACTTTCTTTCATGACAAAATCGTAATAATCTTAATCCAATTTAATATTCAATATAATAATTGGGAGGGAAACTGGCCGATCAAAGTGAACGAAAATTCTAGAATTCGTTTGGATCACGTGTCAGCCTCAATTAAGCGAACGTAGGTCCCACGATATCACGTCACAGCCCTCGTCCGAAAATAAAGGCAAATTATCAGATATTACGTGTGTGACAAAATATATATATATATATATATATATATATATATATATATATATATATATATTGACAGATAGTAGAATAGAAAACAACCTCAAAAATATGTAGAGAAATTAAAAGTTTATTACCTCAAAAAAAAATATTAATTTATGAATTAATTCTTTATTGGTAGCCCTATTCTTTTCAAGATCTCTGCAACTAGGCCCAGCATAGTCAGTTATATTTAGTAAAACAACTCCAATGCTTTCATCAGGTTTGGTAATGACAATTTCTGGATTATTAAATAGGGATGTTAACGTTTTAATATCACTGTTCCTGAATATGAGAGAATTTTTTTTTAATTTCCTTAGTTTGTGATCGAATTTGTGTGCCACTTCTCGAAAATCAGATGTAAATCTAATGTAGTCGTTCGTAGTTGATGGGTGATTTGCAAATGTGCAAAACATTTTCAAAGTATAAATAGTAGGATGGATATTTTATTTTTAAGTGTGGCAGTTTAAATCGGAAACTCAAAGATAATAGCAACCCCTTCTCGTGGAGACAGGCGATAGATAAATAGATATTTTTACATTATTACCATTAGAGAAAAAGTCAGGTTGTCCAAGGCCTAATTTGTGAAATCTTTTGTTAGGAATCCTAGATACTTGTTGAGAATATCCTGCAATATCATGCTAATTTAGGATTAGAAAGCATATGAAATCTAAAAATGAAAACCAAATGCGTAAATCACATTTAGAGCGTTTAAAATTGACCGATAGGCGTTCGTTTGACCTAACCTTAAATTCAATTTCATGGTTTGACAAATAATCCAGAGAAGAGTTTTAAAATTCGGAATGATTTGGGGATTTCCGATAAAATTTGAAATGGACAAAACTGAGATAAAATTACTATTGCGACAAATTTCAAGGAAAGTACAGCGAAAAAAAGATTTCCTAAGTCTTCTTGATAACTTGGAAAAAGTTCGGTAGTACTTTAATCCTGCAGGTCCATATTTCTTGTTAATATAGTCATATGAGTTTCTGCTAACCAGACCTATATTCAATCTCACGGTGAAGGTAAGGACATACAGGACGCTGAGGTACATGTGATTTGGTGATAAGGAGCAACGTTTCGGGCCCATCGCCGATTTTCAGATTCTAAAATAATAAAACAATAAAAATAGAGTGAGATATGATTAAATTTTTATTGTCAGTTAACATATTAAAATTCATAAACCTGTTAAGATCTGTTAAAATTTGTTTTCTTTTTAGTTTTTTCGTTTCATTAGAGGTTACATATGACAGAGTCTTACAAACACATCTTTGTTTGATAGTCTTGTCTTTTAACTCCCTGAGTTATCTATTAATATTTGAATTCATTTACATGGTCTTAACTTGATTTTTTTTATATTGCCTGTTTAAATTTGTTCTAATCCCTCTTTTTGTAGTGTTCATAACTTTTTGTATTATACATATATCGTCATTTTTACCATATGGATCTTTTACTAAATTTAGCATAGTTTTTATCTTAATAAGACCTTAATATATGTCTTTACTATAATGTTAGTTTGTTCAGAATTTTGGGTCTTTATATTTTTGCTCACCTAATTTATTTTACTGTCTTCATTTTTCTAGTATAATGAAATTGTATTAATTTAGCCTTTAATTATTTTACGCCTTTCCCTTTGAAAATATTTCAAGTTTTCTTTGTTTGAACATAATTAGGATTTCTTAATAACATTAGTGACTATAACAATTCAATCATATTTCCCTGATATTTAATTAATTTATATTTTTAGAACCTGAAGATGGGCAATATGCCCGAAACGTTTATAGCAAATAAAATACATGTACCTGAGGATTCTGTGTTTCCTTACCTTCGCCTTAAAATTATATATATATATATATATATATATATATATATATATATATATATATATATATATATATATATATATATATATATATATATTTATATATATATATATATATATATATATATATATATATATATATATATATATATATATATGTATATATACATTAAACCCTCGATATAACTATGGGACGGGAGGTCGTTCGTTAAAGCTGAAAGTTCGTTAAACCCGATGGGCGTTAAAAGCATTTGAAATTACGAACCAAGTTCGTTATGGATATGTAATACGTATGTAATTACTAATAAAGTTAAGTGGACTACACAACATAGTATTGATAAGAACCTTGCATTGTAGGAGACATGTGACACACCAACACTTACTCAGGCTGGTCGTAACGCTTGCCTGTTAAACCCGATGGAGTTCGGCCAGGAAATTTAGTTCGTTATATCGTGGGTTTAGTGTATATATATATATATATATATATATATATATATATATATATATATATATATATATATATATGTCATGGTATAGGTTTCTATATACCATATATATATATATATATATATATATATATATATATATATATATATATATATATATATATATATATATATATATATATACATATATATATTATTTTCGATTTTAGAGTGCGCGGGGTTTCGTTTTAATACCTTTGGTCGGCCGGGTCCGATTACAAGGTCAGATTCTCGTAAGGGAGGGTTAGTCCAATAGAGCTACTTTGATTTTCTTTTTTGGCTGAGTGTTTAATCTCACTTGGTTACAGAGCTATTACATGGCTATGATGAGCTCAAATGGGAAAGAAAGGAGTGGACAAAAATAGACTTTAATAAATATTAATAATTTAGGTTAAATGGTACAACAATAAAAGACATATAATAAGATAAATAATTACCGTGGTTAACGGGCAATTAATAGGATTAGGTATTTAAAATCCACTAAAATGGGTAGGCTGGATGGAATTAAAATGGGACTTTATACGGGGACTTAGTAAAAGACACACTGATAATCGGGGAACGATAGGCAGCAATTATAAATTTGGCGAAGCTCAAATATTTGTTACAATAACTTGCAAAAAATGGAGGAGGGAGACGATGGTCGTGTCCTGTGAAGTGGGGAATAGAGGTTGAGTCACTTCGACGGGGTCCAGGGTCAACTTGCTCAGATTTGAAAATATTCCTTTGCGATGATTTGGCCAGCCTTCGAGAGTGGAGGCTGTGAATTCTTTCGGGGAGAGGATTCTTGACTAATCCAGGTTAGATATTTGTTTTATCCAGGCGGGATATTCGATTTTGTCTTTGCCTTCGGCGTACGACAACCCGAATCGAGGAGGAGTAAGATAGTCTGTTCAGCGTGAGTTTTTCTCGCACAATCTCCACGGATCCTGGCAACATTGGTAAATATGCAGGCCTGGAGTCAGGGAGCTTATCCCATCGAAGAAAGAGGGGGACTATCGTTCATCTTTAAGTAATGCGAACGCGACTTCGGCTGTCCTTTTCCTCAGGCAATCCCTGCGTGGCTGGAAAGCGGAAAGGACGTGGAGGAGACTCCTTTGGTAAATACCCAGATTGATAAGGACTGCATTCCTCAGCCCGTTCATGTTGTTTCTTACGCTTTTGAGCGTGGAAAAATGCTTCTAAGTGGCAATGAGTTCCATCACGTGGAAGCAATGCTTAAAAGCAATGTTATTTTTCCCATCACGTGCTTGTTCCCTCAGACGCCTCCGTTTTCGAAAGTTGGACCTTTTCTCAGTAAAAAAAGGAAATAAGGGGAGAAAAGGGATAACCCGATACTCTTTTAAGTGTGCTGGGGGAGGGGCGACTCAGTTTCGACTCGTTTTCTACCGAAACATAAAGGAATTATATACGATACACATACGCTGTTACCAAGATATAAACAACAAACAAAAAATGATCAGCTTATATTTAAATTGTCCTGTGACCACACAGAATACTATACATACTACCACAAAAATTACCACTTAAACAAAGGCATACAAAAAAAATTCTAAAACCACACGTCATATGGTTTTCACTTGGGAAGTCTAATCCCCCCCATAATATGAAAATAACGTGGACATTCCCAATTCATATCACAAGGACAGCCATTCTCTCTTCATAAATACATATATACTACAAAGAAATGGAAGTACGCAAAATAATCAATTATCCTAAAAAAATAATTTAATAGCACCTTAGATTATTACGGATATAAATATATACAACTACCAAACATTTCTTTAGGGCCATTCTCCACGGAACTCATCGGGATTAGCGGGTAACGCATTTCTGCTGAGGGAATCGGCCATTATAATTGAATTAAACTGGTACTCCTGGAGGAGGAGACTCCGGAATGTTTCACATTCCGGAGATACGCTAGGGGGCAGTGGTCAGTTTCCACACGAAACTCTTTCCCTACTAAGTACATTTTGAATTTCTGAATTCCCCATATTATTTCTAAAGCCTCTCTTTCAATAAATAAATAGTTTTTTATCGCGGGGTAATAATTTGCGACTAGCGTAGGCCACAGGATGACTTTCGGCACCGTCGTCATATTGAATTAGTACAGAACCAAGACCTTCGTTGCTGGCGTCAGTTTAAATCCCGAACAACTTTTCAGGATTGGGCAACTTCAAAATGGGGGCAGTAACTAATTTTATTTTCAGGGAATTAAAATTGGCGGTGGCCTTCTTGTTCCAGGTTATTGAGTTGTGGGAGTTCTTTGTCAAAAAGTCGCAGAGGGGGGCGGCCAGGGACGCAAAATTTGGGTCAAAGCATCGGTAGAATGAAACGGATTCCATGAATGACCGGAGCTGCTTCTTATTGCCGGGAAGAGGCATATCGACGCTCGCCTTAATCTTCTCCTCTTGGGAACTAAATTGTTTTTTCCCAATATTAAACCCTAAATATTTAATGGTTTCAAAGGCGAACTAGCACTTACCGGGGCCAATAGTAAGACAGTTTTCTCGCAACCGGGTTAGTAAGCCTCGAAGGGATACTAAATGTTGGTCCCATTCCAAATTCTCCGCATTAACCAATTATCTTTGCTACAAGCGGTTATGAGCCCGAAGGGAAGCCTCCGGAACTGCATAAGCCCTTTGTCAGTGGCAAATGCCGTAAATTTCCTCACTCCTTTTTTGAGAAAAACTTAGTAATAGGCCTTACACATATCGAGTTCATTAATGAATTCCGCTTCATCAAACAGATGGAGGTTTTGATCTATCCGAGGGATGGGTTCGACGTCGAAAACGGTGACTAAATTTAGTTTCCAAAAGTCGACACACATCCTATAAGAGCCATCGGGTTTCTTAACCACGAGTATCGGAGCGCAATAATCAGAAGTAAAGGGCTCAATTATGTTTAATTGGAGCAAATTATTAACCTCTAAATTAAAAGCTTGCCTCAAGTGAATGCGTAAGGAATATGGCTTAGATCTACCCAGTTCCTGTGTCGTGAGTTTGATGTCGTGCTCAAACTGAGTGACGCATCCAGGGTTTTCGGAAATGACCTCATTAAACTGCCTAAAGAGGAGCTGGAGCTAATTTCTTTTTTTGTGGTGTTAGCCGCTCGTCGATTTTCAGACCATCAGTTGATAAGTCGGTCTCACCTGGCAGGGACGGTAAAGGATAGTCTTCTTCCTGCTCAACACATACAGTTTGCACAATATTAAGGGATTCGGCGGGGTAATCTGATTCCATGGCGGATCTTTCATCGAGGGTCACAATATTGTTAACGTGGCACGGCGGTGATACCTCTTCAACATATTAATGTGGAGTAATTTATCTCCGGAAGGTGTTCGGATTAAATAGTTCACAGTTTCTGTTGCCTCCAAAGGGAACCTTCCATTGGCCTAGGAGTTTATTGCTCTCGGTGGGCAGCAATAAGAGAACTTCGTCTCCTGCTTCGAGATGGCAGTCTTTAGATTTAACGTCGAAGTATGTTTTGTATTTTTTTAAATTTTCATCGGCATTCTGACACGCAATGCTGGTGCATTGTGCTAACCTCTCGCGGAGTTCCAGCACATACGTATAGGAAGATTGAACTTCCTGGTCGAGTTGAGGTTGTGAGAGCAACTCCTTTAAAATACTAAGGGGGCCACTTACGTTACGACCGTACAACAATTCGAACGGGGCAAAGACAAGCGTACGATGCGGGATTTTCCTGTAAGCGAAGAGCGCCACAGGAAGATAGCGGTGAGATTCATGTGGTTGTTCGGCACATATCTCACGGAGGATAAACTTGAGAGTACCGTTTAATTTCTCACACATTCCATTGGTCTCTAGGTGGAAAGGAGTGGTGAACAGGGGCTTTACCATCAGTAATTTTCCTACTTGCTCCATTAATTCTGAAGTAAAATGTCTTCCTCTGTCGGACAATACCTCCTTCGGAGCCCATACTCCCGAAAAAATGGATATGAGGACCTCGGCACAGGTAATGCTATCTATCCTCTTTAGTGGGAAAGCCTCGGGGAAACGCGTGGCAAAATCCACTGGAGTGAATATATAGCTGTTGTCCTTCACTAGATGGGGGATGAATGGGGCCGACAAGGTCGATGGCCACACGGGAGAAGAGTTCTGAAAAGATGGAGCCTCTCTGAAGGGAGATGGGTTTAACTCAACCTTTAGCAGAGGGCTTCTGACAAATGTCACACGAATGGCAATGCTTTGAGTTGTCAGCTGCAGCGCCGGGCCAGAAGAAATGCGTGAAAATTCTCTGACTTGTTTTTTTTAGGACTGAAGTGGCCAGAAAAGACGCTATCTTGCGCGACCTTGAGCACCATGGGTACATGGGATTGGGAAACGCAAAGGGAGAGGTCTACGGGGTTAACGCCATTCTTAGTCTCTCTGTAAAGGAGGCCATCCTTTTCGACGTAGGATACGAAGCTTACCCCATAGAAGGGGGGGACTATCATCCATCGTTTGAGTAATGCGAACGTGGCTTCGGCTGTTCTTTGCCCTAGGCGATCCCTGCATGGCTGTAAAGGGGGAAGGATGTGGGCGAGACTCCTTGGGAAAATACCCGGATTAATAAGGGCTACATTCCTCAGCTTGCTCCTGTTGTTTCTCACTCTTTTGAGCATGGAAAAATGCTTCTAAGCGGCAATGAGGTCCATCACGTGGAGGTAATGCTTAAAAGCAACGTTATTTTCCCATTACGTGCTTGTTTCCTCACAATATAGCTATATATATACTTCGGTACCTAGAATTACCTCCTCCCAAACTCGACAGTAAAAATTTCTGTAATTCACGCCAAAGGTTAAATTAACATCATACGCCTCAACATGAAACACCAGAGGGACTATTGAAATCCTCGCTCTCCACTTCCTTTTCATAAATATTAATCGTTTTAATCAATAGAGGGAACACATCGATTGGAAGAATTTAAATGGGCTATATAGTTTAGTTCAGACCTAATGGGAGGAGCTGAATAAGAAAAACTAAAGAGAAAGGCAAAAAAATAGATACCAAATGAATGAGAGCTGTTGAGGGGAAAATCAAAATCAGAAACCCCAAATTACTGCAACCCCATAAATATCATTAGGTTCCTGTCTTTAGGAATTTACAGACAAGGGCGCATTTTTATTTATACCACTGAGATGTAAAGGAGAGTGAAATGTGAGATCTTATAAATATTTGATGGAAGAGATTCATCATAATTGTAGCAGCTAGTCAGACCTCAATCGTCCTATAATAATGCTTGTAGTAATCATTTAACATTTGCAAGAACCACAACATTAGAGGCAGAAGAATCAGGATAGTATTTCTTATTCAATAAAGTTATGTAGTAATACTACTAATGAAGAGCCTAGCAAAACTAAAACACCGGTTGCTTATCTCGTTAAGTTAAGCCAGATCGGGCGTGATTAGTCACCGGAAGCAGTCCCAATTTTGGTCCACTTCGTGGCGTGTGCCATACATAGTACGCGACCCTAAATTAAAGTGGAAGGCCTGAGTTGGAAAGAAAAATAAATTAAAATAGTACAGATTAGCGAAAAAATCCCAAGCAAAAACATTTAAAAAATACAAGCACTAGAAATTATAAACTTCCTTTTTCCATTGACATCATCAAAATTAATGATGAAAGATTTGTTGTTTTATACTCTATCACACTATTTTACCCATTTTTATTAATTTTTCTGACTCCCATAAATACAATCCGTATTTAAATCAAATTTATAAACGTTCCTAAATTTCCTCATACTCATATCGCTAATAAGCAACCCTTTATGAATAAACTAAACTGGTCATGATATTAATAATACATTTCCTGCGACTCAGTTTGAATCAATTCTTATTTTCCCTATTCATGAGTTTGGAAAGACAAATGGATTCGCTTTCAACTTTGCTGAAGCATTTAAAGCCTTCAAATAGTTGCATTATTTTAATGAAGTCTTATTTGAGTCTCAGAAAAAGTCCGGCTGATGGAAACCCTAGATCAAATAATCATACAGATCATTAGGAAAGTTAAAGTGATAGCAAAACTTTGTAAAGAAAAGAGTTCTGCCTTATTGTGGGTAAGCGACAAGTTTGAAACGATATAAAAAGATTAGGGAAAGAAAATTATCAAGGATGATTCTTTCCTGTTCAAAAGGTTCAGCAAGCAAACAGGTTTTAAAGATAGCTCATTTTTATTCAATATCTTTTATTGATTTGGTGACCTCTTCCCAGTTTTAGGCCCCGAAAATGATTGCGGGGGTTCTGATTTTATTTGTGTATTAGTGACTAATATTTAATATTCTTGTTAAGGACTAATATTCAATATTCATTTTGAGGTCATAAATACAAGGCTCACCATCTCAATTGGGAAGGAAACAAGAAAAAACCTTCTCTAGTGGACTAAACAAATTCCTCTAGAATTCTGCCAACGACCACTTCACTCTCTTCGCGTAACTGTTTCGTGTTCAGTTGATGACTGTTGTGTTCAGTCCCTACTTTTTGGAAGAATGTGGTGCAACAGTAACCTTTATCTTTGACTGATACGTTTAAATGTCGGTGGCCTTTCTGCACCCCAAAGTGGAGAATTTGGTAGAAAACATGTATGATTTCAACAGGACTGGACCACAGCTCACAGAGCACGACGTTCACTCGGTATATTGAAAGAATGTCTCCTTGGCGTTTGATCTCTTTAGGAGATGGAGCTAGGGTTGCTGGCAAGGTCACTAGATTAAAGCCATTGGGATTTTTTCATTGGAAACACCTAAAGAAAAAGATTTTTCAAATCGTCCTCTAACGCTTGGGGATTTGAGGGAAAGCATCAGAGATAAAATTGATGCAATTCCACTTGAGATGACAAGGGAAACTTCCGGGAACGACTCCATCAATGTATTGCGATTAACAGCCGCCATTTTTCTGGTATAACTTTTAAAATCATTAAGAGAAAACTATTTTTATGTAATTTTAAGAAATAAAATGTTTTTCCTATAAAGTTGTGTTCTTTTTTATCCATTCAAACTGTGCGAGATATTTATACTTGACCCTAGAGTACTGATATTGGTCGCCACGGTAAGGAGAAATCTTTAAGAGTTCTACTTATCTCTCATAATTTATAACAACTGAATGACTTCCGAGCCGAACCCAGCTCTAGTTTTAGTCATTTGATTTTTTTGCCTCTCCTTTGCTTATCCTTAGATTTTTTACTGTTTACATAACCTATCAGGTTATTCCAAACTAAAGGGCATTTATTATCACTAAAAATCAAAGGCTATGAAATATTCATCTAAATTGTACTGCTGTAACTGTACATTTCAAGAAGACGATAAAAAAACGACTACTTGATTTAAGGTCAAAACTTTCGTCTTTCCATATGGTGCTATACTGTATTTGCAAACGCTGTGCTAAAACTAAACGAGAGGTTCCGTCTGCAATACTTTTCCATACTGATTTGAATTGCCAATCCTTCCAAAATTGTTGCTGTATTACACTGTGATAGAACGGGTTGAGGCAGCGTTAGTTTCAACTCCTATCACATATTATTTAAAACCACGATGCTTCCACGTGCATCTTCGCTTCGAAGCTTGGCGCCTTATCGCAGCCACCGGATGTCAATGTTTAAACAAGGAGGTTATCGTCCCTCCCGTTCGCCCCCATACGCCGACCTCGCCAGATTGAGTTAGGCTTATGGGCAGATAAGGAATTGTTCCCAGGCTCGGCTGTGCATTCCCTCGAAGCTCCCACTCTATTGTCCCCCCCCCCTCCCTGAGGGAGTGTCTCGACTATTTAGATGGAAACTTTACCACTAAGATCAGATTGGCAATCCAGATTTTTGTCACGAAACATCACCACGACCCTCTCTCCATTTGTGCGCCAAGGGACCTCGACCTCGAGATTTACCATCACTTGTCCAGAAGGAAGACAATATCCCTTGAGTGCCAAAGGTTCGAGCCTTTCGTGTCGCTAAGTTCTCAAGGCTTCCCCCTCGTTGTTCAGAAGGAGAACAACGTTAGAACAGCCATTGTTCTTTTGAGCCCTTGAACTAGGAAACGGTTCTCACCCTTCCCCCTTGTTGTTCAGAAGAAAACAACATTAGAACAGCCATTGTTCTTGAGCCCGTAGACAAGAGACGGTTCTCACCCTCCCCTGTTGTTCAGAAGAGAACAACGTAGAACAGCCATTGTTCTCTTGAGCCCTTGGCCAAGAAACGGTTCTCACCCTTCCCCCTTGTTGTTCAGAGGAGAACAACATTAGAACAGCCATTGTTCTTGAGCCTGTAGAAAAGAGACGGTTCTCACCCCCACCCCCCCGGTTGTTCAGAAGAGAACGACGTAGAACAGTCATTGCTCTTCACTTCGTTCGTCGAGAAACGGTTCTCATTCCCCAGACGCCACGTCAGGATCCTTTTATTTCCCCCCCTTCGGCTGGAACTCGCCAGCGGACCGAAAATTCCTTCACGTTGCCTTCCACTGCACCACTAGTATAAAGCTACGTAAGCCAAACGTCACCTTTGGGTACTTAACCCTTTTGTCAATTCTATCCTGTGCTTTAAATGGTTTAGCAAACCATCCCATCCCTTTAACTCTATATTTGTTTTACCCTTTTAATTCGTTTAATCCTCGGATTAGCTTGAGTCTCCACGACCCTTTCCATTCTCTGTTTATGTCAATATTTTCCGTTTTGGGTTTGTTGATAGTTATCATTAATAAAACTCTATTTTATTAATGATAGCAATATTATTATCCTTGAGCTCAGTTACACTTCTTAAGCATATCGAAGATACATAATATTGGCCCGCCAGACATTAACGCACTCTAAAGATAATTAAAGAAGTTCCCTCAACGAATAGTTATATATGGTATATCGTCGACAGTCCATTCTACGACATATATATATATATTTATATATTTATATATATATACTATTTAAATTTGGTGTCAGGTGTGGGGTTTAACGCTATATCTTTGCAAACACTGGTCTCAGTCGAATAAAGCATAGTGTTATTCGTTACAATAATAGAGTATAGTAGTTCCCTTTTGTTTTAACGATTGCTATCCCCTTTTTGGAAAGCTTAAGAAGCTTGAGTATCTCAAGGAACTGTTATAATAATTTGTTTGTGTTTTTTTTGTGATTTTAGTCATTGGTTATTTAGATCGAGAAACCAAGTACGAATAGGTCAGTGCCCATATTTAGGTAGGCTAATTTCTCTAGAAGGCATAATTCTTGTTGCAAGGAATTTTAGTTGGTTGACTAGTGCGCCCCCATGTGCAAAGATGACTCAGTTCGAAATCTTTAAAGCGCAAGGAGAGCCCTTGGGACTTTCCGGAAAAGAAGAAATTGAGTACGTTCAAGAGGAGCAAAGAAAAGAGGAAGATAGAGTAATCCAACGAGAAGGAAGAGAAATCCAACGAGAAGAAAGAGAAAGAGAGGAACGGATAAGACAAGCTGAGCTTCAACATCAGATTGAATTAGCTTGTGTTGAAGCAGAGATACAGTCCACCAGTTCCCATTCCGAAGCCCCCCCCCAATCTCTTACTAAAGCTCCCCAATTTCAAGGATGGAGAGGATTTAGGAGCATTTTTAGCCCACTTCGAAAAGATCCTCGAAATCAATAACATGGATCTGGAGGCTGAAGTTGTAGCCAGATTACTTTCCCTGTTAAATTGTAAATTGGGCGAAATTTTTATATCTTTACCCTCTGAGTGTACAATTAACTACAGCACCTTAAAAGCTGAGTTATTGGACTCCCGATTTCTACCGCCAAGAATTTCGAGGAGGTCGTATTAAACCCGGACAGACGTCCCGTCAATTCGGATACATTCTTCAGAGGAATTTTAAACTTTGGTTAGAATCCTCAAAGGTTGATCCGAACTACGAGTCCTTAACAGACTTCGTGTTGAGAGATCAATTTTTGGCGTCTCTCCCGACGGAGATCAGCGCTTTCGTCAAGGATCGTCGGGGCCAGACCTTTAAAGAATGTGCTGAAGAAGCGGATGTCTATGCCGCAAGCCATAATTTATATCCAAAGGAGAATCTAACTTCTCACTAATCCCCCTACAAGGAAAGAAGGAAGGATTCGCGCCCCTTCACAGGAAAGCCGACGAAGTTTCCGAGCCCCGTAAAACCCCAAAACTTCTTTCCCCAAAACCATCAACGGGACTCCAAACCTCCTGTTAAGATTTCTCCTCCATCTCTCTTCCCGAAGCGACCAATCATATGCTTCACCTGTGGTGTAGAAAACCACATGAGCTGGAATTGCCCCCAAAATTCTAGGCTTAAAAGCGGACCAGCCCACCAAGTTCACCAGATTAATGCAACCCCGGCTCCCCCGGTGGTGCAGACCCAAGCAGGAACTTCTCCCCCTCCGTCAGGCCACCAGGTAAATTTTGTTTTTGATAAAAGTTTATCGGGAACTTTGAAATTTGAGGAGGGCAGCGTGAACGGCTGCAGAGTATCGACTCTCGCCAGGGACACAGGATGTACGTGTTTCATCGTGTCCGACGAACTCCTCCCCCCCAGTGGACCCTAACCACGAAAATTTGCGGTGGTACATGACTACCTTGGGCGGGCGAACCAATTCCCCGTCGTTAGATGTTACCTGCAGTGTCAATATTATGATGGCTGGGCTGAAGTCATTTCAGCACCCATACAATTCTGTTCCGTACTTATAGGACAGAGCCCTCAAGTAAGTTCTGACCCTGTGTCTCAGACCACACTTCCTCGGGGCCGAGCTAAGAAAGAAGCCCAGGAGCCCGTCCCCATTAGAACTCCGATACCGTCCGAATTCTCGGAGATCCTTAACCAGGACTTTAGGACGGCACAAAAGGAGTGTGAAGCACTAACACCCTTAGGCAATAAGGCCCAAGACAAGGACACGGAGACTGTCCGTGGACCCCAAGAAAAAAAGAACCCCTAACGCACCCATGGAGATACCTTCGTAGACTTGGACGAAACATCGGCCCTTGAAGAAGATTACCCCGCGGAGTCCCTTAATGTAATACAGATAGTGTGCACCCAACCTGATGCCGATTACCCTCCTCCTTCCCTACCAGGCGAGTCTTTTAAACCCTCTGACCTGGATATGGACGCGAAGCTGACACCACATTAAAAGAGTCAGCTACAAGAGCTATTTGAATGGAGTCACCATTTAACCACCCTATTAGCTCTTTTCGAGCGACTGCGCGAAAATGGCCTCACCATTGGCCCCAGCAAATGCCATTTTGCCCACGAAACCATAAAATATTTGGGTTTCAAAATAGGACAAAGCAAGTTAGGTCCCTAAGAGAACAAGATTAAGGCAATCGCCGACATGCCCCTCCCGATCACAAAGAAGCATTTATGATCGTTTCTAGGATCAGCTTCGTACTATCGGCGATTCGTTCCGAATTTCGCTGCGATTTCAGCGCATCTCAGCTCCCTTTTAAAAAAGAATTCATCCGATCGTCTACGTTGGAACGATGTCGCTATTTCCCCTTTTAATCAGCTCAAGAGTGAGGTCATTTCTGCCCCCATTTTAAAGTTGCCCAACCCGGAAAAATTCTTTGGGATTAAGACCGACGCGTCCAACGAGGGCATTGGAGGTGTACTCCTTCAATACGAAGATGACGGCACGAGTCATCCAGTTGCATATGCTAGTCGTCAATTATTACCACGCGAAAAGAGATATACCACTATAGAAAAGGAAGCTCTATCAATTATCTGGGTCATAGAAAAATTCAAGATGTACTCGATAGGTAAAGAATTTCAGATAGGAACCAACCACCGTCCGTTAGCCTATATTAGGAATGTGCGACACTCCAACGGCCAAATCATGCGCTGGAGTTTACTCTTGCAAGAGTATCAATTTAAAATAAATTTTATAAAAGGTTCCGATAACCAGGTCGCTAACGCACTCAGTAGGAATGCGTTACTGAATAGCGTAAAGTAATTGTATTCATAGAATTAGTATCTCCATGTAGGTATAAACCGTCTTGTACGACTTAAATTAAGATTCTCTTGTAATATAATTAGTTAATGTATATGTCTGAATTTTGTAACGCTCAATGTCTATTTTTTTTTGTATGTATATATATTTGTACCCATTAATTTACGTATAAATTATTTTGTCCCATATGTACTATATTTATATCATTTCATTGTTCCATTCCTTTTTTTTATAAGTTTGTATTGATGTTATTTTCCCTTATAATCAAAAGATCAAAATAATCATATGCATTGAGGTAATGTGAGTTAGGTGCAGGAAGGTACGGTTGGTACAAGAAGACGAGTTCCCCACAACGGAGCTCTATCTTTGTCCCTTCTCTCTTTTTTTCGAAGTGACAACTTCCCCCGGAATGGAGGGGTGTGATAGAACGGGTTGAGGCAACGTTAGTTTCAACTCCTATCACATATTATTTAAAACCACGATGCTCCCACGCCCATCTTCGCTTCGAAGCTTGGCGCCTTATCGCAGCCACCGGATGTCAATATTTAAACAAGGAGATTATCGTTCCCCCCGTTCGCCGTCATACGCTGACCTCGCCAGATTGAGTTAGGCTTATGGGCAGATAAGGCATTGTTCCCAGGCTCGGCTGTGCATTCTCTTGAAGCTCCCACTCTATTGCCCCCCCCCCCCCCTGAGGGAGTGTCTCGACTATTTAGATGGAAACTTTACCACTAAGATCAGATTGGAGATCCAGATTTTTGTCACGAAACATCACCACCACCCTCTCTCCCTTTGTGCGCCAAGGGACCTCGACCTAGAGATTCACCATCACTTGTCCAGAAGGAGGACAATATCCCTTGAGTGCCAAAGGTTCGAGCCTTTAGTAACGCCAAGTCCTCAAGGCTTCCCCTTCGTTGTTCAGAAGGAGAACAACGTTAGAACAGCCATTGTTCTTTTGAGCCCTTCGCCAAGAAACGGTTCTCACCCTTCCCCCTTGTTGTTCAGAGAAAAACAACATTAGAACAGCCATTGTTCTTGACCCCGTAGACAAGAGACGGTTCTCACCCCCCCGTCTGGTTGTTCAGAAGAGAACGACGTAAAACAGCCATTGTTCTTCAGGCCGTTCGTCGAGAAACGGTTCTCATTCCCCAGACGCCACGTCAGGATCTTTTTATTCCTCATCTTTGGCTGGAACTCGCCAGCGGACCAAAAATTCCTTCACGTCGCCTTCCACTGTACCACTAGTATAAAGTTACGTAAGCCAAACGTCACCTTTGAGTACTTACCCCTTTTTTCAATTCTATCCTGTGCTTTAAATGGTTTAGCAAACCATCCCATCCCTTTAACTCTATATTTGTTTTACCCTTTCAAATCGTTTAATCCTCGGATTAGCCGACTTTCCAAGACATTTTCCATTCTCTGTTTGTGTCAATATTTTCCGTTTTGTGTTTGTTGATAGTTATCATTAATAAAACTCTATTTTATTAATGATAGCAATATTATTATTCTTGAGCTCAGTTTCACTTCTTAAGCATATCGAAGATACATAATATCGGCCCGCCAGACATTAACGCACTCTAAAGATAAATAATGAAGTTCCCTCAACGAATAGTTATATATGGTATATCGTTAAGAGTCCATTTTACGACATACACCTTATGGTAAAATTGGGAGATGCATGTTAACCTTTACAAAGATATCTATAATAAGAGATTAATTCCTCCCTCAAAGCTTGCATCGAAGAATACTTTCCTATTCAAATCAAGTTTTGGGAGAGAAAACTTACAAATTTCCCTTGCCACTAAAACCGATCGATTTCTTAGTCAAATGCTTGAACCGTATCAAGTAGTGTTCTTGGCAGATGGTCGCCGGAAGAACAAAGACTGCAGTACAAAACTCATCTTGGTAATAACTAGGGAAATCATATCTGACAATGCTTTGCAATCGGATAAAGCCATGATGAATCAACAAGGAAGCAGAACAACAAAAGAAATTAGTCTCGAGTTCGGTTTACTTAATTCTGAGGCTCATTGAGGTATTCGACTGGTCAAGTTGCTACAAAACTTTTGCTCCCAACTCTCTATTCCTCTCGTCTTCTGTCTTTACCTTCTCCTAATTTCATAAGGAAATATAGGGTAAAATTCCCGTTTCGTTTATGTGTGAACATTGAATGACTTAAAGCCACCTACCTATTGATTTTTTGGTCTAAAATTAAGGCATATCTTTGAAAGAAGGAAGGATAAGTGTCAAGCAATCAAGACACCTTTCTTTATAGATATGGCAGGAAAGAGAGTATATGAGATTAGTTAAGTTGCCTGAGTTAAACCTTTAAATAATTCAGTTCCCTCACCGCAATAAACGTGAAATAGTGACATATAACCCTAAACTTACCCCAAGAAGCTAAAATTTCAAGGTGGTTACTCTACATTTTATAATAAAAATACATTTTTTAATTAATAATTTTATTGAATTTTAGCTACATTTTGATCAATTTATTTTTTTATTTGAGGTAAGTGCTGGAAATGTGCCAAACGAAATCCGAGTACTAGATCTTTCTGTAAACTCCAAAGATTCCTTCCAGGTTTGATTGATGTATAAGAGACTTTCATTGAGTAAGATCAATCTTTTCATAAATTATATAAATTGAAAAGTTAACTTAAACTGTCCATCCAGTTTGAGGGAGTGATCCATTCCAATACTAGAGGTTACGAATCTAGCACCTAAAACTCTGAGCGATATTTAAAGACAAACTAAACGTTAAGTCATTTCAATCTCTCGTGTATCATATGTGGCCCAACTGTACTTAAGGCATGATTCCTGACAATGAAAGGCACATTTAAAGCTCTTTTATACGTAATATTTTAGAGTTTGAACTTTACTAAATAACTGAATTAAACTAGATCTAATTTTGAATTTCTTAATCTTAAATAATTAATTAGAAAACGATTATTGTAATAAGGTAATTATTATGCCAACCTCTGGAAATGCACCACACAATTAACAAAAATGTGTTTTAATTTTTGCATTCTCATCTTAATTAAATATATTGATATCGTTTTATTACAACTAAAATTCACTTGTAATTACGAATTTTACTGACACTTGACTATATGTAAAATAATATCATGTCATTTTAATCATAATATAATATTGATCATATACTTTAGATATAGCCTGAATATAATATTATATTATATTAATTATTACTGGTAAATTAGATGTCTATTTTTAATATTACTAATAGAGTTGTTACTGATTATGAACTAAGAAGAATTTACTAGGATTATTACTGTAACCGATAGGAAGCAAAATTTCCATAATTTTAATGTAATTATTTGTGTCATATTTTCTAGAAAATGACACTAATCCAAGACTATTAGCGAATAATTTCAAAATTTCCAATAATCAAGTGATATTTCTTTCTTGCTTTCTCTGTACTACTATTGGGTCAAATGCATTACATTTTATTTCTCTCATAATATAAAAAAAATTCTTCTCGATAGAACGGCGTTGATTTTGAGATGTAAATCACGTTACTTCGTCTATTAAAAATACAGTATAAAATTTTCCAAGCCAATAGTCGGTCACTTAAGAAATCCTTTTCATATTAAGAATAAATCTGGTAATGTTTTTAGCTATACGAATTTTCGTAAGGGTAAAAGGAATGAACACGATTCCAAACAAATTTAGCGAAGATCTTTCTACATAAAAGCCAAGTTGAATACTGCACTGTTCATATTATTGCGAAAGCGACTCAGATTATATGATTAAAAAATTGACTCAATAAACGTTACATGAAAGAGTAACATGTTATTGAGACGTCAAAAATCTCGGGTGAGAAATGAAAGAAAACTTAAAATTGTTCATAACATATATGGACGGTGTTCACCTCTTCCCTTTTCTAATAATCCCTTTTCCCACCTTTTCACTAAAACAAATATCTTAAAATTCCTGCCCCAAAATAGAGTGCGTAATTACTTTCTAATATAAGATTCATGATTTTAACTAACGATAAGAAAAATACCTTTTACCAAAATAGGCTTGGTGTTGGATCTTTTGCTCACGCCTAAATCCAACTGTTATAATCATTCAATTGGGTTATTCTTAATAATATCAAGGCGTGAGGTGAAAATAATTGCAAAATTTAACCTGTTAGTACATAAAATGTACTATTTATGAGCAAGTGAAATGTTACTTGATATTTAAAATAATGCAAAAATACTAGTTAACTCGAACCATATAACACTGGGGAACAAATCTAAATTTTTATTTATTGACTTAGATTTGACAGTTAATTACATTCGACCCTCGGCTATTCGCGGTTCGTCATCCGCGCCTTCAACTAACTGCGGAAAATTTCCCGCGCTCCATTCAGTACGCTTGTGTCTCACGTGTGTGAGTGGTCATTTGTGTATTTGTCGTAATTTTGCGTGTTTTATTTCTCGTTTTTCATTCGTATGCACCCTGAATTATTCTTGCTTTTTGCACCTTAATATTAACAATGCCTAAGCGCCCTGCATCGTCTATTGTTGCTAAAGACCTGCCTAAGCGTGCCAAGAAAGTCATAAGTTTGGAGGAGAAGGCGAAAGTGTTAGATAGGTTGAAAGAAGGCAAGAAAAAGGCCGAAGTTGCTCGAGAGTTTAGTGGGAACGAAAGCACAATTCGTACTGTATGTGTATGAACATGAAGAAACATGACTTCTTGAATTAATATGCCGAGCGTATTACGATGTTTGGTAAGGGTTGGGGGTGTTTAGGGGGGTAGCGTCAACTATCCACGGTTTTTCAATATTCGCGGGCAAGCTGAGCAGGAATTTTTACTCCGTTTTGCTTTATCAGGTCCTAATTTTGTTCAACACACTTCATCTTTCATCATATTCATAAAAAGGATATTTTCTCAATTATAATGTGCAGTTGCACATTATAATTATAATTATCTATTCGAAACCTATTTAAAATAATGTTTGTTTTTATATTTCAGATTTTGAAAATAAAGAATTGAAATATCTTTACAAATTGACAAGACAATCAAGTAATATGTCCTCAAGCACTAGAAAGTTTATATGCAAAAACTCTCCTTATTCATTTTGCTACATATGTGGAAATTTTACACTTCGACATCAACGAGTAAAAATAACGAATTTCATGAAAACAGCTTACTAAGCTTATTTTGCGACATTAGACGAAGGATTTGAAGTCAATCCCTTTTGGAGTTTCAATGGTAAGTTTATGATTGCATAAAACTACGTAACCTAGTCATTTGTGTAGGGAAAATTACCTAAGTGTAATTTTAACTTAGGTACATAAACAACTCTGGGTAAAATTCGCTTTTGTTAACGCTTCACATTTTTTTTTCATTTCAGCTGTGATAAGGGCCTACAAACCATGAGACGGATTGTATCGAGTATCCAAATTTCAACCCCGCAATATGACATGTGCTACATTCAAATGAAATTCCCATTCCAAAATTTAAGAGTCTGCCAGCTCAGGAATTAGTTGAAGATGTTTGTGAAAATATTGTTATGCACTCTGAGGAGTCAGATACAGAATTCGACCCAGGTATAGTGGTAAGTTGAATGATCTGGTAAGGGATCTAAATTTACCATAAAAGGCTGCGGAAATTTTATCTTCAAGACTTAAACAAAAAAACATGCTTAGTTCAAACACATACATTTCATTTTACAGAAACAGAGAAATAAAAACTTCATAAATATTTTAGAACATAGCATAGTTATTATATTGCTGCGGCATACCAGGTTTGTTACGGGAGATGAGGGTTCAGTCTTACAATTTAAGTATTGGAGTTTTTATTAGAAAGTTATATACCAATTGGACACTCAACAACATTAAAAAAAAGGTATGAGCTTAGAGAAACTTTTGAAACTTATCAAATATAGGCAGCACGAGTGGATCATATGTGTTAATTTAAAAATGGTCAATTTTCTGCTAGGGCAACAATGAGGGTATATTAATATCCCTTTTTCCTTTGCTTATGTGACAGAAGAGCTAAGGAAGAACATTATTCTAAACAAATCTGGCCAGCACGAATATCACTTACTGTCGGAGAAAAAAATATAATTAATCCACCTTTTGTGTGCAGATATAAAATCATATTTTCTCCTCTGCATATCAAACTAGGTCTCATAAAACAATATGTAAAAACTTTAGATACAAACGGCGAGTGTTTTCAACAAATAATTTCAAACTCCCCAAGTTTAAGTTATGAAAAAATCAAAGCTGGAATTTTCGACGGTCCACATATAAGAACATTAATTAATGATTGCAGTTTTCCTAATGTTATGAATGAACGCGAAAGAAATGCCTGGTTCTCATTAGTGGACTTGATAAATAGCTTTTTAGGAAGTTATAGGGCAGCTAACTACAAGTAAGTAGTAAGAAAACTTTTAAGGGACTACAAAGAGCTAGTTGCAATATGAGCATAAAAACGCATTTTTTTAATAGTCATCTTGACCAGTTTCCAATTAATTTAGGTGCTGCAAGTGACGAACAAGGGAAGAGATTCCACTAAGATATCAAAATTATGGAGGAATGTTATCAAGGTCGCAGAGATTGACACATGATGGCTGATTATTGCTGGTGCTTGAAAAGAGACTGGCCGTAAACAACCAAGTACTCTAGAAAGTCCTATAGAAGAGAAATTTTACCAGAGCAAAAAAGCTTCATATCTCTTTGTTCTGTTTATTTAAGGTCATTTATATCGTTACATTATAATTTTAAAATAGTCTGAACTGCAGGTATTTATGAAAATTGGAAATAAAGAGTAACGCATGACTTCATTGTTAGTCCTAATTTTGGAACAAATTGGAAAATGGCCATGGGCTGTGTCAGAAAGAGAGAAAGAGAGGGAGAGAGCGAGTGAGAGAGAGAGAGAGCGAGGGAGAGGGAGAGAGAGACAGAGAGAGAAAGCCAGTCGTGCAGTTAAAGAGAAAAAGGAGTATCTTACCAACGAATAACATTCCATATGAACGCTTCGGCAAATTCCGGACTGCAAACGACTCAAACTAGAGCCGGAACACCATTTAGCGATATGGCGATAAAAACATCGCTGCCGTGTCTTTGGGACACAGCAGCTGCCGGCGAAGTCTTATATATTCCTCAGCTCTGGAAGGATCAAATAAGTATATTCTAAGAGTATTCGGGACGCGAGCTGTATCCACGGCACTTTCACGCAAGCAAGTTTAGCACTATTATCGCAGTACTCACGCAGCATCTTGAAATGTCATTGAATCATCCAAGGACGACGCGCACATCTCGAGCGACACCCTGGCACCCTAAGCGCTCAAAGGTAGAAACCTTTATTCGGAACGACGGAGGTCAAGGACAAAGGACTCAGTCAAGAATTATCGCACTTAGCTACGCTTCCCCGAGAAGAATACTCGCCCGAAGGACTACTCGAAGTCTCCTCCAGAAAATCGTTAACCATTATTGTTTCTTTGTCATCGTCGAAGAGGAGTGACGCTCTCCGACTGCAAGACTCAATTTATATTCTCCTCTCGATCCCTCTCTGGTAATGATTGTGCCTCGTACGGCTCAGACAATATCATTCTTTGTAAATTCAATTCAATTTTCAATTGTTGAACGATTAACGTAATTGTTAAAATGTATCATTCTTGTTAATTTCATTTGTTGTTTGTATAGTATTAAAGATTATTTTGTTTTACTTGCTTGTATCCTATAACCACCGGAAACCTATTGAAATAGTATCAAAGACGGTCAATATTAGAATTTGCACTCATCACTAATTCTCCCGCAATTAAGAGGAGACATTTCCCTATAATTGTTTGTCGCCTCCTTCCCCCACACGCTGTTTACAAGAATCACGACCTCATAAAACCAAACAGAGGTAAAATTCGTTTTCAGCGCACAAAAATGACTTCCAATCAAGTGTCAGATATCATTCAATAAAATACGTGTTCCTCCATCATGATTTTTAGTGCTTTTATATAACATAATTGAATATTTTACGTAAATTCCGGTGTAAATGCTAATTCAGACATGATATAAGAGCTTTTGAAGAAATGTATTCTATGGGTTAAAGTTAAAGATTACGTCATGATAAATGAGTGGAATTCACTTCCAAAAGTAGCCATTTTGTTGCAATTACGTTCTATAAATTGTTAAACCTTCTTTAAATTACCTTGTGGTAAAATGGCGAATGAAGAAAAAATTATGTCTATACAAGAAACAAAAATATATAAAAGTTTATAAAAAATATATATTTTTCAATCCTATGATTATAGTAATACAAGACTATTTTAAAGGCAATTAACCGCTGACTATAGGTCCACTTTCCCATAAATATTTGACTTGATTACAAAATAATTATTTCTTGCATAAATCTAAGCCATTAAGAAGGCTTAAACTTTTCACTAAACAATATTCAGAGTAAAAAATCTTATTTCACTTCGAAATGAACGAATAATGCGTTAACATATATTAAAAAATTCGATACTTTATATTATGATTCTCTGTATATTGACATTAATGATGCATTTATTGAAATATTTAATAGCGATTATTATTCCTTAAGCGTATTTTTAATTCGATTGGTCCAAATTGTTGCAGACGCTACCCTGAGGCATGTAGTTGGACGATCGAAAATCACAAGCCCTTAAGGAGAGACAATGATCGGCAAACAGACAGAGGGAGGGAGATAAGGCGCATAAAATACAAATATTTAACCGACGATGGCATTTTAACTCCCTCAAAAAACAATGAGGTGAGAGTCAGAGAGATGACAAAAGTGCGAATTTTTCTCCTCTCTTTTCTTATTTTTATCTCTTCCTGTCTTCCACATTTCTCCTTTTTTCATCATCAGGTGGACATGCCACAGTTGGATTACACAAGTAATGATTTCTTTTTCGGTAACAAAATCTGTAAGTCTTTAAAATAATACAGTGAATAGTAACGAAGTCATCTCCATGAATTAGGCTTTGAAAAGTATTTTTTAGGCGGTGAAGTTAGTAGACGTGAAATAGGCGTAGAAACGACGCCACACTCATCTGAATGAAAAAGAGGTTCAGAGGAATACAAAGGTGCCTAACTCTCCTGAACTGAAACCTGTGCATTTGTTCGTGAAATGGCGAACTGTAACATAATAGTCGAGAACTTACCGGGATTCAGTGGGTTGTGCGTGAATTGATACAATGTATACACGTACACATATGTGTATACAGTGTGCCCCCCCGCCTTCCTCTTCCAAATTGAACCGTTTTACAGAAGCAATATTTCAATAACCATTGCAGCGAGGAAAATGAAATAAAAACAAATGAAAGATGAACCTTGTACCTATAAATACTCATTATTCCTTGTAAATATAGTCTTAAATTCATTTAACGACTCAATTAGAGTTAAAAAATAATGTAATTTTTTTATAAATCCAACCTTTAAAATAGTAACAATTCTTTTAAAAAATTTGAAATTTAATGAATTTTGATAATTTGCCCTTCATTATGATCAACCACAGCCTGTAATTTTGACTTCCTTTTGAAATTGCTTTTTAATTTTTAATTGTTAAAAATCCTCCCATGCAGCCTGAACTCGTTGACCCAGATAGTCCACATCACGGATTTTCTTACCTTAGTAGACTTTTTTTCTCCAAGGCAGACCACACGAATTTAGCCGAATCAATTTAGAGCTGGAATGAATGAGGGCCGATTATTTGGTTCGATAAAATCTTGAAAATTAGTCTACCAAAGCCAGAAAATCCGTGATGTGGACTATCTGCATGAACGAATTCAGGCTGCATGGGAGGATTTTTCCTAAGTAAAATTTGAAAAGGCAATTTCAAGGTTGCAATTTATAAAATAAAAAAATGTTTTTTTACACTATAATGTGAAGGTTAATTAACTCATTAAATGACTTTAAGAGGAATTTGACAAAAAAGTATTTATAGATAAAGGATTCATCTTTCATTTTTTTATTCCTTGTTCCTAGCTTGAATGGTTATTGAGATATTGCTTGTCAAAAGGGTCTGAATTTGGAGGTAAACACCCTGAATATTACAAGCCTATTCCGAATTCTCCTGCGTAGATAGAGCCAACCAGTCGTGGAAGGACAAAACGAATGGACAGGAAATGCGAGACGCTTGTCTTTATCTGTGTAGATTGTGTGTACATTTTATTGCCTTTCTACGCCAATGGCATCATTTGATACTTACTCGTATGTGAGTGGAAGCCGCCGTTAAGTCGAGACGAATCGCGACTTCATCTGACGACTCTTACGCTGGAAGTGGCTGTACTTCGCTTAAAGAGTGAAGTAATCTTCTAATCGGATGGATCCTTGCTCATATAAAGACACCTCGTACAGGTGGTGGTCTTTATAGACTATTACAGCCTGTACATTAAGAAGGAACAGGACGTGCTCTCGACTCGAGTTAGAAAAGGGAAGGACGCGCTCATTTAGTTGATTTGATCTCTTTGACGACGACTCCTGGGGAAGGTGGGGAATTTTTTCCTTTCTCTTTCTCAGCTTTTATAGAGGACTAGCCATCAATTCTTTCTTACCCGAGGAAAGGTAGCCGCTGTAGTCGTGGGTAAAATCCACTGCTTCAAATAAAACCTGGTGGAGAAATACAACCTACGGCTCTCAGTGCACTACCTCTACATAATTTATAACTGGGTGACCAGCACCTCCTCGCGAATGGACCTGAGCAAAGAGTAAATTTCCACTTGTGCCGGGTTAGGATAAGCTTATGTGTTACTTCGGTCCCTTTATGCACCTTGTTTAATTCTACTTTCCATTTAATTGTCCCTATCTCATACTGCCTTCTTCTCTAACACACTCTCACCTCCACTAAGCCTAGATGTCGGCGGTGGGGTGACTCCAACCTCTCCGTGGCCAGATCTGCTAGACTGATCTGCCTAGCCCGTCATCGGTCAAATTTGCTCTAAATTTGCCCTTTACGACTTTTGGACCACCCTTGTCTAGTTCTAAATCCTTGAAGGAGGTGGCGCTCCCTGTACTTTATTATTGGCCTTTCTAAGAATCTCCAAGCGGAGAGGAATCTTCCTTCTTTCTTATTCTTATAACTTCGGTGGTCCCCCATTACCTCTATTTGTAGAGTTCTATCTGGGGGACTTTATTCTGACGGCAGTATCCCCTTTGCCTTATTAGGAACACGAAAATACGACTGTAAGACTCATGAATCGCTGCCTAGATTTCCGCTCTACCAATGGAAGCAGGCGAAGCATTTTAGCCCACTTAGCGGTTTAAGGGGATGAGAAATACAATAAGATCGTTTCCTTTCGTGCACATACTGGAGAGAGATGTGCTCTACTCTTTAGACAGGTGATCAGGCCACAACTGGCACATCTGGTCATATGGCGCCATCGGGTGTGAGAATCCATACCAGACTAAATTACCCTGAAAGATGAGTGAAGCCTCGATGACGTCGGGACCTCTTATCGAAAGCTACCTGTCATATTTTGATTCTGCTGTCTACAAATGATTCCTGAGAATCAAGTCCATTGATATAGGCATATGGGCCAAAAGCTGCATGTTAAATCAGAGATAGCTTAAGGTGGGCTGTTTGGTAGAGAGCCGAAAGCAATCTGTTTCTCGGACGGTAACATTTCGGTAAATGCAACAAAACTTGCCCAGGTGACCATTAGTGGTGCTCTTTGGACACTCAGTGAATTTAGTCAAGCTAGGGGGTAGGTTTAGGTATGATTTGAAACACGCTTTCTGCACTTGCCGGCATTCAAGTGTGGCTTTACTTAACGGGTCGTCTCCTGTTACATATTTGTACAACTCCAAAGATCTTAATTAAATTTGTGCAGGAAACCCTTAACGTTTTCCGTGTAAACAAGACAGTTATCTCGGATCCAGTTTCCATACTCAGAGCCAATCGCGTTTATGTCGTGGAGCATCTAATTTTAACTAATGTGTTTCAGTTTTTCACGAAAAAAACACACAGTTTGAGCAGGCTGTTCCACATTAAAGTTTTTTTATTAAGCTAAAAGCACATGAAATAAGGAAAAAAAGTATAGATTGCATTAAAATCGCAAACAGAAAAAGTGTTGTTGCCAATGTATATACTTCATCTTGGGCATAGGACACTAGCTGCTTTCTTCCATTATCTGTTCCTTCACCTATTATATATATAATATATATATATATATATATATATATATATATATATATATATATATATATATATATATATATGTGTGTTTTTTGGCTCCATCCACTCCACGCTCCAGTGAATAACATTCATGTAGCATCCCCTACATTTCCCCCTCCTACTAAATTCTTTTTCACGAGAGATGTTTAAAACGCTTACCCAACTGCCCTAGCACATATTGCTTTTCTAAAATGTTAGCACTCCGAGACTTTATTACCAGAATAGGAAGCGTCTTGAGGAATATCATTGAAAATCCATTTCAACCTAAGCATAGCCAAATGCTATCAAGAATTTGTCAGCGAATAAGGATTTGCAAAAAAAAAAACTACCAAAATTCTGTCTCTAATCGTTAAAATACATCAAATAAAAAAAAAAATTACCTCATTCAGAAACACTTAGATTTATACGTTAAATTGACAATCAACAAATTATCAGACTCTGTCCAGAACGAAATTTCCACATCTAAATGTTAGAGAATGGCTCTCGGCCAAGTTTTAGATAGTCAAGCCAAGAGCTTTGCTCCTTATGGGCTTGATTAGAAACGTTCCTATATATTCCTGTGACGTAATTTTGTATAATTATTTTTATTTTGTAATGTTTTGAATCAATAAAGATTTAAATTTGAAATTATTGCCATTGATGTTGCCATTTTCTTAGTAGTAAAACGTTTGAATATAGATCACTGTTACCTTCATTCCTCGTTTTACCTTAGTTGACGTTCGGCTATACTAATATTTGTGTGTTTAATCCTCTCCGTCCAAAATAACTCGAAATTGCAAAATATTAACCTCATAGACTTCTTTGTGACTTTTCAACTAACGTCAAATATCTTTTTAAAATCACTTGAATGACTTGACTTAGGGGAGCAGGTCATAACAACCCCTCGCTGTGCATTCGCCTGCTGTCTTCCCTTTCCCTCCTTCAAGTCCACTTTGCCCCAAACCAGCTGTTCACACCGGTTTAAAGGCAGCGCAACATCCATAAAAATCTAGTCTCCCATCTATTGGGTGGTCTACCTCTTGGTCTCTTACCCTTAAATGTGCCTGTATATGCTTGTCGTACATAGCTTTCTGGAGGTCTTCTCATAACATGTCTAAACCACATGATTCTCTTCCTTCTGATTACATCCGTAATGGTTTCCTCCAAAGCCAACTCTTCTCTTACACTAACATTTGTCCTTCTCTGTCCCCAGTTGGTGGCAATGATACTCCTGATGCACCTCATTTCAAAAGATTACAGTCTCCTCTCATCATCAGCGAGCAGAGTCCAGGTTTCCGAAGCGAAGATGGCAATGAGAACTATTAAACATTTATAATAAGAATAACGCAGGAAGGAAATACATAAAATACTGGAAGAAAATACAAAAGAAACTACTAGCATGAAAAATGTTGAAGCGTTGTTAGTTTATAAAATGCTTACGAATTACCAGCTCAATAAATGCTTAGTTAAGTTAGTTAAAAATGGCCTAGGAATAGTTAAATTGATGAAAACTTAGGCATTGATAGTTTTAAAAAGGAATAGGTATTTCTAGCCTAATAAATGCTTAGGTATTGCTACTTTGAAAAGTCTTTAGTATTACTAGCTTAATTAAAGTCCTAATCATTGCAAGTTTAAAATAATATAGAAATTCCAAGCTTAATTAAAGTTCTAATCATTGCAAGTTTAAAATAATATAGAAATTCCTAGCTTAATAAATGCCAAGGCATTGCTAGATAAAAAAAAGCTTAGGAATTCACTTCGTAATAATGCTTAGGAATTTCTCGTTTAAAAAAGCTTAGGAATGAATAGCTTCATAAAAAGCTAGACATTGCTATATTAAAGGATGCTTAGGAATTGCTAGTTTTAAAAAGCATATAAATATCTTGATTAAAAAATGTTTCTTTGTTTAAAAAGGCTTAGGGATTGTTATCTTAATAAATGCCTTGGTATTATTAGTCTTATAATGCTTAGGAATGGCTAGCTTAAAAAATTCTTAGGCTCTGCTAGTTTAAGAAGGCTTAAGAATTACTAGATTTATAAAGACCTATGCATTCTTAGTTTACAAAAGGCTTTCCAATTACTAACTTAATAAAGCCCCATATCTATTCCTTATTCAAAAGAGGCTAGGCTTTGCTAGTTTTAAAGCCTTATGAAAAAAGGTTAGGAATTACTAGCTTAATAAATGGCTAGATTATATTATGCTTAGGAATTGTTAGATGAAAAATGTCTAGACATTCGCAGCCAAAAAAATGATAGCTATTACGACATTTTAATAAATGATTAGATATTTCCTTCACTCTTTATTACAGGGTGACCCCCCAAAACGGGCCATAACTCTCGATAGGCCTCATTTCTTAATTTTCTGCAGGGATTGAATGAAATTTGGTGATAACTTGTTTATTGTGTTTAAAAACATCATATCAAAACATGAGAGTCTTTGGACTTTTCTTTTTTATTCTAGAGCACGTGTTCGAGATGACCTCCATTTACCTCTGTGCATTTCTTGAGGCGCAGTACAAAGTTGTTCATGACGTCCTTACAAACCGACCGACTAATGGCTCTGATCTCCTCACTGATGGCTTCCCTGAGTTCCGTGATGGTCCTGGGTCTCCTTGCGTGCACTTTGTCTTTAGGGTAGCCACAGAGAAAGAAATGTGGGTGGCTTAGGTCGGTCTGGGCTATAAGGGGCCCACTCAAAATCAGTCTTGAGACTGATCACGGGGACACCAAAGTTCTCTTTCAGCCAATCTCTGGACATGTTTGAAGTATGAGAGCTTGCTCCATCGTCCTGGAACCAGAACTTCCCCATAAGCGAAGGGAACAGGATATACAGCTCCCTCTTGAAGGTTTTGAGGACCTCAATATACCGCTTCTTGGTGATCTTCACTGTCACACCAGGTTCCGCAAGGAAGAATGGTACGATGATGCCTCTGGCTAAGATTGCAGTCCATACCGTGCACTTAGGGGAGTGTAGAGGCTTGATGACTACCTTATTTGTTCTGGAGGTCCCCCAGAAGACATTTGTCTTCGAGTTTACCTGAGGTACAAAGGAGGTTAAGGAAAGTTGGGGTTGCCTGACTCTTCTCCAGTATCTTGACTGACATAGCCTTTCTCTGCTCCGTGTCGGAGTCTATATGGGTCTGCTTCGTCTGTATTCTGTATGGATAGGCCTTCACATCCATTAATAGCACCCTCTTGCAAGTCTCACGGGATATACCGAGGGACTGACTTCGCTTGCCACATAGCGTTTTGATCTCTGCTAAACTAACTCTCTCACGCTCTTGACCAGCTCAGCTGTACGATTCCTGGGGCGTCCATAATGGTTTGGACGGTTATCACTGGCTGTATTGAGGTTCTTCACTGTCCCATAGTTCTCGATGTGGTCCACACAGTCCTGAATTCTGTTTTTGGAGGGGGCTTTTTAATTCCAACTGATGCACGAAAGTGTTCTGCACTTTCTTGAACGAGCTTGTCTTGTAGTAATGTGTGACGTAGTATATTCTTTGCTGAAGCTCCCATTGAGATCTATTTGTATTTGGAGGCGTCGCTTTTATCATTTCCAGCAAAGTAAGGGTCCCCCTTGTATTATACAGCTTTGAGCAAATTTGTGACAATTTGAGTAACTAGAAGAATCATGTTTTGGCTTAGAAAATAAGATCAAAATTTCTTTACGTCCTAAAAGAATGGCATTGATCTAGTGCATCATTTACCTGTAAATTTATTATGGGATCGCAGGGAGCTATAGGATTACGTTTATCATAGTAAGCTAGGTTTATTTTGTTAAGTTTGGTAATAATAATCAAATAAATATTCCATCACAAATCAATTATACAAATCCGATAAACACAAACAATATAACCTAAATTTCTTGACGGAACAACTAACTCATTATTAAAACAAAAAGGAAAAATAACGACTAAACGTTCGAAGAAGACAAACAATCCTTAGCCATTAAAATAATACACGTACAAACGGACTACTCGAAATCCATTCTCAATCGTCAAACAATTCGCCAACTAACCAGAGTGAATGGAAGCATCATACTGCTAGTATATATATATATATATATATATATATATATATATATATATATATATATATATATATATATATATATATATATATGAGAATGGGTGGAGGAAGTGAAGAAAACGGAAAACACTATGGACTTATTTATTAACGTTTGCCTATTGGCTTCTTCAGAATAGAACTGTAGGAGAAAGGGAGGATCGCTCTCAATATACGTGTCAGATGTCATCCCGGATCAGCGCTGTTCGTCCTCCCTCGCCTTCTCTGGTTGATTTCTGCTTCGTTTCTGATGAGCCGCGCTGCACCATTGGCCAACAGAAAGAATTCATCCCGAGTCGCAGATAATATGTGCGGCTTCAGTTATCCTTCTCTCTCTTTTGTCTAAACCCTTGTGAATTATTTTAATCTCACCCCAATTAGGCAAATGGCAGAATTCATCAAAATGTACATACTACCATGGCATTTGATGTCCAATGCGCTCTAAAGTCCCTTTTATGCCCATGGCCCTAGTCCTAATGTCTCTATCTGATTCACTATAGTAACTGCGGTCGCATCCGTAACAGGGTATTCGATAAATAATACTCTTATCCGTTGTTTCCGTCGAACTTTTGTGCTTTACTAACTCCTTAATTCTAGTCCCCGCGGAGTTGGCAACCAAAATACCTGGCTTCTTAAGAGACCTATTCAATGTCCTTCCGCCATAGAGTACGAAGAAGACAGGAACCGTTGTTCACGAGTGAACAACGGTTTATTGAACAGCATGATTGACAAACAACTCTAATCAATTTAAATAATCGCTTCAAAGAAACGGATACAACGAAAAGTAATCAGGGCGCAGTGAACAACATCAAACTCTACTATAGATATCAGATGTCAACGGCCTATAAAATAGATGAAAAAACATCAGGAGGATTATTAAGCGTAACATCAAGGTTAAGAATCAAATGGATAAAATTCAACTTATTATCTACTATAAAAAAAGCCCCAAATCTCCTTATGAAAATCAAAAGCTGCCAAAACTCCACGAAACCCAAGTCAACCAACATAGTCTACGAGTTTATCTGCCCCAATAAAGAATGCAAGCTTCATAATAAATAAATGCATTCGCATGGCAACTACCACACTTTCGAGACGTTTAGCTATGCATCTGCAAAGTGGAGGACCTAAAAATCATATGGAGAGCGCGCATAACATCAACATAACGGGAGTTATTCTAGTTGACAACACCGTAATTAAAATAAAGAGGGAAATAAAGCTAGGCTGAACAATTTATAAGCCATTTTAATAAACAAAGAAAAGCCGGCCATCAATAGTCAAACGTTAAGCTGGAATCGAGCATTAAAGTTGTTTTAAAATTCCACTCACCTGATTGGCTCGTTTCCTCTAACGTTACATTCAACCTGGCAGAATAAATATCCCCTAAAAACCGTTTTCTTTCATTCAGTCTGATTCTGACTCCACATTTCATTCGTAAAGGAGGAAAGAATATATCAAGACGCTCCGAAGATGATCGAATAATATCGCAAGCTCAGCAATTTAGTTTGTTTTTTACCAAACTGATTCATTTAAAAGAGAGATGAATACAGAACAATTGATCTACCATCTACAAGATGGAATAAAAAAGACAGAAGAATTGAAATTTGCCAAAGGGAATTAACTATGGCGAAATACACCATGGTCTTCAACAAAATTTGAATTCAAGAAAGACTGCTACCCATCTACACTAATATATATATATATATATATATATATATATATATATATATATATATATATATATATGAAGTTCAGGATAAAAGTAAATAATAGTAAAGTTGGATTCATATATTACAACGTTTTGGGCTATACACGCCCATCTTCGTCTACTATAAAACAAAAAAAAGAAATTTTAACCAGGAGTTATGAAGTAAAAGTGCAAAAACTGAAGTTTAAGTTATAAAATTAAACAACCAAAAAACGAAACAAAAATAAAATGATTAAATGAACACAATAATTAATTCACAAGTACAAAAGCTCGCCATGCAGAATTAAGAATTGACAAAGAGGGAAGGTAAAGTGAAAAGGCAACGCGGTAAGTTTGTTTACGGTGCGAAGCAAATTATTAGTTGGTTTGAGGTTAAGTCACTATTGAGAGAAGGATTATGCCGTAGAATGCCCCCCCCCCCTTTTTGTTCTAAGAGTGCTAAGTGTCTAATATATGGATATTATAATATCTTAAAGAATAGAGCCGTTGGAAACACGTAAGGATATAGAGAAACGCACAATAATTCCCAAGATAAACTTATATTTTTAACTTTAACAAATGAATACTCAAAATTTAAACATAAACCACAACAATACTCAGAATATTATCATACACAAAAATTAATTCAATTAGTTGGACCCTCTAAAATTGGTTAATTTCTCTACACACAGCAATATATAAGATTGTGGCTTACGGACTCTACTGCAGTTTAAATCCCTCAGGAATGTTATTGTCTTACGACGCGTGCCACCTGGCCAGATGTAGGTGGGCGAGATCACGCTGTCGTTTTGGCAAGGCGAGCAGCTGGAGGGGCCACACGGTATTCCGGGAGGGGGGGGGGGTTCAAGGACGAGAACAATTACGGTGCTTTATGCGGCACCAAGGTAGTCGTGGTCTCTCTGGCGAGAGGGAGTCTAACTTGGTTCTTAAACCAAGTTAGCTTGGAGTGCGGTATGACCACCGAGTAACGAGCTCGAGGGGGAGCTTTTCCCCTATCGTTACTTAATTCCTCATGGACGAGGACTGAACTCGGGGAGGGTCTTCTTCAAGGGCGAGGATCTATGAGGGGGGGGGGGTTCTCTGATGAGAATAAGTTACTTAAAGTTCGGTTTGGTAACCAGGAACTAGCTCGAGGATGAGCTTCTTCTTAGTTCCAGTCTTCTTCAAGGGCGAGTATAACGGAGGGGGGTTTCTCTGACGAGAATAAGTTGAACTTGGTTCCTCAACCAAGTTAACTTATGAGTTCGAGGTGGCCACCGAGTAACTGGCTCGAGGGGGAGCCTTTTCCTTTTTCTTTTCTTAATTCCTCAAGGACGAGGAATTCCCCTGGTGTTTAAAATGCACCAGGATATAAGGAGTCTCTCTGGCAAGAGTAAGTTGAACTCAACAAAGTAAACTTTAAGTTTGGTTTGATAACCAGAGACTAGCTCGAGGATGAGCTGCTTCTTAGCGCCTTAAGGTAGGTAGCCCTGCCTCTCTTGCAGGGTACTTCTTGGTCTGGCGAACCAAGTACACTACCTCTCCAGTCTCGGTAGCCCGATCTTAATTCAGGGACTTCGTCACCTAGAGACTGACGTATACTACCTCGATTTTCCTCAGTGTTCCTCATTTATACCTTGTCACCCCACTGGGGAAGTGGTAAAGGGGTAAGGGGCTTGAGGACGGCCCCAGGAGGGTTCTTATGCCAAATGGTTTTTCTCACCAAGTCTTACATCGGCTCCTCGTTAGCCTTCGAGCTTGGGAGCAACACGTCTCCAATTTCTTATTTGACGTAAAATTGAATCTCACTCTCCTGGGGGAGATCTTGCATTTTAACCTTTAGGTCTTTCATAGTGCCGAGTGGTGCGGCGCTGTGGTTACGCGATTGACCCGCCGGTGTTTGGAGCCGGATGTCCTAGCGGGTAACCGCCTCGTGACTCCACCACAAGAGAACAGGACGGGGGGAGGGGGTGACGATTCCCCTACAGATTATATTGCTTAATATATAGCGATTCCACAATTTTGAGTGACGAATGGTCTTGAGTAGATCCCAATATTTTCAAAGTATTAATATATACCTGGGTTTTACAACTGATGCTATTTTGGCGAATTGCTAATTTTCTTGTATACAAAGAGGATTACCGGTTCTAAGGCTAGAACCCAGTTGATAGAATTTACACAGCTCATGTAATAAATATCTTTTTTGAGACAATAGTTCGAAAATGTAAAAAACATAACGTAATATATTAGATACCTACTACTCAAATTTTGCTAGTAATTTCTTACCTTTTAAGTAATTGTAGAGTTTGACTTCCTTTTATGAATGGTTTACCTTAAATGTAGGTTCTCATGTTGTCTTGGGCCAAGAGTCTTAATATTTTGAATTGACTCTTATCTCAAACGAAAGATATTTGCTCACACAGTTTGAGAGGAGTTTCAAAAAAGAGGTAAGCAAAGGAACAACATACTCAATCATATTACTTCCTTATACCTCATAATTATACATATATTCGCCCTCTACTCCTTCTCTCAACATGTATGCCTTAATCATACTCATATAAATATAATTTATATAATCGTTCTCTTTTTACCAAATCATAGCTTCACCCTAACAAACCCATTAACTTTATTTATTTACCACTTCATTTTCCATTTCTTTTTTCTCTCTCTCTTGCACTCAACCATTCTCATATCGTGAAGACTCTAAAGGAAGGCACTTTGAAATGGGCCTACAAAGAAACAGTAGCCAGGTGGATAAACGGGATATTAAAATGTTCTTAGAGAATAGAATTTGCATACGTCTTTGGGACCTCTTCACCTCCAACTGCGACAAGTTCAACGAACTCCAAACCAATATGTTGGAAGTAGGTACACGACACGATACTCGTACTTACAAGCGAAACATCAGGCAAATTCTGCAAACTATTTAGTGGGCTTGATAGGGAAAACTCATCACCAGGAAACATATTTAGAAAAATGTTCCAGACATCATTATAAAGAAACAGCATGGAATAAACCCAGAGAGAAGCTAAATGAAGATATTCAACTACACCGTTTGTAAGAGCCAATACAAAGGTGACGAATTCGACGTAGCGGTAATAGCAATTAGATGAGGCCTCCACTACAAAAAGCTTAATGACTAAGAGGAAGCCTATTTGACCGTTAAACTAGAAACTTACGAGTAGTTATCAGGAGTAGTAATAACAACAGCCCATCCACCTCCATGATGGAACTACATTCTTATGCACAATTTCGCAACATTCTTCAGTACAGGACTCCCGCTAATATTCGTGGTGGACCTGAATGCAAGAAACAGGGCGAATGGCTACCAGACAAGTAATTGAAGTCGATAATTTTCGAAATGTTGCTCAAAAGAAACATATGTAAGAAAAAGGATAGGCCCAGATTTTCAAACGTATCACATTAATAATCCTGCCTTAAAACCAGACGTCGCACTAAGTAGCCATCGCACTACTTATAAAATTAACATGCAGCATGTAACCATTGCGTGGATTTATCAGAACTCAATAAAAGTGGCGATAACCGAGAGAAAGAGATACAACGGAGTGAACTGGGTCAGAGTCATGGAAGAACTTACGATTTTCGTTCCTACCGATTATGCAGAAGCAAACCTTAAAGAACTAGATAAAGGTGATCGATTTAAACCATTTTTAATTGAGGTATAAACCATAAATATTCCCCAAACTAGGCCCTAGACACTCCGACAGCCAACATAGACAAGTCAGATTACGGTGAAAAACAGACAGATAAGTAGTTTTTACCAACAAATAGCGATCCTTCGGCAAGGTAGAAAAAAAAAGAATGACATTAAATAGAAGGAAAGATAAGATAAGTCATCTCATAGAAGAACAACTAGGAAACATATTATATAGCCTCATGGGATAAAAAATGAATTAAAAAGTTAAAAAGAAGACTGGAGGCAAATCAGAGAATGAGAGGCACACCTTCACGGTGTAAATTAACATCAAGTATGAACAATCCGAAACAATAAGGAGAAATAGAACTAGCGAAGTAAAATTAAGACGACAGTGGAAATCTCTGTTCTCAATGACACCTCAACTCAATAATCGAAGGGATGGTTCATTACAACGTTAGAAACAACATACAGAAAATATATATCCACTGCCTGTTGTTTGATAGCAAAGGGGATAGAACCTGGGGTAAAAGGAACTATAACAACTGAAAAACTAAAAATCGCTATTTATTTAATCAAGGATGGACAGGAACACACTTAGCAAAGAAATCAAAAGTAAAATAAAAACAATACAAAATATAAGGTGTTGCCCGCCCGCCAAATCGTCTATGTTTTCAACGTCACTTATGACTATTCTTGTCAGTCTGGCAAAATGTCTAAGGAACGTCACTGGCATTTCGGTCAGAGTTCAAGAAAACAGGGAGCATCCATGCCGTTACTTTCGTTTTTTGACGACTTTGTATCAATATTCACTCACTAACTGGCATGAAACACATTATTCACAGGATCTCAAGGGCATAAGAAAACTTTCGCCTCTCAATCAGCCATCAGGAAGAAAGCCATACCAGAGAACAAACAACATCATCATTGGGCAGCTGCTAACACAGTTTTCAGGTTAATCTGGCTTGAAACCTTCATTCTAGGAACTTTCTTATCGACAAAGAAATAAGGATTATACTTGATAAATCGAGTACTGCCTTCTCAAGACTACTGACACAGAATTGAAGAGGTATTACCCTAGAGAGAGAAAGGGCAAGGTCTACCGAGTCATAGTCCCTACCACCCTACTATATGTATAGCTTTGAAAGATGAACGATTTAATAATGTCCTGCGAGAAAGATCGTCCATTTTCGCCCGCTATTAGGGAATATCTTTACATAAGGAGGCAACACAAGATACTAGACACATATTTTAGTCTGTTCCAACCTACCCTACAACATTCTGATGAAATAATGTATATAGTCCACAGGCCACTATTTTATGACAAACAATATCAATGAAAGCAATAGCTGGGAGGCCCTCCCAAAGTTTTTCAACGACAACTTAAACGCAATACCTAAGCCTTTAGCTTCAACATACTAGAGGGCAGCAAACAGCATGAACTTGGAAAGAATCAGCTGCCCGCAAAGTCGCAAAAATCTATTTAGCTATCAGTGTTGTTACAGCTGTGTAAAGAAGGAAACTTAGAAAAACAAAGCGACCACACCTCGTTCTGCCTTCAGCATTCTATGTTCACACCCTCAAAGAACCTTCCAGGTTGCAGGCAACTGCGGTTTACATGAGTTTTACCCAAACCGTACTAGATCTCTGCATTATTTTGCCACCATAACGGACGACCAAGAAGAAGATAGCGTTAAACCACATCGCACCAAGTGATTTCCTTCTATCTCAACTCACGCCATGTATCTTTCCATTTGTTTTTCCCTTATATTTTTAAAACTCTGATGAGTGTCAATTAATTCTTTTTAAAAGAATTGATTTTTTCATATACATTAGCATTAAATTAGCAACTTAAGGATTAAGGCCTTAAATAAATCCAAATAAAATACACCCATTAAAACTAATTGGCTAGGAAATTATACTATTGCGTTTGAAGTATTAAAAGCCATCGCATAAAAAATAGGTCATTCGTTTGTCCAATCTCATAGGAAACGTCCTTTGTCTAAATCCTGCAAAGTTGTTGCCTCTTAATCTTCTCAAAATGTAGTGTGTTTTACGATCTATAAAAATTCCTGCTATCGAAAATGCATATCATTATCTCCTTAATTTCATTCACTCTTTATTGTGATGAATTAGTTGACTGTGTGAATTAAAAAATCCAGGCATTCGAGTGTAAAAGAAAAATGAGAATTTGTGAGTTTTCCTTCCCATTGGCTTGTCTGAACACGTAAACATTTTCAAAATGTATTTCTTTTAGGCATTTAAATTTTTACCACATGCTAATCGTTCAAACCTACATACTATACAAGTCCATCCGAAAATCCACATATCTCAGGAAGGAGGAAAGAGAAAAGGTCTATGGCAGCTTTTAACTGTTTTTAAACAAATATTTCATAAAATTTCAATTAAATTATGACTTATAATAATTTTATGATTCTATGTTCTGCTGAGTTATTTTTAAAGAATATGTATAATGTAGAGATAGGAACTCTCAAGTTTGCAATATTTGATCACAGATTAACCATGTAATACAAAAAAGCTGTTTCTTAATTCAAGTAACAAACGTGTTAATTAGCTGTATTTGATGCTTAAAACTATAAGTTCCTCTTCTTTCTTCTTCTTCTTGTTCTTTCTTTCTTTTTCTATAATTCATTATTTCGAAAAACCGAGACTTTGAAGTTCATATACGAGGGGTGGTCGATAAGTTTTGCAATTCGGATATAAGGAAACGAGATATGAGGAAAAGTGTTTCATTATTTTTCAATATAACTACCCTCGACTTCAATGCACTTATACCACTTGTCCCTGAGGCTTCGAATACTCGATAACCAGAAATCTCCCGGCTGCCGTTCAATCCACTGCTGGACGGTGATCTGGACATTCTTCATCTTCCCCAAACCGGCGTCCACGAAGTGCATCCTTGAGCTGGCGGAATAAAAAGTAGTCGCTAGGGGCCAGATCTGCACTGTAGGGAGGATGGTTGAGCTCCTCGAATCCACACTCGCGCAGGGCAGCTTGTGCAACAGTGGCCTTGTGGACTTTGATGGCGTTGAAGTCGATCATGGGGCGTGAGGTTTCTAGGGACCCAACGGGCAGAGACCTTGGTCATGGCCAAATTGTCGAGGATGATGTTGATAACACTTCCATGTGATATTCCAAGTTCTCGCTCGATTTCTTCGACCTTCACTCGTCGATTTTCGACGATCACCCTCTCCACACGGGCCACATTGTCCTCGTTGGTCACGTCTGAAGGGCGTCCTGGACGGGGTCAACTTCAAGGGACTCACGACAATGGCAGAACTCCCTATTCTAGAGAGCAATGGTTGCATAGGAAGGGGCGATGTCGGTGTATACTGCAACGATGCGTTCATGGATCTCTTTTGCATTCTTGCCTTCCTTGGTCAAGAATTTGATCAGTGCGCGGTGCTCAACCTTCTCCATTGTTGAAAATATTGTGACTGATGATCTGCGCTCAGCTACTGCTTCTTAAATAGACGAGGCAGGATCGTGCGGCTGCAGGTCCTGACTTGTCATAACTTGTTCTAATACCCCTACAAAAAGCCATCCCCCTTCCTTTGTTTTGCCCTACCGATTCGCAAAACCTATTGGCCGACCCTCGTATTATCTATTTCTTCATAATTTCAATTTTAACCCTAGGAGAAATGCTCAGAAATTTCGTGTTACTCCCATGATATGCGAAAATTATAAATATAGAATAATGATCAACCCAAGGCACTGATGTCATATTTTTGAACTAAGTTTCGGGTAGCTCTAGCCATCTTCTAAGTCTTTAAATACGAAGAAGATAAAGTCTTAGGTATCACTTTCGACTGTGGTGTGTATTTTGGTAATAAAAATAGATATGAAATTGCAGAGGGACCCGGCATCTTTTATCGACCAAATATTTAGAAGTTCCTTTAGGAAATGTATATTTTAGCTTAAATTTAATGATCTCTGATGGGCGATATTATCTTTATTGGGAAGTCCAGTTACAGAACGCTGGCCACTCGGTAAGTGGGAACGGACTCTTGTTCTCAACGAACGAATGCTGACTTCCCTGTACCTTCACTGGTCGTGGCTTGGGTTAATTATATCCTTATTCATGCTTACGAAATTCCACATTCTCATAGGGAAGGACTAAATACTCTTGTCCCACTGTGAAAATTTCCACTTGATTCAAATTCGTTTTTCCACTCGTCCCCTTCTAATCGTTCACGAAGTCCCCCTACCGGAAAATGAAATTCAGATAAAGATCAGAACGCCACAATGGTAACTTGAAGGTACCATGATCTATCTCTCGTAAGGAAGTGTGGATATGGAAAGTCCTCCGACAGTTTTCGAGACGAAAGAGAGATGAGTTGGTTGTGCGATGGAAAGAAGAGAGAAGAGAGCTATGTCGTGTCTCTGCGGTGCCTGAAGGATAATGGTGTTGGTGTTGATTAAATGTAGTGGCTTTCTCGAATCCATGAAAGCAAGCTTTTATCCAGCTGGGCGAAGTAGGCTTCTCTTTATATATTTCTTTTTTCTCTCTCTATTTCTTTTTTTTATTTCTTTCTCTCTTTCATTATGTTAAACAAATGATACACAAAGAGCTTAACTATACTATTTTATATAAACAACACGAATTGGAAGCAATCTGCCATTGAGGTGGAAATGGCAGCGCTACTGGCCTTTGTGAAAACTATACCCTCGTTGTGAGGAAAGCTTAGTGATGTGATAAGATCGGGCTGGTTATATCCGGAATTCCGAGCTTTTTCTTTGGGTACAATTCGGTCTCTCCAATTCACTGAACCACTATTTAAAAAAAACACCTTATTTCCACTTATTATGTGATATCCTTTAGATAAAGGAACTATATTTAACTTTTAGATGATTATTTGAATAAATTAAAAAATATAAATATACCTGTATTAATTTAACATTGGCCAAATACAATTTCCACCCACTGTATTATTACGTCCATATGTATTACCATTATTAATCCTAAAACCAGAATCTTCATTCTACTGGGTCACCCCCCAAAACAGAACCTATATATTTTATTAAATCCTACAAATATTCAGCAAATTTCAAGAAATTTGAGGAACTCAATAATCAGTCTGTGTACGATCATTTTCCAAAGTTTCAGTTATCTTGGTCGCTTTGCAAAATATGCTCCAAATGGGCTCCGCGGCTTTGGAGTCAAACTTGCATATGTCGGGCAAAATTGTCACTTACTTGAACACATTCCTCTTTGGGGATTTCCCTCATTTTTGCTGGGGGTTCAAGTCCGGTGTAAGCGGTACCTACTCACCGTCACACTTCCCGCTGATCAGTCTTTCCTGAAATCGCTCACTCAGCGAGGCTAGGGAGTCATTTGATGTACGAGAGGTGGTCCCGTCTTGATGGAACCACTGTTCATCTGAACCTATCCCTCTGCGTCGTCCCACTGTTGCTCAAAACTTCATCTTCGAACTAATATGGGCTGATGTTGCTATTTTTAGAGATTGCTACCCATGCTGTGTACTTTGTTGAGTGTAATGGCCTCTGTAATACAACTTTCGGTGCGGCTATACTACAATAAACATTGTATTTTCTGTTTACATGTTCTGACAGCAGAAAGTGCGCTTCGTCAGAGAACCAAACATAATCCAAGAAGTCTGGATTGTCTTTGATCTTGTCACAAAACCATTCCAACATGGTTACACGTTTTTCCATGTTCGCATCTGTAATTTTTTGCTTTATTTGGATCTGGTAAGGATACAAATGAAGATATGATTTAAAAACATTCGTCAAAGACTTTCGAGAGATTACTAGCTCTTGAATTTGTCGTCGAAGTGATTTATTTGGGCTCTGCCCGACTGAGTTCCGTACAGTACCAATGTTCCTCTTCCGACCAGAATAAGTATCTCTCAGACCTTTAGAATAAGATTTTGCAATGTCCCATACTCTCTGAACTTCTGAACTCAATCAAAATGACGCACTTTGATGGAGCATGGCGTCACCGAAACTTTATCGGGAAATTTGCTTGCACTACAGTGTATGATTTGTTGGACAAATAGACCTCCACGGAAAATTTCTTTTCCTTGGTTGAACGAGACAAGTGTGGAAGAAAAGTGTTCCAATATTTCATGCACAAAGTCGACTTTTATACCCTGAAAAGAAAAGAAGAAAAATTAAAACGACAATTTTATTCATAGATTTGTTGGTTCTGTTTTTTTGTGGATCCTCGGTATTTTTCTCAATTATATTCTCGATTTTTGAGGGAATAAAAAATAATAGGAATTTAATTGCTGTAAAACCCAATTTTTCCTACAAGTGAAATGAAAGGATTAAATTAATTTTAAATGAACAAAATTTTTATTCAAATAATTGCGAATAAAATTTTAAATAATATTAGTATGTAGCACTAATAGGAGAATGATATGAATTAGGACAAAATAATATGGAGAGAGTAAATAAAATTTTAATTGTTTGAATTTTCTTTGAAATTCAATTTGGTTAGGCGATCCAAAGTGAAATTATGGAAAAAATTAACGTTTTATTGCCTTCATTGACCCAAACCATAGAATAAGGACCTCATAAGGAAATGTATGTATATGAAAGAAGAAATGTGTTCGTAGCAGGTGGAAATAGTTATAGATTATGGATGAAGCAGTTAAAAGCGTGAAACATTAGATACGGCAGTTAGGTGTTTTATGGGTAGTTATTACAACACTAGTTCACCATCGGAATAAGCATTGTTCATGGAGTGCGATAAAGTGATAGAGAAGAAGTGATTTGGTCTCCGATAAACTTTTGCCTCAATCCGTTGCTAAATGTTTAGCTTCATGACGTATGTAGCTTGGGAGTTGATGTTGCTGACAGGCCAAAGGGAGCACAAGTTAAATTTAAACTTACTACATAAGATTAAATACAATCAACTATACCACAGGTCCCAAATTTGTGGAGGCTCCACCTCGGTTTATAGTCAACATTTCTATCTCCCATCCATCCACAAAACATACAAACACGCAACTCTTTTTGGTACCAAGTATACTCCAAATTCGGAACAATGACTCATCTAACAGATTAAACACATTCATGTATTTCGCAAACAAAACAACCTATTAAACCAATTTTTTAGCGCTCTTAGAAATATAAAATGCCAGATTTACATATCTCCTGCAGCTCCAATTTATCCAGAGTTTTAATGCGATGGCTCTGCTTTATGCACGAATATCATCCTCTCGACATCAAGTCTGTTTCTTTGCTTGCAAAGAAGCTAGCCAATTTCATTCTAGACCCGTTTAAATAATTTTGATGTTGGAAGGCAATAGATTATTTGTTTCACGGTGCAAGGTAGTTGGTGTAAAGGTGTGTTTTTTGGCAACCATAAATCGTGATATGAATTATTTACTGTGGCTGTAGCTCAATGTTATTTTGGAGTGAAACTAGTTAATTCTCCACCATTCTTGTTTCCTTATTCAGGATATCTAGCGATAGGTTCATCAATCATTTTAGTATTTTAAGCCAAAAAATATTATGAAATCGGTTAGACATGTTTCTATGCTGCTGATTCAGTTGTGAACAGCAAACTCGAAATTCATCGGCTGGTATTTTCTTATTCGTCCAGAAATCAAAGAGGCTCGGAAATTGGAAGATATTCTGCCGACTATGTTAATTTAAGTAACTCTATCTTCGACCTATATGGTGGAAAAGCATCATTTAAATTTGATAACGTTAACCTCGTTTCCTTGCAGTTGCAAATCAACTTTGCTGAATAATGCAAATATATCTAATAAGTATGTAACGTGATGATTTCAACAAGTGTTTTAAAAAATTAATAGAAACTTATCCTAGTTTCCATTTGATAGCCATCTAATTGATGAGTACAACAATAAGTTCAAAATCTTCTTCATTTTTTGTTAAGAGTAGTTGAAACAGGCGGAAAGTGAAATATGTGCTTTCATTTTAATTCATTCTTTGATAACAGTGCTCAGTGATTTTTAAAATTATCCTTTGCGAATTTGGTGACCAGAGGCAATCTGTGGATTACACAGAGGACCGTAGGCACAAAAATTGCAGCTTTGTTCAAGAAAGTTAATAAGCTAAGTTGACGTCCTATTTTTCGATGGTGCTCCATTTTTTGCCCAGGAAGGAAGGTTGTTAAGTAGAATATATTTCTTATAAATATATTCTCAACAAAACTACATAGTTACTCCTCTTTCCCGAAAGAGTGAGTACTAATCATAAGCTAAATTCTGTTAATAATTTGTTCAGGTGAGGCCGAAAATTCTTTGATGAAGTTCACTTACTACTAGCAAAATAAGCTCTTCTCCAATTAAACAGAGTGACCCCCCCAGAACGAGCTCTAACTATCGATAGCCTTATTTCTTAATTTTCTGAAACGATTGAATTTATCTTTGATGATAACTTGTTTATTGTCTTTAAAAACATCATATTAAAACATGAGAGTCTTTGGACTTATCTTCTTTATTCTAGAGCACGTGTTCGAGATGACCTCCATTTAGTTATGTGCATTTCTTGAGGCGCAGCAGAAAGTTTTCCATGCAGCCCTTACGAACAGACAGACTAATGTCTCTGATCTCCTCTCTGATGGCTTTCCACACTTTATTGCTATGCTTTACTTTTATTCACTCTGTTGTTGCCATATTTTTTTCTGAATCAAACAAAGATCTTTATAAAAGTCAATCATTTCATATCAAAATGCATCACAAAAATACAGGAAAAACACAGCTACGAATGCGACAGTAAAATATTGAAATAATTACAAAGTTTTAAATCCAAATTCGGACTACAAAAAAACTCAAATTATGCTTTCATGTAAAACTTTTATGTTTATTTTATTCTTTAAGTTGTTGTGACTTAGATTTTGTCTTTTAGATTTTGTGAGAAAAAAAATAATACTTGTTTCCGTGATACAATCTTGCCCCTGAACATTACAATCCGTGATTAATACAATTTAAATTAATACATGCAATGCATTACTTCCAGGAACTAATATCAGAACCCAATTCCAACTTTAGGCTATAATTACCAAACTTCTATGGTCGCAATGAATACGGAAGCTCAAAGATATGAACTTAATGCTCAATAAAAGAGAAGAGTTGGGATCCTCTGTTATTAGCTTAGGAAATTAACTTTAAAACAAGTAGTTAAGTAATTAATTGAGTTACAACTTATCGTCACAAATTCAATTGAAGGCCTTTCGCACTTCACGTTAATATAGCAGAGGAGGCTGCATATAAGGGAAAATTGACACATTCGAGGTATTAGTGTGTCGTAGAGTGGCCAGACTCTCTCTCTCTCTCTCTCTCTCTCTCTCTCTCTCTATATATATATATATATATATATATATAATATATATATATATATATATATATATATATATATATGTACGTAGGTACTTTGGGGCTTTGAGCCAAAATTGGTTGAAGACCGTTAGTGAAAGGGGAAATTGTTTTGAGTCCAGTGAGGATGGTTTATTATTAACTTTGCGGTGTCCTTTTAAAACAAATATTTCAGAGTGCAAGTTAGCCAAAGAGGAACAGGTAGTTGGTACGCGTTTGGGTTGCAAAAGAAAGACAATGACAAAAATATATCTTTACTAACAACAAAATGATATTTATATTCACACAAATATTGGGGTTAAAGGGAATGGTCGCACAGATGGGGTTAAATTTCTAAACGAGATACATGTGGGTGGATTAAGGGATCGATTTAGCCTTCGACTCGAATCGGAATCGCCGCTGGGGGTGGAGCGAGTGTCGTTCAGCTCCTTTGCCAGAGTGGGTGGGGAGTCTAACAGTGCTGCTTACTAAACTGAGTCAAAGGATTGTACAGACACCTGGTGAGGTGTTTGTGACGGCCCTCCAGAGGGACGTGCAATTTTTGGGAAAAGTCGGCGTCTCCTTCGGGGGAAGAAACAATTGTGATAACGTTGGGTTGGAATTTCCAACGGACTTCGATCATTCGGACGGTAGGAGAGAATGTTTGCTGAAAAGTGGCCGTGGGAGACGATGAACTCGGTTACTAGGCAAATACAGCTAGGGCGTGTGATAACGGCGTAGGCTGCACCCTCAACCTGGTTCAGCCATGCTTTTATAGCTCCATGTGGAATCTCAGGATCCACCTGGGTACAGAAGGGCACGTGGTCACCCTTTGACCTCATTCTTCTACATCCATCGCATCACAAAACATAGCACTTTCAGAGTTAGGGGAGAAAGGTAACATCTCCTAAGACGAATGACTTGGGGAATCGGAGTCTTTCCCCGGAGTGGTGAGTGGGTAAGCCGAAAAAAGGGAATTCCTGACCTGACGTCGAGCAAGTGTACAAGCTAATTCTACCCGACTGCGTGTACATAGGAACGGAAAGGGAAGTTACTTTTTGCCGACCATAAGAGCGTTAATGGGAGACATAATTAAAAAAATGAAAATAATATTTATACACTAAGCTAAAAAAAAAGAATGAAATGGATATTCAAAGATACATTTTACATAAATGACAGAATGATTACGGTGGTACATATATACATATTTTGGTCCTGGCATAGGCTTATAATAAGGGCGATGTGCATCCTAGACGTACATATTGCTAAAAATACGGATATAAACAGAAATAATTGAGTATAAGCTAATCTCTATCTGGCTGTTATAATAATTACAAGATGGACAAATGGATATGGAGCAATTACAATAACAATTGAGCTGGTGTTGGGTTCACTAATAAATTTTTCTTTTTCAAAAAAGTAAAAGTTTTGTTCAATTAAAGGTATCGGTTCAGCATCGAAAATGGTCACGGAATTTAATTTACGAAAATCTACATACATGCGGTATGAGTTATCTGGTTTCCGTACCAGAACTTTTGGAGAACAATAATTTGACGTAGAGGGTTCAAGGATATGGGGTTAGGGCAGATTGTTAACCTTGGCGTTAAAAGAATCTCTTAGATGAATTGGAAGGGGATAAGGTCTCGAACGAACAGGTTTCTATATGATTAGTCCGTTCTGAAGGTGCGCCGATTTAGCACGCCCTTTCGCCTTGGTTTTCTGGCAGATGTCACAAGATTGGCAGTATTCCGAAACATCAACTGCAGCCCTAAGCCAGCAGAAATACCGGAAAATCATAAGACTAATTTCATCGTGGCTGAAGTGTTCAGAAAAAACACAATCGTGCACATTTTTTAGGACCAGGGGAACATGAGAACGGGGAACACAGATGGCGTGAGTCTCAGGGTTTGCGCCATACGAGCAAGTGTGATATAGCAAGCCTTCTTTCACGATATGAGAGGCTGTCTTCTTACCGCGGACCAAATTCTGCTTGAGGCTCCGTAATTTTTCCCACGAGGGAAGGATATTTGGGCACTCCTTCTGTCTTTGAGCGAACTCTTCGCTCATAAAGCCGCTGAAATCTAAATCTAAGGGAGTTTCAAGGGCAGCGGGCGTCTGGGATTCTTTCTCTGCATGGGCTCTGGCGAGAACGGGCTGAGCCATAGGGTCAGACGAGACTAGGGAGCACTGTCTTACCAAAACGGAACAGAATTGGATAGGGGCTGATACGACTTCAGCCCATCCGGAAAAGTACTGACACTCGAGGTGACAGGTTACAATGGGGAAGCGGTTTACACACCCAAGGTAGTCATGGACTATCGCAAACTTTTTGTGTTCAGGAGCCACCGGGGGAAGAAGTTCATTCGATAGCACGATACAGGTACACCCACTATTACGAGTGAGGGTGGAGACTTGGCACCCATTAACGCTTCCGTTTTCAAATTTCAAACTTCCTGGAGAACTCTTGTAGAAGAGAAAATTAAAATGGTGCCCTGAAACACTGGGAAACTAGATTGGATCTTGGGTTTCTAGTTGCAATGCAGAGGGAGTGGGAGCAGCATTCACCTGGTGGACTTGATGAATGCGATTACCAGGGAGTTGGCAATTTTGGTGGCAATTTGGGCGCGTGTGGCCTTAGACACCGCGCGCAAAACATATGATTTGCCTACGGGGAAAAGTTGATCCCAGGGGATTAGATATCAAGGGCTTGACATCACGGCGTTCCGATGGAGGGAAACTTCTGGGCTTAAAGAGTCCCGTAACCTTGGCTAATTCTGGGGAGTTCTTAGGAGGGAACCACGAGTTATTAAATTTATTTGGGGGGGATGAAGGAGGAGGCTTTTTATTTTCCTTTTGGTATAAGTTGTGACTCGCCGCATAGACATCTGCTTCTTATATGCACTCTTTGAAGGAGTTACATCGATGATCCTTTACAAAGGAGCGGATCTCTGGTGTTAGCAACGCCAGCAACTGATCGCGTAGAACAAAATCTCACCAAAAATTAAAAGTACTGGAAAGAGTATATTCCAAATCACGGAAGGTCATATTTGGCTGGATGACTTGACGAAATTTGGCGCGGTAGAAGTCAGGCGTCATATTGTTCACTGTGAGAAGTTCTGATTTGAGGGTGGAGTAATCCACCGTAGTTTAGTGACACCGTCCGTCTTGATTTACCAATGATTAACTTCAAAGATTTTTTGGAAGTGAGTGAGAAAAGATCCAAAGTCCTCTCCTTCTCTGAACGTGGGGATATTAACAGAGGCGGATTGATTTGCTCCTAGACTGGAATTTACTGAAAATGTTTCGAGCCGATTAAATAAATAAATAAAAAAAAGGATAATCGAGTCTTCGTGAGATGAGAAGGGCTCAGACTCTAGTAATCCGCGAGAGCTTAAAGTGACCATGAGAGAAATTCTGTCCCTTAACGAAGTTTCCTATTAAAGGTGGTTGGTCCAAACACATACAAACACTAAGCGATAAATAAATACGGCATAGTTGTTTCCTGTTTCGTTTTGTCATTGCAACTCAAACGATACTCAGCTTTAAAAATTACAATAAAGTTAAAGAGTTACCTTTAAAAATTCTCTCCAAAGACCTTGTAAAGAACCTGACACACCTGATCACTATATTTTATAATAGAGTAATAATGTATATAAAATTGTATTTATATGTTGTGGAATGGCCAGACTCCCTCTCTCTCTCTCTGTCTATCTCTCTCACTCTCAAAAAAGTAGAGGGAGATGTGACGCCCCTTTGTCGCAGGAAGAGAGCTTGTGTGTACCTTTGACTTTTCGAGCTATGTCGGCGGGGGTACCTCTTCTGGGTACCACTTGTAGGGCTTCCCTTGTCGATTTGGTGGAAACGAGGTTCCAGACTAAGTGCGTCATTCCTTCCTTTTTCTCCTTTTATCCTTTTCCTTTTTTTACTTTTATTCTATCTCTCCCACTTATACAAAAATAAAATAACAAAAAAAGCCTACTTCTATCATGTCACTCTTTCCTTTTCCCTCTATCTACATATAAGGACCTGGCAGCTACCTCATGCGTCAGAAGAGAGGCTTTGGAACCTCTATAAACAACGCCAATCGACTCTCACTGGTTGCGAGTGACTAGGACTAGAGGTGTCCTAAGCGTTGGGGCACGATGAATGGGATGAGGGTAGTGCCTCGTTAACCCCTTTCCTGGCGCGTAATTATTGACCATTTCCAGTCCCCATTAACGGGTGCCTCTGGTAGCATCGGTCCGAGGTTATGGCCCTTTGTTCTCAGGTTGGTTGCTAGGCCAATAGAAAGCCTTGGGTCGAGTCTCTTGGTGGGGCGGGATATCCATTAAACGCTGCTCCGAGATCCTGGCCGTGGTGAAGGGAACTAGTAGGAGATTAGTACAGGGCGTGCTCCGTTGTTTACCTGGTGAGAAATCGATGGCCTCTTCGAGGAAAGTCAGTGCTGCTTGGTTGGGAGCCACAGCACGCCGAGGTTTGACGACTCCGTCGGACGAACAGCAGCACATGGAGCGTGCCTTCTGAAAGATTCGAAACCTCTCCGATGGATAGGCGGGAGCGACTCACGCGGGGAGAACTCACCAACCCCTCTTTTTATCACTGATTGGTCACGAGTTTTTAGATAGAGAGAAAGCGCTCGAAATAAAAAGCAAAAAAGGACCCGTTCGTCTAAAACATAACTGTGCAGCATGTCAGTTAGAAAAGTGGTGCGTTAACTTTCCGGAGGGCTGCTACTCAAAATGCAGCCCTGAAAGTATCTGCACTACTTGCATATTGACGTGAGAGGTGGAGAAACTAAAAGACCTCTATAGAGCCACAGAGGAGAGAGCTCAAATTCTTGAGAGAAAGGTGGAGAAATTCGAAGCCTTTCACGCAGCTCATATTCGATGCCTAGAAGAGGCATTGCTCATTGACGTGTCGGAATCTTCTGGTGCCGTAGTTCTTACCCAAGTGGAGATTCCGGCATCATCCGACATTAAGACAGCTGAGGCACGGGAAAAAGAGAAAAAGAAGAAAAATAATAAAGTTGAAACAAAAGAAGAAGAACCCAAAATAGAAGAAAAATCCATAAACAAGAAGAAAAAGGGGAATAAGAAAAATAAAGAAAGAATGGGAAGAGTAAAGAGAAAAAGGAGAGGCCTCTTTTACAAGGGAAGACCTCGTCTTCAGAGACCAAGTGTCCGAAGGTCACCCTCATTGGGGACTCGAAAACAAGGGATCTGCAGCCGCTGCTAGTGGCCCGGCTTCGCACTAGCGTGAAGGTAAGCTGCCTGCCAGGACGAGGTAACCTCAACATCAGAGTAGATGCAGAGAAAGCTTAGATTTCTGAGAGTTCAGTTGTCGCTCTGATGTTGAGTGGCAATGACCTTTACCTCAGATGGGGTAAGGTTGTCCTTAGTGGCAAGACCATCCAAATGGTGATGGGAGCTGTAGATGATATTGGGCTTAAAACCTTAAAACGTGTCGTGGTTGGGATGCTTGCGAGAAGAGGTCCATCCCGAACCGCTCACGAGAGAAACGTCGCAGTAAGCCGACGGTTGGTGGATCTCGGCACGGCAGAAGGAGTCTTCTTTGTAGACCCCTACCACACCTTTTAGGGGAGAAACGACCTGTATAAAAGGGACGGAGTGCATCTTTCCTTTAGAAGGAAAGCTATACTCGCCAACATGATCCAAGATGTTGTTGAGCGGACCCAAAGAAGTGTCAGGCCCCGAGTAAAGAGGGACATACGCCATGTCACCCGTGTTACTCCAGGAACTACCTTTTTTGAGGTAACAAAGAGGGGAGTGACCCCGCCACAGAGTTCTACAGTCGGGGACTCGCTCAAGGCTCTTCTTTTTAATGCAAGGTCTATCGGAAACAAGTTTCTTGAACTTCGTAGTCTTGTAGCAACAGAAGAACCTGATATGGTGGCCATAACGGAGTCTTGGATAAAAACCTCAAGCCGAGACTTTGAAGGTGAATTCCCGTTTCCCGGTTACTAGCTTTTCCTGAATGATAGGCCAGACAGAGAGGGTGGTAGTGTGATGTTGTATGTCAAAGATACCCTTAACTCGACGGATTGCAAGATCGTATCCGACCATGAACTACTAGTTGTTGACCTATAGATAGGTCCTGCCAAATACAGGACCTTTGTGCTTTATAGACTTCCTGCCCAACTCGTTGAAAAGGACAGAGATCTGTACCAGCTACGACCAGAACTTGTCGAAGACAGAGTGTGTATCGTCATGGGGGATTTCACACACAAGTTGACTGGGAAACCAGAGAACCCTGTGGCGAGAACGCACTACTCCTGGAGTTTGCGAACAACGAGTTCTTGACTCAATGGGTGAGAGAGCTAACGAGAGGAGAAAATATCCTCGACTTGGTTTTCACCTCTGAGTATGACATTGTTGAGGACCTCTCTGTTGGCGAAGAGCTCGGTGGCAGTGAATAGCGACTAATTAGATTTGTAGTCTAAGTCCCGAAGGCAGGGACTGCAACTAGTAAATCGAGGAAACTTGATTTGAGAAGAGCAGACTTTGCAGGTCTTCGTGCTGGACTGACTGACGCAAGGCTAAAAGTGTGCGATGCTGTTGAAGACTCGTGGAACAGTTTCAATACCACATTATAAATCTTCAATCTCATTTTATCCCTTTGAAATGGCTCCATCGGTCTTCTGTTCAACCTAAAGTGGTTTAATCGAGAAATCGGCCAACTGCTTAGGAAGAAGAGAATTGTGTACCGGCAATTGAAGATCTCTGTTGACTATGACGAATACCAGAGGCTACCTAGGAGAGTGAAGTCCAGCATAAGAGCGGCTAAGTGGTCTGAGGAGCTCCGAGTGGCGAATCTTTGTAAAGAGAATCCCAAGGAGTTCTTTGGTTATGTAAGCAGCCGTAAACCAATCCGTCAAACGATTGCCCTTTGATAAATGAGGAGGGGACATTAAAGCACTCAGATGCAGAAAATGCTAACCTCCTCAACGACTACTTCGCTGCAGTGTTTACTGAAGAGTGTGGTCCCATCCCCCACACATCGAGTTCCTACTCGGGGGAAAAGCTGGAGGATATGAACTTCCCAAGGGAGAAATAAAAAAGAAGATCACTGGCGTAATGACGAATAAGTCACCTGGCCCGGATGGCCTTCTACCTAAAGTGTTTAAAAAAGTGCGCGATCAAGTGTCACGACACCTGAGTGCAATATTCAACATGTCAATCCAGACCGAGTGCGTTCCTAGAGACTGGCGTGAAGAGGAGGTGACTCCTATCTTCAAGAAAGGAGACCGTAGACAACCGTCGAACTACCGACCTATCAGGCTGACTTCGATAGTCGGTAAACTCATGGAAAGCATAATGGTGGACAAAATGACTTAGCATTTAGAGTCAAAGCTGCTACTGAGGAGTTCCAAGCACGTCTTCCGAAGGCAACGGTCATGCCTGACGAACCTTGTGGAATTCTTCCACTTCGTCTTCAGTGAGCACGATCGGGACATGGTGGTGGATGTGGTCTACTTAGACTTTCAGAAAGACTTTGATAAAGTACCACACCGCCGCCTTCTCCGGAAAGTACGAGCGCTTGGCATAGACGGAAAAGTAGCCGGCTGGATCGAAAACTGGCTAAGTTGCAGACGGCAACGGGTGGTGGTGAATGGACAGGTTTCTGAGTAGGTGCACGTTACTAGCGGGATGCCTCAAGGTTTTGTCCTGGGCCTACTACTATTCATAAATTACGTCAACGACATGGACGGTAACATGGTTGCCAAGATTTCCAAATTTTCCGGCGATACCAAGCTTGGTATGAACGTTGCAAAGGATGGAAATACTGCAAGCCTGCAGGAAGATCTTCGGAAGATTGGGGAGTGGCCGGACACGTAACAAATGCCTTTTAACGTGAGCAAATGCAAAGTGATGCTTATCGGCCTCCGAAACACCCAATCTCAGTATATCCTTAAGTGCATTGCTCTTGAATCCACCAACAATGAGAATGACTTGGGTGTAACAATCACTAGTGACCTCAAGTTCTCGAAACAGTGCATTGAGACAGAGAAAAAGGCCCAAAGACTGTAGGCTACATAAAGCGCCAGTTTGGATATCGGAACAAGGAGATTGTACTGTGTTTGCACAACTCACTTGTCCGACCACACCTATATATGCCTTCCAATTTTGGAGTCCTTCATTTCAAAAGGATATCGCGAGATTCGAACGTTTGCAAGCCAGGGCAACCAAACTGATTTCCTCAATCAAACATAAAAGTTATGAAGATAGATTAAGGGAATTAGATCTGTTCTCGTCGGAAACCTGTAAATTGAGTGGTCAGCTCATCGAAGTTTTTAAAATACTTCGAGGGTTCGACAATGTTGACTACCGGGATCTTTTCGCACTTATTGAGATCAAAACAAGAAATCACGGCTTTAAACTTGAACTGAAGCGTTACAATCGCAATCTGTGTGTAAATTTTTTTTACCGAAAGTATCGGCGGTAATTAGAACACACTTCCAGTCGAAGTTGTCAACAGTGAATCTGTTGACCAGTTTAAGTCAAGACTAGACAGGGTCTTGAAAAATGTCCGTGAAAGGACGTAAAGAATTTGAGCAGAGACGTGCCCGCTCGACTGCTAGTCTAAAGGTACCCTCATTGAATTGACCGTAAGGTCTTCTAGGGTACCTTCTTTCCTTGTTATTACTCTTTCTCTCTTTCTTTCTCTCTCTCTCTCTCTCTCTCTCTCTATATATATATATATATATATATATATACGTAGGTTCTTCGGGCCGAAGTTGGTTGAAGACCGTTAGTGAAAGGGAAAATTGTTATGAGTCCAGTCGGAATGGTTTATTATTAAATTTGTGATGTCCTTTTAAAACAAATATTTCAGAGTGCAAGTTGGCCATGAGTAACAGGTAGTTGGTACGCGTTGGGGTTGCAAAAGAAAGATAATGACGAAAATGTATCTTTACTAACAACAAAATGATATTTATATTTACACAAATATAAGGTTTAAAGGGAATGGTTGCACAGACGGGGTTAAATGTATAAACGAGATACATGTGGATGAATTGAGTGATTAAAGAGATCAGATTCAGTTTGGTGATTTAATGGGGGATTTTAAACTAGGGCATTCTCACAAATAATGAACCAATGAGGTAAGCCAGTTTCAAGATCAATCTGTAAGCAGCAACGGTTACAATTTCTTACGTGCTCATTGCAGAAAAGGGGCCAGTTGGGGTACGATGAATGCGAAGAAAGAAGTCAGGTTACCTCTTGCTTCAGATTAGGGAGCACTCATAGAGCCTTCGGAGTTAGGAATCCTCGTCAGATACTTGCCGATTGAATATGGCAGATTTCACAGATGGGGATACTTGCCGATTGTCTATGGCAGCGTTCACGGATTGATTTAGCCTTCGACTCGAATTTAAATCGCCGCTGGGTTGGGGGGGGGGGACGAGCGTACTTCAGCTCGTTCGCCGGAGTAAGTTGGAAGTCTAACAGTGCTGCTTACTAAACTGAGTCGAAGGTTATAAAGACGCCTGGTGAGGTAACTGTGACGGCCCTCACACGCGGGGGCGATTTTGGGAAAAAGTTGGCGACTACTCCTTCGGGGGAAGGGGGAATTGTGATAACTTTGGTTGGGAATGTCCAACAGACTTCGATCATTAGGATGGTAGGCGAGAATGTTTGCTGAAAGGTAGCCGTGGGAGACGATGAGGCCGGTCCCTAGGCAACTACAGCTGGGGCGTGCGATAACGGCTTAGGCTGCACCTTACCCTGTTCAGCCATGCTTCAAGAGCTCCATGCGGTGATCTCAGGATCCACATGGATACAGAAGGGCACGTTGTCGCCATTTGACCTTATTCTGCTACATAGTGAGAACACTTTTCTGTGTTGCCTTCTACTATTGATGGTTTTATGGGTGCGTATTGGGAAAGATCTGAGCTGGTTTCTCTAAAAGGTATCGTTTTGTACCCAACTCTCTAATTCATTTACAACAAAATTATATATAACTTCCAATCATTTCACTTTAATGTGTATTCAAGCAACTGCGCTTCATTGTATTAATGTAGACCTGCTAATATATTGGATGAGGAATTCAGACGTAACAGTGCAGGTCGAACCAAACGGTCTTCGAACCTATGAAACATAATAAGTTGGAAAGTATCTTTCCACGCTTTTCTTTCTCATTGGGGAGCTCAGTTTATAATGGGATTACTATGTTGCGTCTTTCAACGCAGGGCTGAAGCCTGAATGCATTAAACCTAAAGTACAGAGGGACCTAACGATAAGAACGGTCAATAGCTCAGACACAAAGAATGGATAGGTTGTGCTTAATATGGATAACAGGACTGGAGAAGAAGGGTATTATTAGCGACATAATTGTGAACCGATCTGGCGTGTAAATGGTCAAGGTAATGTTAATTATTTCTTTGCCTGAATAACTCAATATTCGAGGATTAAACCTGAAGAGTTTGATATCTTCTTTCGCTGCTTCGACACAATGAGATCAAATTCCACATTTTAATTTACAAGGAACCTATTGTTAAATGTAATCAAAATACTCTCATAAAATAATTATTTTCTAAGTAAAATCTTTACACAATAAGCCTTTGCTGACCCCAGCTTGGTGTAGTCAAAACTCAATTGAGACTATAAACATATCTTCAAATCACTCAATTTGCAAGCAAATTAAAAAAAAATACAAATTGTTGATAAAAATAGTTCTGTGTATGAGTTTAAAATGTGAGCCGCAAGGAAAAATCAAATTAATTTTTAATATATAAACATTAAAGTACTTTGCCCTAACCTAGGCCTAAGATTCTGGGAAAAATGAAATTTGCTCGGCCAATTAGATGAAAGATTGGCAGAGGGCAGAAATATGATATAAGAAATGACTAGAAATCGAACAGGCGAATTTATTCAAATTTCCAACCTTTTGTTGGAGAAAAATTTCTAATTCATGAAACTTTTAAATTTACTGTATTTAATTTACAATTTAAAAAAATTGTTAAGTAAATATTTAGGCATTAGAAGAGTTTTACAAAAGGCTTTTACGGATATTCATCCAAAGATGACCTACTTCCGTTTGCTAAAAAAATGTTGGAAGAAAAGTAACAATTACAGTCACAGGGTCCAACAAATAATTGTGAAAAGACATAATTACAGAGCTACAGGTCAATCAGTCTTTTAACAACAACAAACAAATAAATTCACCAAGTCTTAATCTTGGGATCAATGAAATTTTTTAAGTGCCATCAGACAACGGAACAGACAGGTTTAATAATAAATAAGCTATGACACTTGTGATCATCTTCAAGATGTTGAACAGTTATTGCAGCTAACTAATAAGATATAACTCTCTTGATGGGGTTTGTATACTAAGAAAGTGCCGCCAAATTAGGAAACTAGCATTTAGCCATAAAGCATCACAGAAAAAATAAGTAAAACCTACATTTGCCTAACTACCTCCATATACAGATGCACCATGTCGTAATTTATACTGTAATCTGTCAGGGAAACAAGGTCTGCGGAACAAAAAGTCACGTACCTTCACATATTCTTATTTATAACCTTACGACCTTCAACAGATCCAATAATTCCCGGAATAACCTTGGGATGACCCTGGCAATTCTATGATTCAAAAGAAAATGTAAACACTTTAAGGGTTTCAAATTTTGTTACCCTTGTACATTATATCTTATCATAGCTTTACATAATATAGCCTAGCCTATAATAGCCTAGCATAGTAGCGCCTATTCTAGGCTTGCCTTGCAGAGTTTAGAATATTATAGCCTAGTCTAGTCTAGCAGAGTATCGGCCGAATAGTTATAATGTTATTGCCAAAACAAAATAATTGCTGAGCTAACCTTGAGAAGAGTGGCTATTATATCATTCGAGAGAGAATGTAAAATAACATCAGGGTTTCAAATTTCGCGGAAGGCAGCCGAATAGTTACGATGTTATTGCCAAAACAAAATAGTTCCCGGGATAACCTTGGGAGGACTTTGGCTTTTATATCATTCGAAAGAGAATGTAAAACAACATTAGTATTTTAAATTTTGTTAGAACTGGCCGAATCGTTAATATATTATTACCAAAACAAAATAATTCCCGGGCTACACTTGAGAGCACGTTGGCAATTATAGCATTCGAAAGAGAATGCAAAACAACATAAGGTTTTCAAATTCGTTAGAATTCGCCAAATAGTTATGATGTTATTCCCCCCAAAAAAGAAGCAAAACGGGAACCGACCGACGGACATAGTAAGATGTAGAGTCGCTCGCTACCAGACCCGCACGCGAAAAAAAATAGAGTGAAAAATCAGATGTGTCGAAAGCAATGGTGCTTGAATAGATTTTATGGACTTTTGACTTCATTATATATGAAACGGAATCAAACTTAATATGAGAAATTTAAGTTGCATTCGCTCTATGATAACATCACCATATTATGTTCTTAAATCAGGGTGAGATCGTTTAATGAGAAATATTTTTTTATGGTTTTGCAAAAGAAAGACCAATTCAAATATACGATCAAATTTTATAGCATGTGCAGAATAGGTAAAACACCTTGGGTCGCTTGATAATAGTTTAAAAAAGAAGAAATTATAAAAAAACAAGAAGATGCTTAAGCTTGCATTAAAGGAAAAGCTAGATGTCTGAAGGTGACATTATGCCTGTATACTAAAAGCGCAAGTATAAAAACCTTTGTGTTTTACCATTGTGGCAAAAGGAGAAATATGCACACTCAATAGAAAAAGTATTCAAAAAATGAGGACAACTAAACTAGCCATATATGGATGGAATAAATCGCAAGGACCATAAAAGAGTTGCTTTTAAAAGAGCAAAAATAACTTTGAGAGATATAGCCTAAAAAATAATATCCCTAATTGGAAATGACCAAGATACATTTATTAATAGAATAAAAGAAGATGAACGAAAGAAATTAGGAAACTTTATTCAGAAATATATTTATTAGGGTGTGTCACGTCAATAGGGGTGGAATTTCAAAATTAAATGATGTAACGCGTAACTCTTTATTGTTTTCGTTTTTCAACCATAACAAAATGAGAGAAATCTCTCTTTGATTAGACAATATCTTCACGTTGCACAGTCCCTACCTTTCTTCATGGACGGGAAAAATTGCGTCATATTACACAAATCAGTAATCATTGTCATCGACGTTATGGAGTCCTTCTGCAACACGACAATGTTCGTCCTCACATTGCCAATATGACAAAAGACGCCATCCAAACGCTTAATTGGGAAATCCTGCTGCATCCTCCATATTCGCCAGACTTGGCTCTATCGGATTTCCATCTGTTCCGATCGCTCTCCAATAATTTACCCGACGTTTCGTTCAATACTGATGTGGAATTAAGAGCCTGGTTAGAGGAATTCTTCGAGTCAAAATCCAAAGATTTTTATTGCAGAGGCATCGAAAGATTAGTTGAACGTTGGGAAGATGTCGTAAATAAGAACGGAGAATACATTATTGATTAAATTGCATATTGTTATCAATTAAAAATGAAGTTTTTCTAAAATTGTTAATGCTAATGAATAAATTTGATAATCCGCAAAAACTTATTCCTCAACCCAATAGGTTATATCAAGCAGAATTTAACGTTTCTGCCAAAAGTATGTTCTTTTCACCAATATTTTTCATTCAAATACCACTCATCACCAGTTTCTTAAAATTCCAGAGTATGACCTGCCCTATTATGAGGTTCTCCAGGATGCCAGAACAGCAATTGTCATTGCAAGCTTCCCCTAAGGACAGGGTAAAATGAACGGAAAATCAACGAGGGGCAGAATTTAAATATCATTTATATTTACTCTCGGAAAGGAGCCAATAGCTGTGTATTAAGAGCCACCTGAGGAATGTATAGCCTCAGGAGTGAAGGGACTTGGCTGATTGCGTGAGGGAAAATGTTGTAAGGTAAGCAGAGGTATGACTACGAAGGAAGTTGGATGTTCGTGCTGTTGGACGCCTGAGCAACTTGTGCGAACTTGTTCGTTTTCGTTTTATTTCGCCTTCTTTTATCTCTCTTTCATCTCTTATCATTTACCAGTAAGCAAGGTGCATTCGTCCGTTGACCGGCCCTCTTTTACAAGTCGGTATAGAGGAGAACAAGATACATTTTTCAATGGTGGTTACTTATTCAAATCTATGTTATTTTAATTTAACCAGCATGTACAGAAATGCCAGTTGCTAGAGTAGGTCCAAAAAGCTTTGCCAAAGTTCACGGAGAGCTGAGTGAACTGAGGCCCCGCTTACTGTGTCTGAGTGACGAGGATTCCCTGATTCGAATCTCGTTTCCACCCCTTTCTGTTTTTACTGTTGACGCCTTCCCCTCCCCCCTTGAGTGAGTGTAGGGTTGTCGCTTCCTTGTTTGAAAGACATAGGGGGTGCCTAACCGGAATATACTTGATTCAAGGAGAGAGGTAGCTTGTAGCATGGCAATTGCAAAAAGGAAGGGAGGGGGGTAAGGAGAGCTGAATTTTGTAATTTTTTTAGTCTAGCGCCATGGTTTGGATACCAAATTAAACGCAAGATCCAGACTGAGATTGTCGTCAGACGGTGCAATGAGTGTGAAGTTCCAACATGCTGGTTCGTCGCATCGATCCTATCTCATCGGGGCGACACGGTGTTCATTCAATACTCTTATTGTTCCTGAAGGTGTTGGAATGGATGATTAGACCCCAACAGATTATCAATGTTTAATGTTTCCCGTCTATAAAAGTAGTATGTTAACATCTCGAGGTATGGGTGACTTCCTTCGAGCATGTAGGGACAGTTGCCTTCTTCCATGAATTTTCATTTTTTCTCTCTTCTCACTTGATTTAAATCCTATTTGCATCATTAGTATTTCGTTTCTCTCCTCCTATTGGGTGTTTTCTAACCCATTGATTCCTTTAGATTTAATAGCCAGCTCATGGTATTGTTCAGCCCATTTATTCAAGTTTAGGGCCGCTCTAGGAGAAACGAATAGATGTCTTTAATATTACGTCTCATATGTAACACACAAGCCTTCACTGAACAAGTCAAACATACCCTCACACACCAATCCATTTTTACGCTTGCTCACTATATTTTCATATGTATATTTGTTTATACGTCTTCTTATTACACAATAAGCCTTTGCTGACCCCAGCTTGGTGTAGTCAAAACTCAATTGAGACTATAAACATATCTTCAAATCACTCAATTTGCAAGCAAATTAAAAAAAAATACAAATTGTTGATAAAAATAGTTCTGTGTATGAGTTTAAAATGTGAGCCGCAAGGAAAAATCAAATTAATTTTTAATATATAAACATTAAAGTACTTTGCCCTAACCTAGGCCTAAGATTCTGGGAAAAATGAAATTTGCTCGGCCAATTAGATGAAAGATTGGCAGAGGGCAGAAATATGATATAAGAAATGACTAGAAATCGAACAGGCGAATTTATTCAAATTTCCAACCTTTTGTTGGAGAAAAATTTCTAATTCATGAAACTTTTAAATTTACTGTATTTAATTTACAATTTAAAAAAATTGTTAAGTAAATATTTAGGCATTAGAAGAGTTTTACAAAAGGCTTTTACGGATATTCATCCAAAGATGACCTACTTCCGTTTGCTAAAAAAATGTTGGAAGAAAAGTAACAATTACAGTCACAGGGTCCAACAAATAATTGTGAAAAGACATAATTACAGAGCTACAGGTCAATCAGTCTTTTAACAACAACAAACAAATAAATTCACCAAGTCTTAATCTTGGGATCAATGAAATTTTTTAAGTGCCATCAGACAACGGAACAGACAGGTTTAATAATAAATAAGCTATGACACTTGTGATCATCTTCAAGATGTTGAACAGTTATTGCAGCTAACTAATAAGATATAACTCTCTTGATGGGGTTTGTATACTAAGAAAGTGCCGCCAAATTAGGAAACTAGCATTTAGCCATAAAGCATCACAGAAAAAATAAGTAAAACCTACATTTGCCTAACTACCTCCATATACAGATGCACCATGTCGTAATTTATACTGTAATCTGTCAGGGAAACAAGGTCTGCGGAACAAAAAGTCACGTACCTTCACATATTCTTATTTATAACCTTACGACCTTCAACAGATCCAATAATTCCCGGAATAACCTTGGGATGACCCTGGCAATTCTATGATTCAAAAGAAAATGTAAACACTTTAAGGGTTTCAAATTTTGTTACCCTTGTACATTATATCTTATCATAGCTTTACATAATATAGCCTAGCCTATAATAGCCTAGCATAGTAGCGCCTATTCTAGGCTTGCCTTGCAGAGTTTAGAATATTATAGCCTAGTCTAGTCTAGCAGAGTATCGGCCGAATAGTTATAATGTTATTGCCAAAACAAAATAATTGCTGAGCTAACCTTGAGAAGAGTGGCTATTATATCATTCGAGAGAGAATGTAAAATAACATCAGGGTTTCAAATTTCGCGGAAGGCAGCCGAATAGTTACGATGTTATTGCCAAAACAAAATAGTTCCCGGGATAACCTTGGGAGGACTTTGGCTTTTATATCATTCGAAAGAGAATGTAAAACAACATTAGTATTTTAAATTTTGTTAGAACTGGCCGAATCGTTAATATATTATTACCAAAACAAAATAATTCCCGGGCTACACTTGAGAGCACGTTGGCAATTATAGCATTCGAAAGAGAATGCAAAACAACATAAGGTTTTCAAATTCGTTAGAATTCGCCAAATAGTTATGATGTTATTCCCCCCAAAAAAGAAGCAAAACGGGAACCGACCGACGGACATAGTAAGATGTAGAGTCGCTCGCTACCAGACCCGCACGCGAAAAAAAATAGAGTGAAAAATCAGATGTGTCGAAAGCAATGGTGCTTGAATAGATTTTATGGACTTTTGACTTCATTATATATGAAACGGAATCAAACTTAATATGAGAAATTTAAGTTGCATTCGCTCTATGATAACATCACCATATTATGTTCTTAAATCAGGGTGAGATCGTTTAATGAGAAATATTTTTTTATGGTTTTGCAAAAGAAAGACCAATTCAAATATACGATCAAATTTTATAGCATGTGCAGAATAGGTAAAACACCTTGGGTCGCTTGATAATAGTTTAAAAAAGAAGAAATTATAAAAAAACAAGAAGATGCTTAAGCTTGCATTAAAGGAAAAGCTAGATGTCTGAAGGTGACATTATGCCTGTATACTAAAAGCGCAAGTATAAAAACCTTTGTGTTTTACCATTGTGGCAAAAGGAGAAATATGCACACTCAATAGAAAAAGTATTCAAAAAATGAGGACAACTAAACTAGCCATATATGGATGGAATAAATCGCAAGGACCATAAAAGAGTTGCTTTTAAAAGAGCAAAAATAACTTTGAGAGATATAGCCTAAAAAATAATATCCCTAATTGGAAATGACCAAGATACATTTATTAATAGAATAAAAGAAGATGAACGAAAGAAATTAGGAAACTTTATTCAGAAATATATTTATTAGGGTGTGTCACGTCAATAGGGGTGGAATTTCAAAATTAAATGATGTAACGCGTAACTCTTTATTGTTTTCGTTTTTCAACCATAACAAAATGAGAGAAATCTCTCTTTGATTAGACAATATCTTCACGTTGCACAGTCCCTACCTTTCTTCATGGACGGGAAAAATTGCGTCATATTACACAAATCAGTAATCATTGTCATCGACGTTATGGAGTCCTTCTGCAACACGACAATGTTCGTCCTCACATTGCCAATATGACAAAAGACGCCATCCAAACGCTTAATTGGGAAATCCTGCTGCATCCTCCATATTCGCCAGACTTGGCTCTATCGGATTTCCATCTGTTCCGATCGCTCTCCAATAATTTACCCGACGTTTCGTTCAATACTGATGTGGAATTAAGAGCCTGGTTAGAGGAATTCTTCGAGTCAAAATCCAAAGATTTTTATTGCAGAGGCATCGAAAGATTAGTTGAACGTTGGGAAGATGTCGTAAATAAGAACGGAGAATACATTATTGATTAAATTGCATATTGTTATCAATTAAAAATGAAGTTTTTCTAAAATTGTTAATGCTAATGAATAAATTTGATAATCCGCAAAAACTTATTCCTCAACCCAATAGGTTATATCAAGCAGAATTTAACGTTTCTGCCAAAAGTATGTTCTTTTCACCAATATTTTTCATTCAAATACCACTCATCACCAGTTTCTTAAAATTCCAGAGTATGACCTGCCCTATTATGAGGTTCTCCAGGATGCCAGAACAGCAATTGTCATTGCAAGCTTCCCCTAAGGACAGGGTAAAATGAACGGAAAATCAACGAGGGGCAGAATTTAAATATCATTTATATTTACTCTCGGAAAGGAGCCAATAGCTGTGTATTAAGAGCCACCTGAGGAATGTATAGCCTCAGGAGTGAAGGGACTTGGCTGATTGCGTGAGGGAAAATGTTGTAAGGTAAGCAGAGGTATGACTACGAAGGAAGTTGGATGTTCGTGCTGTTGGACGCCTGAGCAACTTGTGCGAACTTGTTCGTTTTCGTTTTATTTCGCCTTCTTTTATCTCTCTTTCATCTCTTATCATTTACCAGTAAGCAAGGTGCATTCGTCCGTTGACCGGCCCTCTTTTACAAGTCGGTATAGAGGAGAACAAGATACATTTTTCAATGGTGGTTACTTATTCAAATCTATGTTATTTTAATTTAACCAGCATGTACAGAAATGCCAGTTGCTAGAGTAGGTCCAAAAAGCTTTGCCAAAGTTCACGGAGAGCTGAGTGAACTGAGGCCCCGCTTACTGTGTCTGAGTGACGAGGATTCCCTGATTCGAATCTCGTTTCCACCCCTTTCTGTTTTTACTGTTGACGCCTTCCCCTCCCCCCTTGAGTGAGTGTAGGGTTGTCGCTTCCTTGTTTGAAAGACATAGGGGGTGCCTAACCGGAATATACTTGATTCAAGGAGAGAGGTAGCTTGTAGCATGGCAATTGCAAAAAGGAAGGGAGGGGGGTAAGGAGAGCTGAATTTTGTAATTTTTTTAGTCTAGCGCCATGGTTTGGATACCAAATTAAACGCAAGATCCAGACTGAGATTGTCGTCAGACGGTGCAATGAGTGTGAAGTTCCAACATGCTGGTTCGTCGCATCGATCCTATCTCATCGGGGCGACACGGTGTTCATTCAATACTCTTATTGTTCCTGAAGGTGTTGGAATGGATGATTAGACCCCAACAGATTATCAATGTTTAATGTTTCCCGTCTATAAAAGTAGTATGTTAACATCTCGAGGTATGGGTGACTTCCTTCGAGCATGTAGGGACAGTTGCCTTCTTCCATGAATTTTCATTTTTTCTCTCTTCTCACTTGATTTAAATCCTATTTGCATCATTAGTATTTCGTTTCTCTCCTCCTATTGGGTGTTTTCTAACCCATTGATTCCTTTAGATTTAATAGCCAGCTCATGGTATTGTTCAGCCCATTTATTCAAGTTTAGGGCCGCTCTAGGAGAAACGAATAGATGTCTTTAATATTACGTCTCATATGTAACACACAAGCCTTCACTGAACAAGTCAAACATACCCTCACACACCAATCCATTTTTACGCTTGCTCACTATATTTTCATATGTATATTTGTTTATACGTCTTCTTATTACACAATAAGCCTTTGCTGACCCCAGCTTGGTGTAGTCAAAACTCAATTGAGACTATAAACATATCTTCAAATCACTCAATTTGCAAGCAAATTAAAAAAAAATACAAATTGTTGATAAAAATAGTTCTGTGTATGAGTTTAAAATGTGAGCCGCAAGGAAAAATCAAATTAATTTTTAATATATAAACATTAAAGTACTTTGCCCTAACCTAGGCCTAAGATTCTGGGAAAAATGAAATTTGCTCGGCCAATTAGATGAAAGATTGGCAGAGGGCAGAAATATGATATAAGAAATGACTAGAAATCGAACAGGCGAATTTATTCAAATTTCCAACCTTTTGTTGGAGAAAAATTTCTAATTCATGAAACTTTTAAATTTACTGTATTTAATTTACAATTTAAAAAAATTGTTAAGTAAATATTTAGGCATTAGAAGAGTTTTACAAAAGGCTTTTACGGATATTCATCCAAAGATGACCTACTTCCGTTTGCTAAAAAAATGTTGGAAGAAAAGTAACAATTACAGTCACAGGGTCCAACAAATAATTGTGAAAAGACATAATTACAGAGCTACAGGTCAATCAGTCTTTTAACAACAACAAACAAATAAATTCACCAAGTCTTAATCTTGGGATCAATGAAATTTTTTAAGTGCCATCAGACAACGGAACAGACAGGTTTAATAATAAATAAGCTATGACACTTGTGATCATCTTCAAGATGTTGAACAGTTATTGCAGCTAACTAATAAGATATAACTCTCTTGATGGGGTTTGTATACTAAGAAAGTGCCGCCAAATTAGGAAACTAGCATTTAGCCATAAAGCATCACAGAAAAAATAAGTAAAACCTACATTTGCCTAACTACCTCCATATACAGATGCACCATGTCGTAATTTATACTGTAATCTGTCAGGGAAACAAGGTCTGCGGAACAAAAAGTCACGTACCTTCACATATTCTTATTTATAACCTTACGACCTTCAACAGATCCAATAATTCCCGGAATAACCTTGGGATGACCCTGGCAATTCTATGATTCAAAAGAAAATGTAAACACTTTAAGGGTTTCAAATTTTGTTACCCTTGTACATTATATCTTATCATAGCTTTACATAATATAGCCTAGCCTATAATAGCCTAGCATAGTAGCGCCTATTCTAGGCTTGCCTTGCAGAGTTTAGAATATTATAGCCTAGTCTAGTCTAGCAGAGTATCGGCCGAATAGTTATAATGTTATTGCCAAAACAAAATAATTGCTGAGCTAACCTTGAGAAGAGTGGCTATTATATCATTCGAGAGAGAATGTAAAATAACATCAGGGTTTCAAATTTCGCGGAAGGCAGCCGAATAGTTACGATGTTATTGCCAAAACAAAATAGTTCCCGGGATAACCTTGGGAGGACTTTGGCTTTTATATCATTCGAAAGAGAATGTAAAACAACATTAGTATTTTAAATTTTGTTAGAACTGGCCGAATCGTTAATATATTATTACCAAAACAAAATAATTCCCGGGCTACACTTGAGAGCACGTTGGCAATTATAGCATTCGAAAGAGAATGCAAAACAACATAAGGTTTTCAAATTCGTTAGAATTCGCCAAATAGTTATGATGTTATTCCCCCCAAAAAAGAAGCAAAACGGGAACCGACCGACGGACATAGTAAGATGTAGAGTCGCTCGCTACCAGACCCGCACGCGAAAAAAAATAGAGTGAAAAATCAGATGTGTCGAAAGCAATGGTGCTTGAATAGATTTTATGGACTTTTGACTTCATTATATATGAAACGGAATCAAACTTAATATGAGAAATTTAAGTTGCATTCGCTCTATGATAACATCACCATATTATGTTCTTAAATCAGGGTGAGATCGTTTAATGAGAAATATTTTTTTATGGTTTTGCAAAAGAAAGACCAATTCAAATATACGATCAAATTTTATAGCATGTGCAGAATAGGTAAAACACCTTGGGTCGCTTGATAATAGTTTAAAAAAGAAGAAATTATAAAAAAACAAGAAGATGCTTAAGCTTGCATTAAAGGAAAAGCTAGATGTCTGAAGGTGACATTATGCCTGTATACTAAAAGCGCAAGTATAAAAACCTTTGTGTTTTACCATTGTGGCAAAAGGAGAAATATGCACACTCAATAGAAAAAGTATTCAAAAAATGAGGACAACTAAACTAGCCATATATGGATGGAATAAATCGCAAGGACCATAAAAGAGTTGCTTTTAAAAGAGCAAAAATAACTTTGAGAGATATAGCCTAAAAAATAATATCCCTAATTGGAAATGACCAAGATACATTTATTAATAGAATAAAAGAAGATGAACGAAAGAAATTAGGAAACTTTATTCAGAAATATATTTATTAGGGTGTGTCACGTCAATAGGGGTGGAATTTCAAAATTAAATGATGTAACGCGTAACTCTTTATTGTTTTCGTTTTTCAACCATAACAAAATGAGAGAAATCTCTCTTTGATTAGACAATATCTTCACGTTGCACAGTCCCTACCTTTCTTCATGGACGGGAAAAATTGCGTCATATTACACAAATCAGTAATCATTGTCATCGACGTTATGGAGTCCTTCTGCAACACGACAATGTTCGTCCTCACATTGCCAATATGACAAAAGACGCCATCCAAACGCTTAATTGGGAAATCCTGCTGCATCCTCCATATTCGCCAGACTTGGCTCTATCGGATTTCCATCTGTTCCGATCGCTCTCCAATAATTTACCCGACGTTTCGTTCAATACTGATGTGGAATTAAGAGCCTGGTTAGAGGAATTCTTCGAGTCAAAATCCAAAGATTTTTATTGCAGAGGCATCGAAAGATTAGTTGAACGTTGGGAAGATGTCGTAAATAAGAACGGAGAATACATTATTGATTAAATTGCATATTGTTATCAATTAAAAATGAAGTTTTTCTAAAATTGTTAATGCTAATGAATAAATTTGATAATCCGCAAAAACTTATTCCTCAACCCAATAGGTTATATCAAGCAGAATTTAACGTTTCTGCCAAAAGTATGTTCTTTTCACCAATATTTTTCATTCAAATACCACTCATCACCAGTTTCTTAAAATTCCAGAGTATGACCTGCCCTATTATGAGGTTCTCCAGGATGCCAGAACAGCAATTGTCATTGCAAGCTTCCCCTAAGGACAGGGTAAAATGAACGGAAAATCAACGAGGGGCAGAATTTAAATATCATTTATATTTACTCTCGGAAAGGAGCCAATAGCTGTGTATTAAGAGCCACCTGAGGAATGTATAGCCTCAGGAGTGAAGGGACTTGGCTGATTGCGTGAGGGAAAATGTTGTAAGGTAAGCAGAGGTATGACTACGAAGGAAGTTGGATGTTCGTGCTGTTGGACGCCTGAGCAACTTGTGCGAACTTGTTCGTTTTCGTTTTATTTCGCCTTCTTTTATCTCTCTTTCATCTCTTATCATTTACCAGTAAGCAAGGTGCATTCGTCCGTTGACCGGCCCTCTTTTACAAGTCGGTATAGAGGAGAACAAGATACATTTTTCAATGGTGGTTACTTATTCAAATCTATGTTATTTTAATTTAACCAGCATGTACAGAAATGCCAGTTGCTAGAGTAGGTCCAAAAAGCTTTGCCAAAGTTCACGGAGAGCTGAGTGAACTGAGGCCCCGCTTACTGTGTCTGAGTGACGAGGATTCCCTGATTCGAATCTCGTTTCCACCCCTTTCTGTTTTTACTGTTGACGCCTTCCCCTCCCCCCTTGAGTGAGTGTAGGGTTGTCGCTTCCTTGTTTGAAAGACATAGGGGGTGCCTAACCGGAATATACTTGATTCAAGGAGAGAGGTAGCTTGTAGCATGGCAATTGCAAAAAGGAAGGGAGGGGGGTAAGGAGAGCTGAATTTTGTAATTTTTTTAGTCTAGCGCCATGGTTTGGATACCAAATTAAACGCAAGATCCAGACTGAGATTGTCGTCAGACGGTGCAATGAGTGTGAAGTTCCAACATGCTGGTTCGTCGCATCGATCCTATCTCATCGGGGCGACACGGTGTTCATTCAATACTCTTATTGTTCCTGAAGGTGTTGGAATGGATGATTAGACCCCAACAGATTATCAATGTTTAATGTTTCCCGTCTATAAAAGTAGTATGTTAACATCTCGAGGTATGGGTGACTTCCTTCGAGCATGTAGGGACAGTTGCCTTCTTCCATGAATTTTCATTTTTTCTCTCTTCTCACTTGATTTAAATCCTATTTGCATCATTAGTATTTCGTTTCTCTCCTCCTATTGGGTGTTTTCTAACCCATTGATTCCTTTAGATTTAATAGCCAGCTCATGGTATTGTTCAGCCCATTTATTCAAGTTTAGGGCCGCTCTAGGAGAAACGAATAGATGTCTTTAATATTACGTCTCATATGTAACACACAAGCCTTCACTGAACAAGTCAAACATACCCTCACACACCAATCCATTTTTACGCTTGCTCACTATATTTTCATATGTATATTTGTTTATACGTCTTCTTATTATTATTAACGGTTTTTCCTTACCCGGGGTCGCTGTTTTTGATTAGTCGTTTCCAAAGATTTCTGTTTATGGAATTCTATTTAGTCATTTCTCTCTAAATCAATTGTTTGACCTCTCTTCTTTGGCCGCACCAGCTCTTGATGCGGTAGCCCTTTATGTCCACAGAATTTCATTGCGATGTGACTTTGGGTCGCTTACGGGCGACGTGCTAGCGTTACTCTCATTTTGCTTTTGTAGAGACTTTACGGACGGATGCTCTTCTTCAATCCAACCGTCCCTATTTATCTAGAATTGGGACCGGTAAGTGTGTTTGTGTAAATATGTTCTCGCTCTGATATTATAATTATTTCTTCGCCAGTACAGTTTCTTTTAAATCCTTTCTTCAAGGATTCTACTAGACATTTTCCTTTCTATGACGATAAATCTTTCAAAGTCGAGGAATATCGTTATTTTTAACACCATCTTTTTAAAACTATTCTTTCCTTTCCACAAGAGTTCTTATATTTTCTTAATTTATTATTTTTTTGTCTTTGGTCATAAAAGCGTGACTACAAAAACTACAACTATTAGTTCTTGATCCCTTAATTCCTAATAAAGTATAAACCTTATCTTTGAATGGGATTTTTAAAAATTCTTTCTAATATTAAGAAAATAAAAATTGAAAAAAATCTCCGGATAAATCTCTTGTTTTATTGATGTATGTGTTTCTTTTATTATTTTTTCTTCTCTTCATTAAAATTTGTCTCATTTTATCAAATTAGTTTAGTTATATTCTATGTTTTATTATTCACAAACTTTACTCACAATTTCTAACTCTGCTCATTTTCAAACTTTACTTAAAAAGATTTTAACCTTTCTGAGAGTTGTCATACACTACTTAAATAGATTGTTTAGCTATAATTTAAAATTAAACTAACCTTTATTTTAATCATATATAAACATTTAATGTAAATCCTAAAGTAACTATTAAAAAGGTGATATTATTTAAAAAAAGAAAAAAAAACAATTATTCTCTTTTTGTTTCGTTCTTCACTATTGAATTCTCTTTTATTTTTTTCCTTTTGCGGTTTTATTTTTATATTTACCCTAGCTTTTTTTCCCTTAACTTCTCCAATTAGTGAAATTCTTTTCTTTCCTAATCTGAGTAAATAATAATAATTATTTGACAGCTGTAGATATAAATTATATAAATCTTTTGTATAAAGGATGAGGATGAGTTAAATAGTATACGTTTAGTGAAAACTAAGTCTTTGCTTAAAAGAATAATGATACAAATGCATTTAATTTTTAATTATTATCCAATAATGTATATTACTCATGAAAATCATTTGTGTGTTCTTTATAGGCAACCACATTTGAGAATGAATGAACTGGAAATGTGGCAAATTTGGAGTATTTTATGGTTAGCTATCGAGATGTTGATGTAAAAAAGGAAATTAAATTAATTAGAGGTAAGAATTTGTAATAACATTCTATTATTTGCTACACATATATTAATAACGAATTGTTCACACCTTATCCATTTAGACGCCGGTTTTTGGTTGTTTTTTTTAATTGAATTTATTTTCAAAAACATCATACCATTTTAGCTAACAATAAATTTCGGACCTGGATCCTTTTTCTTTTAAGATTTGAGATCATTCAACACAATTAATGTTTTACACTGTATTACACAAATGCAAAGAAAAATTACATTAGATCTTTGATCATCTTTAGTATGGATTCTCAACTTTTTGATGATTTCCGACCTCAACATAAGAGGTGCACAATCATAAATCAGAGGTCCTTATACTTGCCAGTATTAATGTCAAATATGTCAATAGTTTGAATTTACTTATGTGTGGATAGCTGGAAATAAAAAAATTAGAAGAAATAATAGGTTTTTCCATTTATTTACCAAAAAACAAAATACTAAATGAAAAGAGACAAATATACATACAGTTACAACCATTTCATAACATAATTTTGACTTTTTCTTCAGATTCTAAATCTAAAACTTAACTTCTTACCGTTCAAATTTACTACATGAAAAGATAAAAATCCAAATGTGCAAATTTTTTAATATCTCTGCTACATAATACAATCTGTTATGCAAGAGTAAAGGTCTGTATTAAGCAGATACTCTCACTGACCTTGGGACATATTTGCTGCTGTTTTATACAATCTACTCGCATGTAATCCGGTAACTCAAGTCAAATTCTTCAATTTGATTTCAGATTTAATAAAACACCGAATCCTGTTGTGAAAATAATCAAAATAGTCATTCCCATACTAGCCAAATTTGAGTAAGCTTCGATTTGCTAATACCAAAACTTCATGAATCCATCCCAAGCTTTTATAGGGGCTGTTTTTTGGAAAATAATGAAATCATCCTTCATTGAATCCTTCTCACTCAATCTGGATATATCTAGTGAGAAGGGGTTTTTGATCTAAATAGGTTACATGCTAAGATCATCAACATCTGAGAAGTAACAATCAAAAATTGTACTTAGGACTTCCAGATGGTTCTTTATTTCTTGGAATATTTATTCAGGTAATGTTTTACCATCTCCAATTATGATATTGTCACTGATTGGAAGTTTGCAAGGTGTACGCATTTAACACAGCGCCTAAAGATAGGTAATTTACTTGTAAATGCAACAACTCTTCACCTGGCTTGAATATTGTCCACTTCCTTGTCTTGTATTGACGTGTTCAAATCACGAAGAGACAAAATTTACATCTACAAAATAATTTGCTAGGGGGAAAGGGGGCTGGCTGTTTATACTTCAAAATTCGAGCATTTATTTTCGAAGTCCACTACACATGCAAAAACAGGACTTCGACTCAGCTAACTTACCTCTGTATGATAGAGTAATACATTGTTCCACTCGAAGCTTATTACAGAGTTTTCGAAGCATCTGATAACTCAATGCACGTGTCATGTCACAAATACAGTTTAATTTCCGTAGTCAATGTTTTGGGCGCCAGAGCTTGGCGATATAGAACACGTGTGATGCACACATGTGGAGCTTTTTCCTTGGCAATGGTAAAAATCCATATTTAATGCCAATCATTTTGGAAGCTCTTTCAGTGTAAAATGACAAGGTAACGCCCATACAAACTCATAACGATCAAAGAACGTTCAGATTAGCTTGACTATATTGAATTCTTTTGTTTTTGTTTCAAGACGTTAACAGAACAAAAATTCTTTCATGATGTTTTTTTTCATGCACATAGCCTACATATACTACCAAGTGACTTTGGTTTAATACGGGAGTTGACTAATCGATTTGAATGATGAATTTTGCAGGACTGTTTAATCTCTGGACAACTTGGGATTCTATACGCGTATCAAGACTCATAGGAGTCTTTAATTCTCTGGCGTACAGTGTCGTTGAACAAGGACACCTGACTGAGCTGCTTCTTGGCATCCTTTGCAATCACGATTTTCGCCATTTCCACTGCACATGGCTTCACTAGGGTCTCTTCGACAATGCAAGGCTTGTTATTTTTGGCAATCATGTAAGGGATTTTATAGGAGTACTACAGAATAGGTTCCCATAGAACAGACAAACCAAATGAAGAAATATTTGCTTTCTGACCACAATTAGCTCTTTTTAATTTGAAAGTTTTAATCGCTGAGCCAACATGATTCTTGTGCTTGCTTTTAACATGTTCCCCCATTTTTCATGGCATCAAATATTTATTACTCATTAGGAAATTGAAAATAATAATAGACTAATCATAACCTACAACTAAAATTTACAAATATACGAATACATATGCAATATTTATTTGAAAATAATGCATTTTAAAAAATAAATGTAGAGATTGAATTACGAACTGCTACTCATAACGTAAAAATATGTATTTTAACTTAAAAATTGCTAAAGTTTGGCATTTACATATGCACAGATAGGAATGCATAATTGTCCTAACCCTAATAATGCTGAAACATCTCTTATTTAATTTTAGCCACAGAAGTGGCAAAGCATTTATGAGAACATAAAGATATTTACGAGAAAAAAATGTAAATAAGGGATGGATGAAGAAAAGAGTCTTACTTGGACAAAGACAACAGCTCAAGGGCCAAATTTAAAACAGTGTAGAGTCGAATAAAAGTTCGTTTCAAAGTTGCCAAATATACAAATATCCAGAGATCGAATCCCAGACCTAAAGCATCCACTTCATATACCCCTAAAAGGATATGTGACAATTCTACAGATATGGCATTTGCCTTAACTTCATACTTTGTTTGAATTTGTTACACTATAATTTTCTTACATATCCTTCTCATGCTGTTTTCCGTTCTCCTTTTCTCTTTTTGGGGAGCATTTGAATATATGCATCTGATAGAAGTAACGGAAAGGCATTATCTACATGACACTAATTTTTTAATGTGAAGCGAAAGCTAAATGCTCTTCATACCGGCGCTGGTATCATAGAGCCAAGAAAACAAATGGAATTCGGTTTGTTTTAAGTATTAAATATAGTCGATAAATGAGAAGTATCAACACAATACCTTTTTTGCTGCATAAGAATTTTAATTAAAACAACTGTAAACTAGAAAGGCCGCCTTACATAAAACTACACTTATTAATACTTCTGATATATGTATTTTGAAACCTATTTACATATAGGACACTTTCTTTAGAAAACTAATGCGAAATCTTTTCATGGTTATCATTATTTAATAGAGAGAAATAATAACAAGTATTTTTTTTATTTCTAACCTAGTATGCTAAACTCAAAAACCTAGGTACCTGTATGTCATAACTTATCCCAAGGCATACATTTAAAAATAATAGGTTGGAAACAAATTTATCGCCCAATAAACAATGATAATGGTTAATAACAAAACAATGCAGCAAAAGAAACATATGAATGAAGTATGTAATTACCGTTATTTTCGAGTACCTGCTTCCAACTGCGGCATATGTCATGGATGCCTTCGTTGTAAAATTCAGCTGTGTCGTGGTACAACTACTCTATACCATACACTATTCCTATATTATGTGTGTGGGGGGCGTAACTTAATCACCTACTGCAATAGGAAACCGTTAAAGGCCTCTTCGCAGGGATTAACGAGCGACTAGGAGGTCACCTTGAGGTGTTGGGTTTCAAATCCTTAATAATCAAACAGAGTGCATAATTGGTTGGCGAGATTTACTTGAATAGGCCGAGAGTATCGTTCAAGGTTAGTTAAAGATTAAAGAACAAAAATATAATTTTATTTACACAGATTAAAATAAGAATAATAATAGACAAACGGGAATTATTTAAATTGAGATAGTTTCTTGATAATTATTATGATTAATGTAACTAGGCTCAGATAAAAGGGAAAACTTGCCAATAGTAATAGTGGAGGGTGTTTTCAATCTTACTGGTCGATGACTTCGAGGAAGGTCCTTCTTGCAATGATAAGAGTTGGGAATGATCCGATGAAGCAAGTGGGGCACGATCCGAATGATGCAGGTGAGGCACGATACGATCATAATGAACAACCCACGCACTTATGCCCTATTAAACATAAAGCGATCACTCATTTTGTCCCGGTCGAATGATGATCTAAATCGATTCGGAGGAATGTGTTGTAGGATCTTGTCCTGGCGGGGTATATTTCATTGTAGAAGGATCTTAACCTTCCCCCCGTTTTCGCGGATTTTTTATCTTTCACCTACTCTTACCCTCATTTTACTATATTCCTTTTCGCAATTTTATTTCCATCTATTCTACTTATATGTTCATTATACATCACAAAAATCTTCCTAACCCTGTCCCCCACACCAACATCAGGCTAAAATTAATCATTTGCGCTACTCTTGCTCTGGATCTTTCTTTATACTTTCATACCACATCCTATCTACCATTAACAACATTTACACAAATCGATTACTAGCCAGAATTTTTGTTTTTGTCATTCCTCAACACTCAAAGCCTTTATCATCACAAATTCTGTAATTGCCCTGAAACATTCATACTATTCAAGAAATCTCAATTTTCCCACTCACTACTTGCATCATTAGTGAAACATAATACAAAAATTACACTTTTTCAATGAAAACAAAACGAGCTTTATTATCACACTACAACCCATTTTAACGCCTAAAAACATCATCTTGCTCTTTTCTGCTCATAATTCTATCCATATCTTCGCGCATTTCTTCTCAAAACACTTCAATCAAACTTATATCTCTCTCTGTCTCAGACACTAACTCACAGTCAACGGCGTATAACTTCATAGCAGTAACTCAATCCCGCCAATCTTCATCAATCTTTCCAGTTTCATATCTTGGTACTCGTAGTTATTTCAGAACTCAACCTATATATGTATTACACAGCAATGGGAATATCACACACAGTCACCTTAACTCCAAACCCCTACATTTGGGCCATTTTACAAAAACTCACGCCTTCTTCCATCAAAAATACTTCTTCACCATTTAACATTATCACTCGATGAATAGATTCTTTACGTTGCCTAAATATTTTCCTCACTTGGCTCTTATACACGTATTTTAGCTGCAGCCACCTTTCGTATCGTATCACCTCGTGTCTTAGTTAGCTGCTTGAATGCAAATATCTGATTATTCGCAAGCATCCTACCTCTTATTAGCCAACCTCGCTTATTACCTACCAAAACCTAAGTAATCCTTTTAACAAGAATACTCAGAACATTTCCCTACAACCTGCGTACACTAGTTAATAGACTTATGACTTTTAGTCCTTGCATTCACTTTCCTGCCTTTAATTTTCTACATCAGCAATATTACAGCAATGCTCCTTTCAATCGTAATGCTACCGTTTTAAAGCCTGACAAAACAACCATGAGACCAATTCTATAAAACAATTATTACTACTTTTTTTCATTTTAACCCCTGTATTGGCTACATACTTAAACTTTTAACCTCTTAATGACCAACAACAACCCTATCCTTCTTACCATTGATATTCACACAACTTTTCTTCTCCTCGTTCTCCATTTTATCACTTCCTCCTGATCAAATGATTCATTGCTGCAGTTTTAGTCGGGTAGATCACTGTTTTTGTTCTTTAACTTTTTAATTCTTTATATATTTATAGATACATAATTTCCTGACTTGCTTATTTTAAGTATTAAGTAACTTAAAATATATTTTGGGGGCACAATCTGTACGTTTCTTATCATCATTATACTACTCACCATTCTGATTCCTCTTCTCATGCTGAGACACCTATATACATTAGGGTGATGACTTTTTGACTTTTTTATCAAAAATTATTTCCTGTAGCACCAATAAATGAACTTTAGCCTATTAATGACAAAAATTACTTTTATTCCATTGAAATATTGAAAAAGATCACGCACAAACCACTTTGAAATGTAATATAGACAATTTTAGCATTTTATATGTGTTAAAAATATCTATATTAAATATATAAGTCATCAAACAGACTTGTGCAATAGTTATGTACCATAGAATTGTATAGAATTTTCCAGAAAATCATCACGTCATCGCTTGGGCGATTTCTGTAGAGTTCCAGAATTTTCTTCAGCCATTTCGCGTGCGGTATATAAGAGAGATGTTTAAAATGGGTAGTTACTAGTTCAATTTTAACGGCGTTGATATTATTATTTCCTTATTATAATTGTTGTGTATTCTCCAGCGTTTATTTTAATATAATAGCATATAATATTTTATTAGTGTCTGCCTTCTCTCGTATTTTTTATAATTGTAATTTCTTGTTTTTTAATAAAATATATAAAAGCTTAATAACAGTTTCTTTAATTTGCTATTTATTTAATATTTAGGTTTATTTTCTATTTCAGTTACTGAGTACAAAACATGTCGTTCAAGAAGAGCTTTTTTAACACGGAGAAGAACAAGAAAACCTGGACAAATAACTTAGTCCAGTTTCAAGCACCATCAAGAAGAGGCAAAGTGGCAGTTTATGAAGCACCCTTAAGTGAACGGAGTTGCATGCCACTGAAAATCCACGTCGTTGGACGCTTCTATTTTCTTGAATCCACCGCCAAATATCGGAGGGAGAGGATCGGCCTAATTGGTGTGGAGTTAAAAGCCCTATGGAGCAAAACATTGAACTTCCCGCATGTATCTGATCAAGCCATTTTTTCAAAACTAGAAAACCTTCTGAAAGATTATGAGTACTGCAGAAAGAAACAAAACTTTGATTCTTTGAATGAACTGTTTGACGTGACCAAGGTGAAAGGCAACTGGTTGTGCAAAGAAGATGAGAACCTCTATAATCAGCAAATTTTGACCAAAGGCCAGGTTGGTTATTCCATTGGTAAACCTGCTAGTGCCAAGACCATCCACCCATCCAGCAATCCACAAGGCTATCTACACGAGAGCTGTTCAAGTGAAGAAGCACTTGGTCAGCACGCTTTATCTGAAAATGTGGAGCATACACTTTGACGGCAAACGCATTGGGGACTTGGAATATCAGGTCGTGGTCCTCAAGAATAAAGCCAAAGAAATAAAGTTCACTGCGCTCAAATTGAAGGATGGGAAAGTTTTAACAATTGCAAAAGGGCTCCAGGGTGTGTTAGAGGAGTTCAACCTGTGGTGATCAATTTTTATGCTTGTCGCACACACAACGAGCATGAATACCGGCAAAAAGAAAAACGTGGTTGTTCGACTGGACGATGAGCTCCATGGATCGACTAAATCACCAAACATAGAGAAGTTCTTTGCGCAGGATTTAATAAGGAATTATGATAAATTGAAATTAGCCTTCAGTAACGGTAAAACTGAGATTAAGGAAACAGGTGGCTGGAGAGACAACATGAAGTTTCTCTATCACCTCACGCGTGTCTTCCGTCACTTCATTGAGATGAATGAGATTCCCTTTGTATGTTTCGAAAGATCCCAAAAATCAGCAGTGCACGTTGCAACTCTCGTGCCATTCTAGCCCTTCTTGCGTTCATTCTGATGCCTGACCCTCGGAGCAGGCTCCGTAAAATCTGTTCATTCATTTCTTACTCATGGGCTGACCATTTATTCAGCACCCACTTGTTCAGCGCTAAAGATTTTTATGAACTATCTGCAACTCTAAATAAATACCCAACAGGTCTCAAATGCTTAAAATCCCACTATAAAACAGATGAATCTCCAATCAATATTGCCCGAAGCAACCAGTGCTGTGAGCGTGCGGTCAAAGTTTTGCAAGACTTGTACGGGTCCTGCCGCAACAAGGACAACCAATCACTGAGATTCATCCTGTGCAATGACATTATTGTCACTAATTAACTTCCTTGTGTGTTTGATGACTTTATATAATGTTATATATATGTGACTCATAAGCTTGTGTTCAATCTTGTATATGCTGCCAGTGACATCAAAAACTGGACAAAAATGCTGACAAATAAAAGATTTTAAAATCATTTTGTGCGTGAGGTTTTTTATCAAATCACCTCGAAAGTAAGATTTTATATAATCAGATTATGACACATGGATATGAGGTTGTCAAAAAGTCATCACCCCAATATACATATGTACAAGACTTCAATACACACTATCACTTGCCTTCTTTTTCGCGCCTACACTCAGGTATTTGTGCATGCTTTTTCCTGTTTGATTCAATAGACTCATGAGTTCCCTTCTTCTTTGCTGTCGTCACGTCATATCAGCCACACAAAAACCAATATAACTGTACAAAGCAGATCTATTGTGTGTTTGATGACTTTATATATATCATAGTTCTTAACGCTATATTATCAAGCATCCCGCAGAATATTCCTTCTCAAAAGAAGTAGATCAATCGCATATTTACATTCTTTCTCATGTCTAATTCTGAACATTATTAGACTGAAGTAACTTGTTTACTACACAAGTTCCTTTCAGCACATAATGGGCGCAAGGGTTTTTGGAGATAAGGCAAAGATTTTTTTTAATAACAATAACATTTCTATGAACATCATGTTCTTAGATCCGGTAAATGGAAGTATACTTCTAATTTATAACGTGGGCATCAGAAAAAGAATATTAAGAATCTTCCATTCCGATTATTTAAAATATATACGTTTTTTTTCTATTCTCAATTATATATTTTATGCATATATATAGAAAGAGATAAAGAGACAAACAGAGAGGGAAAGCCAGACAGACAGACCCAGACAGATTGAAAGAGGGAGACCGAGAGAGAGATAGGTATCATCATCATTTCATTCATTTGCTTCCCACTTTTGAAACAATCGCTTTTTCATATTTCTCGCTTTTTGTATTTATTGTAAAAAATTTTGCCAATTTTTGGCACATTTATTAAGATCATCACATCTTATTTTTAGTATTTCTGCTCGTTATTTATCAAGTGGTGTCAAATGGGTAATTTTTAGGATCCATCTATCATCCTATAATCCTTCCATATGTCCGGCCCAGCTCCACTTTAGGTTTATTATAACTTCCCCAATATCCTGGAGTTTGTCTTTTTTATGTTTCTATATTGCTAATTTTCTGTCACGCAAAATTATCTCCATCATAGTACGTTCATGGGCTCTGTGCCGTTTTGTTTCAAGTTTTACTTAAAGTTTTTTGGTCAGTTTCCAAATTTTGGCTTCATACGTCAAAGTTGGTATTATGCATTGATTATTATAAATTTCTTTTCAGGGATATGTGCCTTTTGATTTTAAAGTTGATTCTTGCCTTTTTAAGTGCATTCCAGCTCAGAGTGATTGAGCCTTAGATTCTATTTTCTAGCATGATGGGAACCACAAAGATATATTTGTCTATAATTTCAATTTGTTCTCTTTCAATTGTATTTTCAACTAAGTCGATCCGGGTTTGTTTTTTTATGACGTTTTCTTATCAAAGATTTATTTTTATGCCGACGACTCTTTTGGTTTCAGCTTTAAGCTGGTGAATTATTATTTTAATCTTTTATAGTTTATCAATTATGAATAAAATTTCATCTAAAAATCTCAGGTGAATCAGGCAATAACCATCGATTTATTGACTTTGTTTGACAGTTTAGCATCCAAAAGTTTTCTTCTAGACAGAATGTGAATAATTTTCGAGGGATATTATCTCCTTGTCTTAAACCAATTTGCAATTTAAATATATCTTAATCCGTATGTAATTTAATGTATGATTTGAAAATTTTCTGTGTTGTATAATATTTAAATAGACGGGCTCCATACTTTTCTTCTTCATGGCTGTTATGATCGATGGTGTTGCACTTGAATCAAATGATTTCTGGTAGTCTACAAATACCAAGTATAGAGGAATATTGTGCTCTGAACTTTTCACAATGAAAGTTGGTTGATAGTACAAATTCAAATGCTCAATTGTTAAAAATCTTTTTCCTATATATATATATATATATATATATATATATATATACACTCACAAACAGGATAACCAAGACATAACCAAAGACTTTTCGTAATGAATCACATCATCAGTGCTAAAGAAATTAATAAAAAATACAGCTTAAATTAGGTACATCTAAACTTTTATAATACGTGCGAAAAAACATTCATAAAACTTGAACCTTAAATTTGAAAGGAAGCAAATACAATAGGAATGCGGATACGAAATACATCACAACAGGAAATTGCTAGGAAATAGGGAAAAGTTGACAGCTTCGTCAATTAATAAAAAGGTAAATTCCATCGAATTAACATGCTTGTTAATCTGTAACTATATTTATTGGAACGTATTATGTAAAGATTGAGGAAGTTTTTAAATATAAAGCCACCTTAGAAGTAAAGGTCTGAGATGTTCCTTACTGCATCAAGTATCCAGAATTTCTGATATGTGATCCTGCATCCACAGTGCGAGAGGTGCGCATTGTTGTCACCATATATGATCTGGTTCAATACACAGAACAATCAAAGAAAGACAAACTGCGCTAGGAAGAAGAAAAGAATAGTTGACGCATCTCATAGAAAAACAAGGAACAATATGGGATATCCTCATCCTAGAAATTGACTTTAACAGAAATCTAAAAGAAAATTAGATGATAATGAACAGAATCAAAGGAAGATCTCTAACAAGCAATATAGCGCTACGAACTAAGATAATGCGAAAATCAAAGATGACAAAACCATTGAGCATAAATTAGATGCCACTGAATGTCTGTGTTTTCCATAACACCATAGGAAAAGGTAGACTTTAATCTGGAAATAAAAAAGATGGTTCACTAAAATCTCCGGAACCAGGAAATATCTTCCAATAAGAGGTACATAATTGAATAAAAATAGAAGAAAATCAGGGTCCACAATTACTATTGAAAAACTAAAGAGCGCTATATGTTCATTCAAATAAAAAGAGCAAAGGTCTCTTGGGAATCACCAGATTCACACTCAACAAGGCAAGAGACTACATTAATAAATCGATTTAAAACATATTCAGTGCGTGCTTCAACACTGGATACTTGCCAAAAGACTACAAACTAGCCAAAATGATATTCATCCTAAATCCAGGCAAACCACCGAAACTTCTCGTTAGCTACAGGCCTATATCTCTTCTGAATTTCATCGGATCTTTCAAGAAAACTTCAACTGAAGATTTGTCGAATATGTCACTGAAAACAATCTATAAAATGAATAGAGTTAGGATTTCTTAAAAGAAGAGTAATAAAATAGCACTTTGCATCATAACAGAAAAAAATACCAAGGCTAAAGCAGCGAAAAAATACATCAATAACGTCCTCAGATATATACAAAATATTTGACAAGGTTTGGGTCAGATGCACTCAGCACAAAATCTTGACTCCACAGATGAACAATAATCTGGATGGAATTATGGACGACTATCTGAGAGTTAGAAGAAATTACCTGCTAGTCATTAACTACAAATTACCAAAGTTTGAATTGAAAGCTATACTCCTGCAAGGGGACAATCTCAATCCTACGCTATACTCGATTTACACAGCGTACATGGCGGCACCTTTAATGCCTAAATGCCTAAATTTTCATTTGCCGGGGACATAAGCCAATTAGGCGTAGGCTATTAACGGAATGCGAGAGTTCAAAAAGAGACAACAAATATAGAGAGTGGAAACATCAACCAATTCAAGAAGGACTGAAAAATAAGAAAATATAGAAAAAATTCCCATATTCTCTATATCAAGACAAAGGTGAGTAGATAACTATATACATGAACAGCTGTACGATATCATTCGGACGGAAAAGTAATAGGGCTGAAGATAACCTCAAGAGGCTACACAAAAAACTATTTGAAAAAATAAAATGACTAACCCGTGTGCTGAGAATCCTATATTATTTAAGAGGCTTAAGCACAATGAACAAAAGGAAGATCTATCAAGCTCGAGGAAGGGAGACACTAATCTACCCTCCCATCAAAATAAATAGCCTAAAAAAGGGGTTCTTAATCGATGGTAGCAATACCTCTTAGCGATATGAGAAGTGAATTCTCGGAGTATAGGACTCAATCACTGGATAGTTGTATATTTGGCAACTTTGAAACGAAATCTTTTCGACTTCTCAGTGTTTTAAATTTGGCAGTTGAGCTGCTGTCGTTGTCGATGTAAGACGCCTCTCTTCATCCATGACTTCTTTAGATTTTTTTTCTCGTAAATTTCTTTAATGTTCTGCTGTTTGCATTGCCACTTCTGTGCCTAGGATCAAATACTAGATGTTAACTATTATTAGGGTTAGGACAATTTGCATTCTATTTGCAATATAGATGCAAAATGTACACATTTTTAAGTTTAAATGCATATTTTAATTGTTATAATTTCCAGCAATAAATCTATTGTTTACATATTCTTAAATCCATAATAATTGCAATTAATACTGCATACTTGGTTGCATATTTATCCATTTTAGATGTAGGCTATGATTAGTCTAAGTAGGATTATGACGATGGAGTAAGTATAATACATATACTTAATATGGCTACTTGATGGTAGGCATATATAGGGCGGCAAATGGATGTGATTTTTAGTAATAGAACAAATATATAAAACGGTTCCTCTCTCTTTCACATATTTGCTTCAAAAAATGTCGTTGTCTATAAACGGAAGTGGAATGATTCATCTGCTGATTTTGGTTTTACATGTATGAAAGAACAAGATAGAACTGAAAGACCTCGCTGCATTATTTGAAATTTACTAATAAGCAATGGAAATTTAAAGACAGCATGACTAAGGGAACATCTCGAAAACAGGCTAAGAAATCATGTTTGTACCCGTACATTGATTGAAGCTTTTGAGTTTAAAAGAGTTCTTTATAATTAGAAATTAACTATTTCGGCATTAAGACTTACTGTTGCTGGGAAATCTCTTCTGGAAGCCTCCTATAAAGTTTCTTACATGAATTACAAATAAAAGAACCCCACATTATCGGAAAGATCTTATTGAAGTCCCTGCAGTAGAGATGGAGAAACTAGTACCGTCAAAAGATACCAAGAAGCAGCTGAGTCAGATGTCTTTTTTCCAATGACACTGTATGCTAGAGAATTAAAGACTCAGATGAGTCGAGATATAATAGCCCAAGTGGTCACAAGAATTAATATTCTCGCAAAGGTAAGTATAAAAATCGATGAATTTAATAACGTAACAAACCATAGTCAATTGCTAGTATATGTACACTATGTGCATGAAAAGAACTTTAAGGAAGAACGACACTAACCAACAACCAAGGCACTCGATATATTTAACCTAAGCCAAGTATTATTTGGTCTCCATGAGTTAGCATGAGACTTGATTGGGTCTATTTGTATAGATGGTAACTCCTAACATGATTGACAAAAAATATGGATTCGTTTCCATGGTAAAGAAGAAATCTACGCGTCTGCTAATCACGCACTGTGTTCTACATCGACAGGTTCTGGAGTCTAAAACATTGCTTACGGAACTTCATGAAGTAATAGGAACAATTGTGATAGGAGTCAATATTATTTTCGGGCGTGCATTAAATTATCAAATACTTCTAAAACTCTGTAATAAGCTTCGAGCGGAACAAAGCATTATTCTACCATACAGAAGTACAGTAGCTAAGTCCAAGTCGTGTTTTCGCAAGTGTAGTGACTTCAGGAGAAATGCTTGAATTTTAAAGTATAAACAGCAAGCCCCCCCGCCCCCTAGCAAATTATTTTGTAGATGTAAATTTTGTCTCTTCGTGATTTGAACACATCAATACAAGACAAGGAAGTGGACAATATTCAAGCCAGGTGAAGAGTTGTTGCATTTACAAGTAAATTTCCTATCTTAAGGCACTGTGTTAAATGCGTACACCTGTCAAAATTGCAATCAGTGACAATATCATAATTGGAGATGGTAAAACATTACCTGAATAAATATTTCAAGAAATAAAGAAACATCTGGAAGTCCTAAATACAATTTTTGATCGTTACTTTTCAGATTCTGATGATCTTAGCATGGAACCTATTTGGATCAAAAACCCCTTCTCACTAGATATATCCAGATTGAGTGAGAAGGATTTAATGAAGGATGATTTCATTATCTTCCAAAACCCCCCCCCCCATAAAAGCTTGGGATGGATTCATGAAGTTTCGATGTTAGCAAATCGAAGCTTACTCAAATTTGGCTAGTATGGGAATGACTATTTTGATTATTTTTGCAATAGAATAATCTGAAATCAAAATAAAGAATTTAAATTGAGTTTTCGGATTACATGCTAGGAGCTGTATCAGTAACTATACCTCGATTCCATCAGTTTATTGTAAATACAGCAGCAAACATCTCACTAAGTCAGTGAAAGTATGCGTTTAACACAGACTTTTAAACGCACATAACAGTGTATTATGTGGTTGAGCTATTAAAAAAAATTCACATTAGAATTTTATGTTGTAGTATAGTAAATTTCAACCATATGAAGTTAAGTTGAAGATTTAGAATCTAAAATAGGGAATCAAAATTTATAATAAAAGAGTTGAAGCTTAATGTAGATTTTAACCTTTGCATTCTTATATTGTTTTTGTAACTAAATACGAAAATATATTATTTTCTTTCATCTTTTATTCCCAGTTATCCCCACATAAGTAAATTCAAGCTACTAGCATATTTGAAATTAATACTGGCAAGTATTAGACATCTAATGATGATGGCTTCGACAGTCATGCTGATAAGGTATGGGATCATGTAGGACAATGGGTATGGGATCATGTAGGGATCATGTAGGATCATGTAGGGATCATGTTGAGAATCCCAGACCAAAACCAAGATAAAGGGATCTGTAAACAGGTCAAAACAAAACCCTCTTTATAATCACCAACACAAAGCGGAAAAATATAGAAGAAACGTGACAATATTCCTACTATCTTTGCAGAAAACATCATACCAAAGTAAACTCTCCTTTCAACTCCAGATTTCCTAGTGAAATAACTAAACAGGAAATGTTTGAAGCACCACTGAACACACAACGACGAAAACCGCCGGAACAAGTAAACCAACTTCTATGAGTCTCACTCAAACGAGATGAACCGTAACCGAACAAGACGAATAATTTCCTAGCAATATTCCCAGGATAAGGGCACCAAAAGTAACTAAAAAAATATGACACCCAAAGTGACTAGATTCCCCCAAAAGAAAATAATGTAAACATGTAAAATTCAGCGAAATAAAATATGAAGTATAATAAAACACAATTTAACTTTGCTTATTAACCATAGTGAATTGAGACAAAAGTGATCAACTAAAGGTTTTGGAAGTGAGTGATTAAAGTGACCATGAAGAAAAAAGACAAGAGAAAAAAAGAACTGCTCTAGTGGAAAACCTGAGAAAGCAAAAGTACATTCCTCAGTCTCCACAAAGGGGTCATTTTCCTCACTAACTATTTCCCAAAAAACGGATATAATTTAAACTTATACTACTCGAACTCTTCGAAATTTTATTAATTAACTGTTCACCCAAAAAGACCCCTCATACAACGTCAGTAAAGAGAAGGGATTTGTACCTCTTCCATATATAGGAACCCCACAATTGACTTCTCTGGACCAAACTTTCACCCATCCTGAAAAATTCCTTTCCTACCACACATTTTATGCCCAGTTTTAAAAACACACGCAAAGTACGGTATCTTTTCGACTTTAAAGACAAAGTGCCAACGCTGCTTTGATCATCCATCATATATGAATTCACCTGCTTGAGATGTAATTCCGAGATATATTTCGGATCAACTCTTGTCGCTTGATTATCGCCCACAAATTTTAGATTTGGTGTCAATCTTGTGAATGCCTTGGACAAGGTTTGAAAGGCTGATGTGATATTCATCTAAGAACTTTTTATCACTTTTTGCTTTGTGACATCTTTCCAATTCATCCTGAAAAATACAGTTATCATCCTCAAATTGTTTTTGAACTGTTGGAGAAGGTGCTGATCAAGCACGTTTTGGTACTATTTTAAATGCATGGCAGTTTTATTGAGCAAAGTTGTTACTGCTCCAGTTGCTTTAGATGGGAAGCATCCCCAGACATTCCTTGTATGGGGATGACATGTCTTATGTCGTGGGTAGGACATAAGACTCGTGAAAGCGCTCCCCTTTTCTCCTTCTAACAAGGAATCTTCCAGAAGCTCCAACATCTGAAAGGTAGATTCATCAAAAATATCCCTTTTTGCCAGTGTCCAACATGGTCATATTTTTATTTCCTACAAAAGTTCCTTCTATACTTAAGGTTCAGCTTGGAGAAATGAGTCTCCTTCTCATCTCTTTTTCACTTGAAACATTTTTCGAAATGCTTCCGCCTCACTGTGCACGATGAAGCGTTCACACCTCCCTTTCTTCCAAATAGTGAACAAGCTCAGCACTGGAGGAAACGGTCATTGAGCTGCGATCTTAGTAATAGGTGATCGTGGAGTTAATTCGAAGCTCTTGAGCCTCCAAAAGATTTATTCAAGTTGCAGGATTTTCCTTGGAAGGAAGAACCCTTTCTGGAATTGAAACAGATTTAAACAATTATTTTACACTCAACATATTATTACGAAATAGATTATAATTATAAAAAATCATATATTTAACCCATATTTGTCATATTTTTACATACCCTCTTTATCGACTGTAACTCACCTTCTATCTGAACAGAACTCTACCGCGATTTTAGATTTGGCTAAGGAATGCACTGTTTTTTTATTATTATTTTTGCAATGCTGACATTTTAATTAATCTGCAATAATTTAAATGTTAGAATAATTATTCGTAAGATGTAAATTTTTAAAATAAATGAAGAAATAAAAATATTTATTAGAATCAAAGCATTTTCTTATGACTGTACTAAACAGCAAAAGAAAAGAAGACCTAAGGCATCATAGAGTTGGATTCCTGATACATAAAGAGGGCAAAAATATGTGAGTAGAATTTCATGGAATATCGGAAATAGCAGCTTACGTAAACTTAAAAATCTCTAACTAGTACAACCACAAAATTGTACATTAGAAGTGTACGAACCGACATGTACTACCACGCACGAAGAATTTGATAGATTGTATGATGAAATCAGGATAAGTCTAAACAAAATCAAATCCCATTTCAGCATTGATATGGGAGAATTTAATGCAATATTTTGGTAAAGGAATTAATTAGCCAGGCATGAAAAAGTTCTCACCTCGAAATTGCAATGAAAGTAGACAAGATCTAGTTGATTTTACACTGGTCAAAAACATCAACAACAGTATGTTAAAAAGTAGCAGCAGCATAAGTTGACCTGAAGAAGCCCAAACTATGAGTTATGCAATGAAATTGATAACATTCTTGTCGACAATATAATCGCTGGCAAAAATTTATAAGACATAGATAAAATCTGAATCTGCGATAAGATAATGGTCAGATTTAGGCTAATTAACATTGAGAAAGAAAGCTATTCCATTAAAAAGATAAGTCCATTAAGATCCATAAAAATCGGTCCCACAATTCTAGTACTATCTTCATAAATCATATAATAAAATCCTCTTGATTACAGTAACACAAGCAATAGACAAATGATGAACAATGACTCGATGAAACATAGGAAAGACATTGTTGAAAAATAGGAGAACAAAGAAACACAAAATTAGAACAACAACTAACTCTCAGAAATAAAGAAGTACAATGAACTTATGGCAACAAGCATTAGCAAAATAATTAGTTATCACTATTAAACCACCTCATTAAATAAAAACCGAATGCTGCTATCAGAAAATATAATACACCTATTGTTGAAGAGACCATCAAAGAAGGTAAGGACTAAAATATTGCTATAAAAATGAAAACGGTACTTTCATCAAGGATAAGGAAAGTCTAGTTAAGAGAAAAATAGGTACAATGAAAAGGTGTAATCAATTGAAAAACAACTCCCAAAACACATACCAACCAACAACACCTAATAATGTTCAGGATGTTCTGAAATCAGAAATTGAAATAAATTGCAATCAAACAAGGGAAGAATTACAAAACACCCGGTGCGGACAACATCACCGGACTTATAAAACAGTCTGGAAGAGTCAGTGTGGACCGACTAACTTGCCTCTTCATTGACTTCCATAAACAAGGAATGATTACGGAAGATTGGTTTATTATCATAATAATCCTTCTACACAAAATAATGATAGAACTTACCTTATATATCAATCAGCCTTCTACCTTGTATCAATTAACTCTTACCAAAGTCATTACCAACAGACTGCAAAATCAGTTATACGAATAACAACCGGGAAAAAATGCTGGATTCCTAAAAGGTTTCTCAACGATTGGCCACAAAGATACTATAACCATTACGTTGAGAAAACATCGGAGTAAAACATCTCTGGGGTATGAATAGTTATGGGCGGTGCATGATTTGACTTGGGGTTATCGGCAGAGTTAGTTACACCTTAAAATTCTATCTGACTCCAATTGAAACTTCAAGATGCTAGCTCGTTATCCACTTATAGGCTGGGCAAACGGCAACCGACTTATTACTTGGCTGAGGTAAAGAAGTTAGAAAAGTGTCGGTGTTGGAGATTTATTCTTGGTCTTATGGCCATCTAATGTTTTCGGGCAAGTGAAATCGCTGAGTTCTTGGTTTGTATTATGCTCACGTCTCTGTATCTGGCTATCGGAGTTAACAGCCTCAATTTCCCTTTAGTCTCTCTCTCTCTCTCTGACAGTGTGTGTGTGTTTTCTACAATCCCTTATATTCTAACGAAAGATTAGGCGCGTGGCTCCTTTTCTCCAATCCGAGAGACGAGCGGAGCCTATTTGATCAGAGCGTATGTGCGTGTATATAGAGTAGGCGCGTGTACACAAAGAGAGTGTTCGAATTTGCAATTCTGACTGTAAAGGAAAGCATCCGAAACTCAACAATCGCGCAAATTATTTAACTATCGTCCGAAAGCGACTCGTCTTACTCTCAGACAACCAACCACCACCTCACGCGCGCCCATTGGCCGCACGGCGCCTAGTCGACCCGAGATCGGGCAAACATTAAACCAAAGCCTTTAATCTAGTTTCGGAAACCGAACTCTAACTCAAGAAATTCGGTCAAACAGCAGTCGAAAACTATAATCTGAGGCAAGCGTAGAACTGCCCTCGGTCGTTCACCGTCAGGGAAATTTGTCACTTTTTGGGGAGCTTAACCTCGATTTAATTTTCGCATTATTTGGGGTTTATTCCTTTTTTGTGTATTTGCTGTTAGCAAATTACTTTATATACTTTATTGAATTTTTCCCATTTTCTCTTATGTATGTATTAACTTATTTTGCTTATTTCTATTGTAAACTACTTAAATTACTATAGTTTAATGTTTGTCATCACGATCCAAAAGTGGGTGGTAATAGCTCACCTACATGTGGCACTGCAGGCAGGATTCGATTCGTATTGTGTATTGTAAGGATCGTGAGATTTAGTTTCTATCGATAATCTAAACTTAGTTTTCTCCGCAAGGCTTCTTTTTCAGCTTGACCTTTTCAGAGTACAGCTGACGTAATAACAAAGCATTTTCCATCCTTATGAGTTTAAGAGTTACGGTCTAGATTTCCTTGCCTTTATGGTTGGTTTTTGGCCGATTAGGACATTCGGGCATTTAATTTTTTTTTAATCTTTCTACGGTAAATACGGCTTCTCATCTCTTTTCTCTTGGTACATCCGTACTGTTTTCTTTTTACTATTGCATATTTAGTTATGTCTCATTATTTGAAATGTTATTACCAAATTGTTGTAGGTAAATTTATGTGCCTAACTCTATATTTTAAGTTTCACACTTGGTTTTATTTATCCCAACAGAGTAAAAAGAAAGGGGTGTGCAGTGGTTCATACTCACACTGGTTTCTGCCTAACTTGAGTTGTGAGAAGGTACTGTAACACACAGTCGAAGGTGATAAAACTCCTCTTCAGAGGAAAGGTTATTTTTTTTTAACTTTTGTAGCTCTGTTGATTCTTAAAATGTCCAAATATTTATCATTAACAGACTTCAGGGAATTACTGGAAAAGTATGGGACTTGATGGTGAAAAGTTAATAGATTTCATCAAGGAGCAACAAGAAATGGACCGAGAAGAAAGAAAATCGAAGGAAGAACGAGAAGAAAGAAAAGCAAAGGAAGAACGCGAGGAAAGAGAGAAGGAAAGACAGCATGAATTAAGAAAATTAGAACTTTAGAAAAAAATCAAGAGAGGCAAGACTAGAAAGTGCTCAAAGTAATGAACATCTGAACCCAAGCGTAATGATTCCAACATTTAAGTTACCATCTTACGAGGAAGGAAATGACAACATCATATTTGATCCGTTTTGAGAAGATTGCCGAACTATCAGGATGGCCTAAGGAGATCTATGCAATCCAACTGGGTTCCTTACTCAAGGACAACGCTATGAATATATTTGTGGTGCTCCCGACAGAAATCGTACAAGATTATGAGACATTGAAGGAGGAATTACTATCAGCATTTAAGAAAACATCAGAATTCTATAAGAAAAAGTTCCGGTCGATTAAAATCGAAACAGACGAAACCTACACCCAATTCTCAAATCACCTAAGTCAAATTTTGGATTTTGGTTGGACAGTGAGACGATAGGATTTGATTTCTTCGAATTAAAAGACTTAGTGCTTAGGGACCAGTTTTTTCATGTGTATCCCATGAATATTAAGTTCTTTATAAAATAACGTAACCCTAAGTCTCTTAAATAAATGGCAGAATTGACTGGCATTTATGCTTCCGGAAGCTTATAATTCTTACAACAGGGATAGGAAAAGTGGACTAAAGAAACAAAGTGAAATGAAGATGAAAGAACCAACGCCAACGTCACCAAAGAAGGTAAAATGTTATTCGTGCGGCGTCGCACGACACACAAGGAAGAATCTTTCTCAGAACCCTTCCACTTCTTTCAAAACCAAGAAGGAAGAAAAGGTAAATATCGTTTACAAAACGAAGACAGGACGATATTTGTATCACCCACCTAGGCATACGCTAATTGGTTCCATCAATGGGACAAATGTTACAATTTTGATGGCCACAGGCTGTTCCTGTGTTATGGTTGCTGACCATCTGTTACCAGATGCCGATTTAGCAAAAGCTGAAATGTGTGAGGTCATGGATTTCCTTGGGAACGTTAAAAAATTTCCGATTGTTAATTGTCATCTTGACTGCAAACTTTTCAATGGCTAGATTCGAGCAGTTCATGCCCCTCTTAAATGCAGTAATGTCCTTTTAGGTAACAACATTATAGCAGCTGATGGTACGAAAATATCCACTTGTGAAGCCTAACTCAGACTAGGACAATGACCTCACAAAAGAAGGATATCACTCTTTTTAAAACGTCACTTGATTTACTTAAGGTAACTCAGGCTGAATTTAAATCGCTTCAAGACCAGTGTCCTACGTTAAATAATGTCATAAAATTTCATTACCGTGGATTTATAGAAAGCGCTTTTAAGGACAAAGTCAAATTCAAGTATAAAATGATACAAGGATTATTATATAGAGTGTGTATTGATAGCCCTAACAGATATGAAATAGGTCAAAAGGCCTTGGTTGTTCCTCTAAGGTGTAGGAAACTCATCTTACAACTGGCCCACGAGTCCCCACTCGCTGGTCAGCTTTCCCACAGGAAAACGTCTTCTAAAGTGTTCGAAACCTTCTTTTGGCTTAGAGAAAGCGGATACAACACTAGATTCGGTAGGTCTTGTTAAGTCTGTCAACGAGTTTCAAGGAACAATAAGCCTATTCCTCTTAAACTTCAAGTGATGATAATAACATCCTTCTCAAGAGTGACCATCGATATCGTTGGACCTATTTCACCACTAACCTCCGACGGTCATTGTTTCATCTTAACCATCGTAGATTTAACAACGCGGTTTTCAAAAGCAGTTTCCCTTAAGAACATCGACTCTATCTCCGTAACCTAAGCCGAAATATCAGTATTTTTGCGTGTAGGGATACCTAAAGAGATCCTAAGTGACCGAGGTCGTCAGTTTGTCTCAGAACTTATGGGAGAGATTCACAAGCTACTAACCATCAAACCTCTTCTTACTTGCTTGTATCATACATAGGCAAACGAAGTCTGCGATTAGATGAATGAAGTAATCAAGAACATCCTTAAGAAATTGTGCCAAGACTACCTTAAGGAATGGAATCGATATATTCCTGCTACTTTGTTTGCAGTGAGAGAAATCACTCATGATACTTTAAATTTTCTCCATTTGAACTACTCTATGGACGCAGAGTAAGAGGGCCTCTTTTATCCTTAAAGAACTTTGTACCAACCAACAAACCGATTAACCGACCCAAAGCACTTACCAATATATATTCGACCTTCGTCAGAAACTGGAAGAGACAGCAAAGATAGCAGCTGAGAATGCAGAAGTAAACAGGACTCTTTATAAGGAATACTTTGATAAGAAGTCTCAAAGTAAATCCTCTAAAACTCAAGACAATTTTTAATTTCTACTCCTACGGATAACAACAAGCTCTTATGAAGTGGAAAGAACCATATGAAGTACTCGAAAATAAGAAAGACTTGAATTACGTTGTGAAGGTTAACGGCAACCTGAAGTTGTTCCACGCGAACATGCTAAAAATATTCTACTCCAGAGATGACGACCATGAACTTCACAATGGCAATTTAGTACATAATGAGATCGTGGATCGTAAATATGCTCTTGGACTGGTCGCTAATTGCACAGTCATAGAAGAAGAGGAAGATCATAGCTCTCTTGAAGGAATTAGTTACAAAATGGAAAAGAGCGATATATCCTTAGCCAAGGAGGTGAATGTCTCAGAGAATTTATCGGCAATGGAGAAGAAAGAGTTGTCATTGCTCCCGGAAGAATTTACAGACTTCCTTAACGATTTCTTGGACGGACTCAATCATACACCCATAAGATCAAGATCAAAACGTCCTAAACAATTCGGAAAAAAACGTATCCTATTCCACTACACCTCAGAGATTCTTTTAACGAAGGAAGTGAGAAGATGTATAACTCAGACATCATTGAACCATCGTTATCCCACTACTGTTTTCCAGTAGCAATTATAAAGAAGCCAGAAAAATTGTGGAGAGTTTGCATCGACTTCAGAAACATCAATGCTGTTGCGGAATTTGACGCGGAGCCGATGCTGACGATGGGTGAAAATCTTCACAAATTAAAGGGAGCTAAATTTACTTCTAAGCTAGATCTTCATAAAGCTTATTTTCAGATTACCCTAGGCGAAGAATCTCGGAAGTACACGGCCTTCTCTACCCTGACAAGAGGATTGATGCAGTTTAAGTGCATGCCTTTTGGTCTATCCATGGCTTGTGCCTCTTAAATCAGACTTATGTGTTGATCTTGCATGGGCTCAAGAATGTGTCTTGTTACTCTGATAATATTTATATTTACTCAGAGTCATGGAGTCACCATCTAGTCTTTCTGAGAAATGTGCTGACCAGGTTGAGGGAACATAGATTGACCATCGGCCCTTCTAAACCTTTTATAGGTTATCAAACTATAAAGTACTTAGGGCTTCAACTTGGATAAGATACAATTCAGCCGCTGGATGAAAGAGTTTGAGCCATACTAAATATATCACCCCCTAGAACGAAGAAACAACTGCGGTCTTTCCTCGGTACGACATCATTCTATCGAAAATTTATCCATAATTACGCCTCCTTAACTGTCTCTTTGACAGACCTTTTAAAGAAGAATATTCGTAAACCATTTAATTGGTCAGAAGAGTTGCTGTTTAGCTTTGATACCCTGAAGAAACGTCTTTGTTCCTCGCCAGTCTTGAGTCTACCGGACATTAATAGGACGTTTTATGTAAGGACTGATGAGTTAGATACTGGGTTGGGCTGTGTATTACTTCAAATGTCGGAGTAAGGTATTCTGAAGCCTGTCGCCTACACCAGCAGGAAGCTCCTGGGCAGAGAGAAGGCATATTCCGCCGTCAAAAAAGAATGTTTGTCCTTAGTTAGCTCTATTCAGAAGTTGAACTGATACCTGCTCGGACGAGAATTCGTGGTTCAAACTGAATATCCCCCCCTACTATCTGAAGCAGTTCAAAGGTTCTAGTACAAGACTGATGAGATGGTCGGTAAGTTTACAGGCGTATAAATTTTAGATCGAATACATTAAAGGAAGCGATAAGGCGGTGCAGACATCCTCAGTCGAGCCAGTTAGAAGAAATTAGACTATTGTGAGTTTACTTACTAATACTCTTCGTTCATCAAACCAGGTTTCATTCTTAGGAAAAAGGGAAATGTAAAGGACAGCATCCGAAACTCAACAATCGCGCAAATTATTTAACTATCGTCCGAATGCGACTCGTCTTACTCTCAGACAACCAACCACCACCTCGCGCGTGCCCATTGGCCGCACGGTGCCTAGTCGACCCGAGATCGGGCAAACATTAAACCAAAACCTTCACTCTAGTTTCGGAAACATCAACATAAAGGCAATTCATCTTAGTGATTAACCGAACTCTAACTCAAGAAATACGGTTAAACAGCAGTCGAAAACTATAATTTGAGGCAAGCGTAGAACTGCCCTCGGTCGTTCACCGTTAGGGAAATTTGTCACTTTCTTGGGAGCTTAACCTTGATTTAATTTTCGCATCATTTGGAGTTTATTCCTCTTTTGTGTATTTACTGCTAGCAAATTACTTTATTGAATTTTTCCTATTTTCTCTTATGTATGTATTTACTTATTTTGCTTATTTCTATTGTAAACTACTTAAATTACGATAGTTTAATTTTTGTCCTCACGAACCAAAAGTGGGTGGTAATAGCTCACTTACCATGACATATCTATCAGGTCGATATTTGTAGCAACATAAAATTTCGTCTTTTGCCGGTCCATATCAAAGATGGGTGTGGATCCATCTCTGTATTAGATTCATTACTTGTGTGAACAGCTGTTTCAATTGTCTTCCTAAAGCCGCGGCCTGAACTGTCGGCTCGCACCTGTTTTCTAATATGTGTGTGAATGTTTGTGTGTTATCTTTAGAGCACAGCGATTTCATTGCCTAGCAGGTTGCATTATTTATACGTATACATTAATTATTGAGTGGCGGTTTAGCATTATTTACAAGTATACAGTTTCCCTAAAATTAATTAATTATTAACAAATATTTTAGGGTTTAGCATGATATTTTAGTGATTGGTTTGTGTCCATTTCAAGATTTCATAGGGCTAACAGGGTGCTTAATTTTTGAGGTTCCTTGTTACCTCACTTCACCTTGTAATTGGGCAATACAAGGACTACATCTCAAAAAGACGAAGTTATACAAATGGTATTCCTATCTTAAATAATTGTTACGATTTTTTAAAAGTTAAAATATTTGCATTTAATATATATATTGTTTTAGAATTTAAAGGAGTCTTTTGCACCTTCTAGGTACTTTTAATAAAGTAAGGTATGGTGTACTATTTAGTCTACAGGCGGAAGTTCACTAATTTTTCATAGAGATATGTACAAAAATATTGAGGCGTGCGAAGTATCTGCCTCCTTTTATTATAAGTATTATGTGGCAACGGAATAAAAGTGTACATATAATAATTTGAGATCAGCCTACTTTTATACAATGTACCTGGTCTCTTAAAAATATAATAATGACGAATCTTTAGCAAACAATACCCGTCTCCAGGATCGCGTATAAACGTTTGGCTCTTTTTCACTCTTTCCGGTGCCTGGGGAGGTCTTTCTTCCATTATCCTTGCTCCATCTCCTTCCGCACGACAGGAAGTATCATAGGTCTTTCTCCCATCTCTTACGTGAGTTCTTGAATCTCGCTGATTGTTCAGTGCATTACCCTATTCCAAGGGTTGGAGTTTCATCGGTTCCAATCTGTCAATCGAGACATTGACTTTGTTATCATTATGGAATTCCAGCTTGTAAACTTTGTCGTCGCACTCGACCACCGGGAAAGGGCCAGCATATAGGGCTTCTAGCGTCTTGTGAAATCGATCACCTGGAATCCACACATGCGTCGCCTCTTGAAGAGCTTTGGGTCCCAAAGGTTTGGGCACCGAGTGCAGGTGTCTTTCGAATGCCTGCGTGAAATCGACTTATGACAAGGTTATGGCCAATTCCTTTGTGTAAGGGACTTGGACAAAGTAGTTTAATCCCCGTAACTGCTGTGAAAAGTGAAAATCGCGTCATTAGGTGAGGAGAGGATGCCCCCAAAAAATATCATAAGGGGCATTATCCATCACGGTCGAAGAGCCATAATGCAACACTCCAGAGTTTTGTGTGCTCTTCCGCCATCTCGTTCGTGGTTGGGTGGTACGCCGTAGTGCGAAGATGATGGACACAAACGAGGCCAGATAATTCTTTGAACAACTCGGACTCGAAGTGGGCTCCTCTGTCGTTTACCACGTATAATGTAATTCCAAACCTGGAAATTCATGTGTCTAAGAATGCCAATGCAACCGTTTCAGCACTTGTGTCCAGAATCGGTAATGCCTCCATCCATCTTGTAGCCCAGTCAATGCATGATAGAGAATACCGGTTATGTGACGGGTAGGATTGCCCAGGCAACGTACTCGGTGGTAGTGGTCCGACGATGTTAAATCCACGCTATCGACTCCTGACAAGGGAATATTAATGGGCAGGACTGGGGATTTCGTGTGGTGATCGATCTTAGAGGCCGGACATGAGAGGCACTCCCGTGCACAAGAGCGAATGTGCCTATCCACATTAGGCCAAAAATATCTTGACTTAATTAGACAAAATAATGCCTTAATTTAAGAGTGAGACAAATTGTGCAATTGTTTGAAGATTATCGTCCTGTGTGCCGTAGAGACAAACTTTCGTGGTTATATTGATGTTATTTCACACCATAGTTGACCTACTCTGGGAAAAGCGAAAGATTTTAATCGTGACTGTAGTTCTTCTGTTTCTTCCTCGTTTTTATTTGCTGATGCACGAGCGCGGAGGTCAATGAGTCAATTTGGACCGAAACCGTCCGTGACAAGCAGTCAGCAACGACCTTGTTTTGGTTCAGCACGTATGTGATGTCGCTGATGTAATCCAATATCGTCATCCAGTTACGTTGTGGCCTGTCTGTTTTGGCACACAATGGTGAAGAGAAAGATCACACCAACGGCTTATGGTCCGTGCACATACTAACATGGTGCCACTTAATCATGACCCTGAATGGATCATAGCAAGATATCAGCCAGGTCTTTCTTGTCGTATGTGGAGTATGCTTTCTGTGTTTTGCATAATTTGCTTTAGAAAAAGGCCACTGGTTGCCGGGATCAATTCACCATCTGATGAAGGGCAACACCTTCCTGGTATTGGAAGCTGCTGTGACCACAGTTGATACGGTCAGTCGTTAGGCAGTGGGTGACGGAGCTTGAGCGAGTTATTAGAGCTACTTTAGTGCTATTAAATGCTTCCCGCGCAGCATCATTTGACACGACCATACGAGCCTTGGGTTGAAGACGCACGGTTCTCAGTCAGCGGAGCTACAATAGCAGCAAAACTTGGAATCATTCTCCTATAGTAGCCTAACATGCACAAGTATCTACGAGGTTCTTCATCGTCCGTCGGTAATGGCATATCCCAAATTTCCTAAATTATCTTAGTTGGTGGGCAAATTCACGTGGATGAAATATTATGTCCAGAAAGTCAATTTGTTCTCTCTCGAAAAAGCATTTCTATAGAGATAATCGTAGGTTGTTCTAGACCAGGATTTTAAAAAGATGGTCTAAATGATCTAAATGGTCGTAAATATTGTAAAAATATATCAGGAAGTCGTCTAGGTATATAAAAAAACGAACTCTGTTAGCTCTCATGGAAAGCGGATCGATGCACGTATCGTTTGTTTAGCCGACTTTACACTACGCTTCGGTGTTTGTTTGTTGCTTGACCGCTGTTCAGTTTGTTAACCGTTTTTGGTGCTGAATAGCCTTGTTATGTGTGATTGTTTTATTAGTTGTTGAATTATTAGTGCCTGTCTTATGGTTTGCTGCTATCTACGCGTTTGTGAGTAACTAGTGTTTTTATTACTTTGTATTTTTCTATTGCCCCGTGTTTTCCTTCGTATTATTTTTTATGTGCTCTTTTTACTTTTTTGTCCCTATTAATTACTCCTCTCCGTTCTTATCTCCTTTTTTTCTTCCTCGCTCTTGACATCCTGACTAATTCGCGTATCTCCCTGCTTGGTCTCAGTGAAACATGGCTTAATCAGAGTGAGATCTGCTTGTCGCTAGCGACTCATTATGGCTACGTCTACTCCCATAACCCCCGAAACAAACGTGGCGGAGGGGTTGCTCTCATTCATAGTGCTCTCTCTTTGAATACCCTTCCATCCCCCCTCATCTTTCTTTTAAGGCCCTTATCTCTGTCTCTAATTCTTTTCCCTTTTTAACAACTATTGTGCTCTGCCGCCCACCCCCAGCTCCTGCCTTGATCCTTTTCTAGACAAATTTAGTAACCTTCTCGCTACTCCCTCCCAATCGGGTCATCTTCTCATCATGGGGAACTTCAACCTTCCAGTCAATAACCCTAATCTTCCTGCCTTCCTTAAGATCGTTGACCTCTTCTCCCTTACTCAACACGTTTCTTTCCCAAAACACTGCCATGGTAACATTTTAGACCTTGCAATTTTCAACTGTCAAATTTCCAACTTGACCACTACTATCGTGTCTAATGCTATTTCTGACCACTACGCTATTAACTTCAACGTCTCATCCCCCACTTCTTTGCCCTTTCGTCCTCCTATTATCCCAAAACCATATGGACGGATAGCCTCCATTGACATCCCATGCCTCTTTAAAGATGTTGCCTCGAATTTCCCCCTTCTCGACGCTCTCGCCTCCCCTGACCAAAGCCTTTCATCCTTGGAGCAAGCTCCCCTAACTTGCCTTAATGCTCACTCCCCAATTATTACTCTTTCGTCCTCACCGCAGGCCCATGGTACTCGTTAGAACTCCTACGCCCGAGACAGTCTTTACGTGCCCATGAAAGAGCTATTCGTAAAGCTCGCTTCCGCGGGCAAGATACAACTGCTCTTTTGCTCACTTACCGTCTTGCGACATCTCTCTACTCTTTCCTCCTTATACCAAGTCCACACTCCCATCAGCCCTACCATCCTCTTGAACCTCTTCGCTGATAAGGTCATCAACCTTCGTGCCTCTTCCCCGTGACTGCAGGACCAGGGCTTTCACATTCTCCCTGATCTCCACCCACCCAGCCGCTCAACTTATTTCCTGAAATGACCGCTTCTAAGCTGTCTGCCTTACTCTTGCTCTCTAAAAAATCTGGCTTTCCTCGTGACTCGTTCCCCCCTAAGATACGAGGGGCGGGCAAAACAGAGGAAGGGGGATGGCTGTTTGTAGGGAATGGTAGCACAAGTTAGGAAAAATAAGGGCCTGCAGCCGCACGCTCCTGCCTCGTTTAACTAAGAAGCAGTAGCTGATCGCAGATCGTCAGTCACAAATTTTTCAACAATGAAGAAAGTTGAGCACCGAGCATTGATCAAATTTTTGACCAAAGAAGGCAAGAATACAATAGAGATCCATGAACGCATGGTTGCAGTATACACCGACACCGCCCCTTCCTATGCAACCATTGCTCGCTGGAATAGGGAGTTTTTCTATGGTCGTGAGTCCTTTGAAGATGACCCCCGTCCTGGACGCCCGTCATACGTGACCAACGTGGACAATGTGGCACGTGTGGAGAGGCTGATCCTCGAAAATTGACGGGTGAAGGTCGAAGAAATCGAGCGAGGAATTGGAATATCACATGGAAGTGTTATCAACATCCTCCACGACAATTTGGCCATGACTAAGTGTGGAGAAATGGCTACATTAAGCCTCCTGGAGGAGTATAGGTACATTCAAGCCCCCCTCCCTTCATGAGGAGAAGCGTGGGAAAGGTAGACGGCAAAAATGCTTACCATGTGTGATCTCCTCGCCGCTGTGGGCAGTTGGAGCTAACATATGTTTGAAGGCGACCACCTAAGGTCCTTAAACGACGCTCTAACGATCGTATTACCTACGAGACCTATAACCTCGTGGTTAGGAAAAAAAAACGGTGCGAGTCAGAAAGCACGCCAAGTAGCGGTGCGGTTGCGAGCCTATAATTTGCGAGCTGACTTGGGCATCCCAGTGCCACCTCAGGAATTCTCGCTCTCCCCAGATGCTAACTCTCCATTCGCTCCCCATCCCCCCCTTTTGCATCTGTGGCCTGGTCACTTCCCCCTTTAGATGGGGCGGCAATCCGCCTATATATAAGCCCAGCAAAGAAAGAGCAGAAGATTATCAGAAGTCGATACGCTAGAGGTGGATTAGTTCGTGAAGATCGATCCATCGGCTAGACAAGAAGATTATCAGAAGTCGATACGCTAGAGGTGGATTAGTTCGTGTAGATCGATCCATCGGCTAGACAAGAAGATTATCAGAAGTCGATACGCTAGAGGTGGATTAGTTCGTGAAGATCGATCCATCGGCTAGACAAGAAGATTATCAGAAGTCGATACGCTAGAGGTGGATTAGTTCGTGAAGATCGATCCATCGTCTAGACAAGAAGATTATTAGAAGTCGATTCGCCAGAAGAAAGATTAGTTCGTAAAGATCGATCCTTCAGCCATACAAGACTATTTCCGTGAGAAACGATAGGATCAGATTGAGAAAATCGATTCCCCCTTTCAGGGCCGTATTAACCTAATTAGTCAAGTTTTATATCGGTGCCATACCGAAGAAGCCTTTTCCGTCTGCAAAGAAGCCCGAATGAAGAAAAGCAAAGCCGCTCACACTCGAGTGATTCTCACATCTCAAGCACCGTAAGAGTGAGAGGAGAAGAACCCTGCCCCAACGAGCTCCCGTTCTTTAATTACGTTGCAGAATCAGCCCCGGCACAGGCGACAAGCAATCCTTCCTCGAAAATTTCAACCAGCGGCCACTCCACTTCAAAGCGAGAGATAAGTCCTCCAGCGACATCCGGCAATCCCTAATACCTACCTGTAAGTTAACAATAACATTTATATCTCTATTGCGATAGTAGAAGTTTAGTACGTCCCACGTTTTAAAGGAGAGTAGAAACCATTATTCTTGAACCTAGGTCATATGTGTTTGTAGATGACAGTACATTAATTGAATGTTTTATGCTAATCAAATAGGGTCGTGATAAAAATACTAATTGGCAATTGGTATGTTTACGAAAAGCCTACTTGTTTATGTTTTGTCATTGAAAAATCTGAGAGGCCAAATATAGAAATGTGTTTACTGTTGGTTTGTAATATTTAATTTAAAATACATGTTTATTTTGGTAGATTCGGGTGTTTCCTCTTATCCTTATGTGTTTAAAAATAGCCCTTCCTTAAGGAATAAACCACTAAAATAGCACTCTTAGAACAAAGCCTACTTCATCATAGAAGTAACTCACGCCCCTTAAAGCATACCGCTAATAAAAGGGTGTCAAAGCGTAGAGTGATCAAAGCCAAGGGTCATTCTACGACACTAAGGTATCTTCCTGTTGGGTCCCTAGAAACCTCACGAAAGCTCACGCCCCACGATCGACTTCAACGTCATCAAAGTCCACAAGGCCAGAGATGCATAAACTGCCCTGCGCGAGTGCGGGTTCAAGGAGCTCAACCATTTCCCCTACAGTCAAAATCTGGCCCTAGCAACTACTTTTTATTTCGCCAGCTCGAGGCTGCACTGCGTGGACGACGGTTTGGGGAAAATGAAGATGTCCAGCTCGCAGTCCGGGAGTGGATTGAACATCAGTCGGGAGATTTCTGGTTGTAGGGAATTTGAAACCTCAGGAAAAAGTGGCGCAAATACATTGAAGTCGAAGGTAGTCATATTAAAAAAAAATAACACTTTTCCTCATATCTCGTTTCCTTATATCCGAATTACAAAACTTATTGACCGCCCCTCGTATTAATAAAAATCTTGCCTGTCATACTCCCAATGCTCCTCCACCTATTCAATACCTTGCTTGCTTCTGGTATTGTCCCTTCTTGCTTCAAATATGCCCATATCAGTCCGATCCTTAGAAGTAGTTGTTTCGCGCATTAATTGCCACATCGTTGCCTGTTATATTGATGAGACTTACCAATCAGGTTTTAAAGCTGGGCCCTCTACTGAAACCACTCTACTCAATATTACTGATTGCTTAGGTAGGGCTGCTGACCGGAGTTGTGACCACTCATCTGCCTTTGATACTATTTACCACTCCGTCTTGCTTGATCTCCTCCACTCTTTCCTTGTAATCTCTGGCGCTGCTCGCGACTGGTTCCGCCCTTACCTTTCGTCTCGCACCCAATCTGTAGTGATTAACGATGTCTCCTCTGACCCCACTCCCATTCGCTTTAGGGTCCTTCAAGGTTCCGTCTTCGGCCCCCTCCTCTTTCGTATCTACTTATTCCGATTTAGCTCCCTTCTACGTAATCTCGGTCTATCCTTCCACCTCTATGCTGATGACACTCAAATCTTTATTTCCTCTCCCCCTCGACCATTGCACACTCAATATGTGCCCTTCTATCTGCCTATTCTTCTATCTCGGACTGGCTATCAGCTAACTTCCTCAAACTTAACCACTACAAAATAGAAGTTCTTATGGTTGGTACCCCCGCTCTAGTATACAAATTTAAATCCCTCTTTCCCTCCCTCCCTCTGGGTGGAAACTCTGTCGCTTTCTCTGACACTGTTAGAAATCTGGGCGTTGTGTTCGATGAGCATCTCTCATTAAAGCCCCACATCCACAATATTAGTAAATCTTCCCTTTGTTTCCTTCATACCTCCTCTCGCATTCGCTCTCACTTCGATCGCCAAAGTCTTGAGACTGCTGTCCACGCCTTCATTACTTCCCGCCTTGATTACTGTAACTCTTCTTATAAATCTACCATTTTCCTCTTCACGTCCGCTTCAACTAGTCCAGAACTACGCTGCTCGAATACTCCTTCGTCGCTCTCGATTCTCCCCTTCTAAGCCTAGGCTTCAAGAACTGCGCTAGTTACCTGTCAGATATCGTTCTCATTTCAAGATTCTTCTCTTCCCTTTCAAGGTCCTTCACCAAAAGGCCATAAGCTACATTTCCTCTGCTCTTTCCCAAAGTCTCGCACCTCGGGCCTTTCGGTCATCTCATGCTCCTCTGCTAAATACTCCTTGCTCGTCCCTCTGCTCAATGGGCGATCGCTCCTTCTCAGTTTGTTCCCCCAAGCTTTGGAATGATCTTTAGGCCGTAATTAGATCTTCTGCCTCACTAACCACTTTCAAGCGACTCCCGAAAACGCATCTGTTCAGGATTGCCGACTCACTCACTTGATCTTAGCCCTCAGCCGAACGTGTGCTCTGTGAAGGTCTCGAGGCCTTAAAGAGCGCACTTTAAAAAATTTATGATTATTATTATTATTATTGTTATTATTATTATCCATGTGACATTGGAAAGTCCAACTTGAATTCCTGAGCTTAAACGATAATTTTAAATACTACCATAACACAAACGGAATTACTACCGCAGTTTTTTTTTATTTCCACGGGGTTCTTTGGGATCTGATGGTAAGCACGAATCAATCCAACCGAGAGAAAATTTTCTGCCGAAGAAGCTGGTTTTCTACACTCTGTATTAATGGTAGGGAATATCTGGTGGGCTTCTTGATTGTATTAAGGGCGCGCAATCGACTAGCGTCTTCTTCGGAACCATGTGAATAGGTGAAGCCCAAGGTGAGCTCTACTGGCGAAGAGCTATTTCTTCAATGGTGCTTCGAACGTTGTTCTGGCAACTTGTAGTTTCTCCAGTTAAAGTGGCCTCGGTCACCCGAAGGTTGGTTGTGCACTGCAGGTTTGGATTGTGTATGCTAGTTTTCCAAAGGGGCTGCCGAAGATGTCTTGGAGGACGGTTGCATTTGTACGTTTTCGCATCTTTTCGGCAATCTGCACCTAGGCTTGAGGAATTTCGTACTTTCTCAAAAATACAAATGTGATCGACATACCACAGGTCTTTGGTTCCCGCGAAGTGGTCGCAGTCCTATCGTTATATCCTTTTAACTATAGTCGTTTCTACGCGGCACAACATTAGAATGATTACCATCAGTGTATGTACCCCTGGGCACTGAACACACATTGACTGAATACTGTACTTGGTTTGCCAGATTGTTACTTCTGTCATTCATACTTAACGCAGTTATGTTAGGGAGGTGTATGTTACTTCTTACTTCCTTGTCACCTTTCTATACAGCAAGGCACTGTGCCTTTAAAATGGCATTAATTTGTCCGTAAGTTTTCCTAGCTGTGCAAGGGTTAAATCCTTCTGGGTGGCGATGATGGGCGCAATGTTTGACGGCTGGGTCCTCTCAAACAGCCCAATTACCTCGGCCCTTATAAATTCTTGATTCTGTGTGGATAATAGTGTAGCTGGAAGCCAGTTGACAGTCTCGGGAGGCAGCGCAATCAGGATCTGAAAAAAACTTTGTGCCCTCCTTACTCATTCTTGAGATATGAAATTGGGCCTCTAGTAATTTGAAGGAACCTGATACCGCTCTCTTTTTAAGAATGTAGGCTTGATCTTAATGGCATTTGTGAATTCTATTCCTCCTTGCTCTGCCTGTTGTTGGTGCAACGAGTCCATATTTTGTGGGATTACCTCCTGTCCGTTCGAATTGGGTCACCAGTTTATTGTGACGGGCTAAGGCGGCTAAGGCGGTTATGGCGGACTCTTTCTTTTTATGGGAAATTCGCCAGTCTTCATCTTGTCTATCCTCCGCTGGCTCACCGTTCATGGATGTGTCTACCTTGTTGGGAGAGGAACACCCCATAAACATTGACGTGGCCTACTTCTTCAGGCCTACTTAATGTTTAAGAAGACTGTTCTTGTGACGACCAGGTTGTCTGAATATCTTGGCCGGATCATGGTGCTCTTTGATATTAAATGTTGGTCTCGATCTTGACACTGACTATTCATTCTTTTGCTAACTGGGTGTGTGTTTTTTGCAACCACTTTTATTTGAACGAAAAATTAGGGGAGTAGCTCGGTTTCTCCAATCCGAAAGACGAGCCAAGAGTATTTGACCAGAGCGTATCTGCGTGTATTTAGTGTAGGCGCGTGTATACCAAGAGGGGTGATGAATTTGAAGAACTGACTTATATCTATATGGCCGATATTTGTAGCAAGAGAAATTTCGTTTTTTGCGAGTTTATGTCATAGCTGGTGGGTCAGACTCCTTCTCTGTGTCAGATTCATTATTTGTATGAAGAGCTGTTTCATTTGTCTTCCTTATATCGCGGTCAAAACCGTCAGCTTGCACTTGTTTTCTAATGTATGTATGAATGTTTGTGTGTTAGCGTAAGATCACAGTGATTTCATTCACTAGCGGTTTGGCATTATTTATAAGTATACATTTTCCTTTGCATTGATACATTAATTACACAGGCCTGCGTTTGAAAAAATATTTTCTGTTCCTGCGGTTTTCTTTAGTGATTCCTAACGAAATTGTTCTCTTAAATTGAAATATGACATTCATTTTGCTCAATCAGGTCTTGTTTTTGAGATACAGCGCACTACTGTTTTTAGAAAAGGGCCATTTTTGAAAAAATCCCTTATTTATATAAAAGTTATTTAATAAATTACAATTACTTGTAATAAAACAATACCGACTCAATTCGACTTTCTTTTAATTAATTTTAAACTTACAGACTGCTTATGAGCTCACCCAGGAGTGAAAAGAAACTATTTTCCAAGAAAAGAAGTCATTGATGACTTCCGCTTGTGAAGCGATGTTGGTTCGTCGCGTTTAAAACACCAGCAATAGTAAGCTAACTTGTTGATGTCCCAGCGTCCTTGATATCTTGTCTCCATCGTCTTTATGTCTTGGTGAAATCTTTCTCCTTGTTCCTCGCTATAATCTCCACAGTTTGCCGGAAAATAGTCAAGGTGTGACTGGATAAAATGCATTTTTATCGACATGCGAGCTCCCTTTTTTTCGAAGCTTTTCATAAGCTCATTTACATGTGAGATACATTCTGAGCTTCTTTTATTTCCCAGAAAACTGTCGATTACTTTAGTAAACGCTCGCCATGCTTCTTGTTCACTGGCTTCCATATTGGTGTAAAAATGCTTGTCCTTTAACAGAGTTCTAATTTGGGGACCATCAAATATGCCTGCATGGAGCTTTGCATCACTGATCTGTGGGAATTTTTGCAGTGTTTTGACAAAGTTCTTCACCAGGCCAAGCTTTATATGAAGAGGAGGCAGTAAAACATTTTTGGAAGGGACTAGAGGTTGAGCTACCACATTGTGGCAGCCAATTTGGAATGCCTCTCGTAATGGCCAGTCTTTTTGCTTATAGTGAAGAATATCCGCCCGGCTATCCCATAAGCACGTGAAACTTAGATATTTTGTGTAGCCTCCTTGCATCCCAAGAAGAAGGCACACAACCTGAAAGAAAACATAGTGATGCATATTGATGTACATGGTTTCTAAGAACTTTTATTTTTCGCATAGGCAATTTTCACTAAGTTTATTAGGGGTAGGGAGAAACTAATATGTGTATAATATCCTTCTGTCATTGGTATTTAGAAACAAACATTCCTTGAAATACTTACCAAGTTCAATAAAGTAAAATATATCTTACCTTGAGATCACCACATATCAACCAGTTCTGGTTAGAGTACTTAATTGTATTAATCAATACTTTCATATTTTCTTAGCTTTCTGTTAACTGAACTGAATGGCCAATAGGTACAGATGCCATTTTATTGCCAATATTTAAGAGTACTGCCGTCAAACTTCTGCTAGAAGAATCAATAAAGAGTTTCCATTCACTTGGTTGTTAAGGAACGCCAAGTGCCTCAATTAAACCTTTTACATCATTGCAATACACCAAAGAGCTGCAAGAATCAACTGCAAAGAACTTTCGAAACTCTTCGTCTCTATTTCTGATCCAAAAGTATGTAGTTTCTTGAGAGAGGAGGTTTCCTCCCTAAAACGGGATGCAATAAGTTGTGCGTTCTCTTTAGAAAGACCAAGATCTCTAGTCAAGTCATTTAATTGACCTTGAGTGAGTGGTCTTGGCAAAGTCATTGTAGAGGTAGGCTGATATGTCACTGAAGTGTCAGTGTCATCCACTTCTAAATCTTCTATATTGTCTTGTAGCTCAGTATTTTTAGGTGGAGAAGGAACTGGAACTCCTGGACCATGTGGTTGTGGTTTAATGGCAGAAGGAACATCAGGATAGACTATAGTGTGTTTGTTCTTCTTATTGACACCTGAAAAAAAGTTTCCATACTTAATTTACATACTTTTAATTCACTCGACCCTGGTTTTCGCATTCTTATATACATTTTTCATACCAGGTAAATTTACAATTTTTAAATACAATCAATTTTTATATATAATTTAACCACAATTTTTCTACCAGCATAATACACTATTTTTAGACACAATTACAATTTTAATAGGCTACCAAAAGATTTGTATAAACATTTCTAGATTTGTCAAGGACTATGTTGTTAAAGTAATTATCTCACCTTTAAGATTTGTCATGAAAAAATAGCAGTCTGTAATGTGGTCCTTGCCTTCTCTCCACACCATAGGTACACCAAATGACAAACAGTTCGTTTTGCCCTCACTCCAGCGTCTTAAGGCTATGACACAGGCTTTGCAGCACATATGTGGAGCAAAGTTTTTGTCTTCATCACCTAGCTTTATTCCAAAATATGCATTTCAATGAACTTTACTAACGGCGTTATAGTGCATTGCTGGTCACTAAAAGTTACCTTTCCACAAACAAAACAAAATCTATCAGGACTGTTTTTACACTTTCTATTCATTTTTATGAAATATAAGGAGTTTTGCTAATGTATTTGCCTGCAAAAAAATTTAAAAAGATAAATAAAGTTTTAGAAATACACTTTAAACACTGTTCATAGATGAGAAAAGTCATAATTGAAAAACCAACACTTAGTTGGAGAGTGAGCAAGCAACACACAACCACTCGCGCTCGCGGTCAGCTAGAGACTGAGCCCTCTAACGCCATCTAGGGAGCTTGGTCTGTATCTTAAAAACTAGACTTGATTGAGTAATATGAATGCTTGATCTGGATTTAGGAGACAAATTTCATTAAGCATCACCTATGAAACCCTCAGGAACATTTTTGACGCAGACCAGTGTTATTGACTTTGCGGTTTAGCATCATTTACAAGTATACAGTTTGCTTCACTTTAATTAATTATTAACAAATATTTAAGTGTATGGTTTGTGTGTCCATTTAAAGATTTAGTAAGACAAATAGGGTGCTCAATTTGTGAGTTTTTTTGTTGGCTCTACTCTCCCTCGTAATTGGCTACTGCACATCCTTCTATACTTGGTATTTGCAGATAGCAGAAAACATATGGTTCAATGGTAAACCAGCGATCATAGCAGCCTTGAAGAATCAAACTATAGTGCACCCTCTCTATATAAATATCATAAAAAATATACCAAAATTGCAGAACCTACATTACATTGCATAAAAATTCAGATATCTTTGAACTAAAGAAATTAGTAAGACAAGGGGATACTATCTCTCGGCAATTATTAACGTCCTGTCCAGAAGGTATCTCAAGAAGGCCAAATCTGCAAAACAAAAGCATTAAGATCTATGAGGATTACATCAATAGCCTGAAACTTTCATATGGTATTGGACTCATAACTGATAACTTAATATGGATTCAAACAAAACTTTAAGAAATTAACATTGAGAGCAAAACGGTCGGCCTTTAAAAAAACATAAGAAAAACAAGAATTATAACAAACCAACCAGAGGACGATATGATAGACACTACAATTGTGAACGAACAAATTGAAATAGTAGACAAATATACTGTATCTAACTGAGTTAAGTGAGCACATTGTGAACAGGGAAAGATAAATAAGGCTGGAAGGCATTTTAGAAAACAAGCATCCTCATCAAAATCAAAATTCTTATATAACTGTAAATAAAAGTATACAATCAATCCATAACCACTAACTATGACGGAGTAGAAACTTGGAACCTAATCATAACACTTAGATTAAAACTAAGAACAACATAGAGAATCAATGAATGTATTATGATGTGGATAAATTGGCGTGAGAGAGAATCATCTCCCTGGAAATGTGAAGAAAACAACTTTAGAATAAGTGGTTTCAATAAGAAACCTGAAATGGAATTGTGCAATTTGCATAAAAACGCCACTCCATGTTTAACTTTTTATATATGTTAGTGATTCTGGAGCTAATCCCAACTTTGGTGACGCACAGGGACTTTTTAGTCTTTTTCTCAATCACGCCTTGATATAACAGTTCTGGCTGTTACAGACGGAAGATATGGTCTAAAGAATTGTCTGGAAGCCCAAATTGTGACTTTTACCTATGTAGCATAGTGTAGGGTCTCACTGCACAGGAACGGCCTTGCAAAGGCCAGCTCCAGGATCCAGAAAAACAAAACCTCTTGCAAGCACTTGTGATATATCCCTCTATATTGAGTCTGAGACCCTTCGGGAAGATAAAATTGGGCTAGATACACTACCCCCAAAACAAGATATGGACCTAGAACTTGATCTTTATGACTTTCGTTACATCTTTGTGTGACACAACAAGCCAGCGGTTGTTTTGCGAGTTCACAATCTGGCCTAGCAGAGAGTATATTATCGTTTGAGAAAAGTTTAAGCATACCAGGCATATGTGAATGTACTCGTATTAGTTTATTCACAGGGTTTGCAGAACGTTACTTCCACCTGTCCTTCCTCTTATATCATAGAACCTACCCTTTATTTATCTTATGAGAGTAGTAGCGGTTGTCTTCATGCACGAACTAACTGATAAAAAACTCTGACACTTCCCTGTTCCTGTCTATGGACCTCATTGATCTGCGGAGATCGCTGTCAAATTTGGCCAGGATCTCTACGACAAATTCGGGGGTTATTTTCGTATCAGATCACTTAGAGTGAGGAAGCCGAGCCCCTTTAGCACCCTAATCACAGCCTGACTTAGCCGACTATTTACTTTTCTCTGCACCGTCCACTCATTGACACCCAATCAATCTGAGATCTTCGTTTTGAGCTCCCAGCGTTAATACCAAAAAGTACAGCTTGCCTTTAAAAATTTTTGGAGGAATGAATTCTTCCATGGTGTTGCTTTCTTCGAAAAAATTACAAACATGATTCTACTATTATAGGAATAAACAACACGCTTGAGCGGAAATCAATGTTGACATGAGGAAGTCTAGGTATGACTTAAGTGAAACTGATGTGCCATTATTCCCGTTGCCTTTTTCTCTCAGCATTCTTTAAGTTGGTGCTAGCGAACATACGCTTTAGAGGAATTTGGTACAGAACTTTTGCTCGAACATTAACTGCACTCCAAATTCCATGGGGTCCAAATCCGGCGAACTTGGGGACCAAAGTTCCTCTGACAAAACCCCCTAAAAAGATTTCTAGGACCATTCTTGAACTTTTTGCCTATGTGAGGGTGCTTCATCTTGTTAAGGGTTTACACCGGCATTTTCTCTAGTGTCATCTACCGAGGGGAATATTTTATGCTTAACATCTCAGAATAAACACATTGATCCATCTTTATTCCCGCACCTCCATCAATTAAGATGAGATGATAATTTTGCCCCTTTGATATTACGCCAGCCCTTACCATCACCGAAGCTGGTTTCTGTTTTCTGAAAGATACCCATTGTTCAAACAGAATCTCATTTTTATTTTTTGCCTAAACATGACCATTCTTTGTTCTTTGTTGAACGACTTCTCATTCGTCAAAAGAACTGGAAGCTGCGAGTCATCAATGAGCAATGGAAGAGTAGCTTTCTCTTTCGACTCTATTCTTCATGGTAGGATTGGCAAGAAGATATTCTTTAGCTATCCTGAATTGCCGAAGCTTCAGATCATCTTTCAACAACTTTTCGATAGTTACATGGTTCACTTTGATCTAGAAAGCAAGTTTGTCATTTCTCCTTGAATTTTTCCTGATCTTGTTGATCGTGTTCTTGATAGGGGATGGGGATCTCATTAATTTGGGCAGGGTGCTTCTCACTCTTGGATATTTCACAATGGTATTTATCATTTTGAAAATATATTTTAAATTAATATATTTTAAAAATTACAAAGTTTAAAATAGAGAAAGGCTTGGAGATAACATTTTACTCAATGTAGCCTCCCTATGCTTTCAACGTGGCCTCAAGGCGGCTCCGAATGATGTCTACTGCTTTCCTCGGTGTGTTCCTGGGAAGAATTTCGACCACTTCCTTGATCTTGGCAAACAGCTCGTTAATGATGCTGCAGGCACAGCACCTAGTCAATTTTTCAACTGCGTTCTACAGATAGTAACCAATCTAAAAGGACCAGCAGAGTTGGAAAACCTGGTCTTCATGATACATGGAACGTTGCATGGAGTTTAGGTAAGTCCCCTGTTATTATTTGTGCTACTGTTCCTTGGATAATTTCTTTTGATCTGAGAAGACCCAGATCGTATCAAGCTCAACAGGATGCTTTTGCTTTTTCAGGAGCTTCTTTGACTTCATCAAACGGTTCTTCTTCGTCTTGGTTGGCAGAATTTGTCTCTTGTGCCACTTATACATACGAGTGAGAGCGAGGTTGTGCAGGGAAAATTTTATGGTGGTGATTACAGCGCCCATTCTTTTTGCAAAAGCTCGTATTCTCTTGCTCTGGGCTTTCATCACCTTACCCTGTGGTTGTTGAATGAATTCTGGGGAGCAGCTTTTATTGTCACTTCTTAGAGAATTTACAGTGTTAGCAGAGCATTTAACAGCAGTCATAACGTTGGCACTTTTATACGCGACGCGACTCGAATTATCATGATGCAGGTAACTAACTCTCTTCCAATATTCAAATGGCATCCATTCTTCTATATCAGCCGAATTTTTCAGAACTAAGATAATTCTCTGGACGTAATCCAACGCCACTTACTGTTTACCGATACGCCAATACTTTTGTGAAAAACGGAGAGATTAAAAATCCGAAAATTTAGCCCAAACATCCTGTATACAAAGTTGTTTTTTTTTTGTTCGCCTTTGGTAGACACATCTTGAACGCTTAAGATAGGAGATGGTACGAGGCAATTTCAGGTTACGCAAACCCACACATTTTCACCCAAAGGCTACTGAGTGAGCAAATTGATAATTACCTAAAGTGTATAAAGCTGATTCACGCGCTTTGGTGATTCCTTGATTTCCTAGTAACTGCGTAAATAATTAATTTATGCTAATACATAATGTTATGCTAGTATTGGTAAGGTTATGATGGTTTGGTTTGGTTAGGTAACGTTAGATTCGGTTAAGCTAACCTGTGAGGGGGCTAACGATATTTCAGCTCTATAAATTTCCAATGCTACAAGAATTAATTTACCTTAACTTAACACAGATGCACTGCTTAGACCCTCCATCGAATCTCATTGATGAGCGATTTTTTGACTAAGCGATGTATCCCCTACAATTTGTATTTTGACGTCTAAGTTCATGCACTTATTATTATTTATATAATTGTATTCATTGAGATTTAGCATAAATCTGTGTGAAGAGAGTATGTTTCGAGGAAGACTATTGTTGCTTGATTTCTGGAATTTTGGGAATGATTTGCTGCAACTTGACTGTGAAGGTTATCGCGGAACCTGGTTCATACGGTTCAGATAAAAGACACATAAGAAATTTATAGAAGACCAGGTATCTACAGGCCTACCAGAAATTCACCAGAATTTATTAGGACGGTGCTAAATTTCGAGGTATCCGCAATGGGTTAAATGAATACACACACAAAAGTATTTAAAGTATAATGTACATAAAAAACAAAATGAGATAAATTGATTCCTAACAAATTATACGGGGGTACATCAAGTAATTGGAAAAGTCACAAATGCCTATCACCATTGAACGACCACAAGTCGTGATAACCAAAATAGATAATCGTGCATAAAAAATTGGGTTCTATGAATAATTCGCTTAAAGCCGAAACAACACGTGGCGTTGAAGATGAAATAAACTACGCTACTCTAGTGACAGGTGTTCCCGGAATAACCTCCCTGTCTTACTTCCCTTACCCAAAGGCCCAAAGTTACCTGAATTAAACTAATTAATTTAAAAGGGACGTAAGAAGAAAGAGATACTCCAAAATACCTGATACCAGAGCAGTGAAGCAATAACTCACGTCGGAAACCCCGGCGAAAGAGGCTCGGCGACGATGAGTGAATTCGACCCAATTCAACAGGGGTGAATGCGATGACGGTCTTCGGCGAGGAGAAACCCATAAATGGCGATATCGAGACGAAAGGTGTCGAAACCACGGGGAACAATGACTCTAAGGCATAACGATCCAAGAGAAGGAATTAGAGATGACAGAATTCTCCAAAGAGGAAATGGTGAGGTGACTAGGGGAGAGCTTTCACGTGCCCAGTGTGAACGGCTTTCCAAAGGAGAACACTAGCAAACGTAACTGGAAGAGCACAATTCTATGCAGCTGACAGAGGGGCAGCGACAACGCTGACAGGAATCAATGGCAAAAAATCCTCGCTGCACGAAAGAATCCAGTACGGGTCTCCAAAAAATAAATAACGAAAAGGTAATTGACGGAAAAGGATTCAGCGGAATGAGTCGCTTCCCCTACGCAAATTAGGCTGGTAGGTTACAGAAGTTTTGGCCAAAAATGGTAGCCTCAAAGCGGGTCGACCTGTGTTAAACACCGTAAACTATGATGAGAAATGGAAGGCATGGGAATACAAAGGCCTACCCCTTACATTACCCACGCAAGAGGCCGCTAGATGTAGCAGAGGTAAATATGCTGCAGCTGTGTTATGGCGGATCAGCCTTTCTCTGCTGGCCAAATTCTGCAGAGTTGTGTCCTCTCCTAGTCTCAAAGAACTAAATACACTCCTCTTGGGACTACTCATAGTGTCTGCACACCCGCTTATTTTCACTTTGCCTGATCTCATTACTTCCTCTCTGATCCATTCCTTACAAACATCCTAGCAGCGCTTCCCTTGTTGGTTCCAGTTTCAAGTAAAAAATGATATTACAAAACCACCCGTATCAAATACTATTTTATCTGTATAAATTAACGATTTTGACAGCTAAACCAATTTAACTCCAATTTTTAACACTTGCAACTCTACTATATGGATTCCTTGCTCTACGAGCTGATGCAAATCGTGATCCTGAAAGTTAAAATATCTGATATAGGAATAAGCAGTTTCGTTTGAGTTCTTTCTTCCTTCTTAGTCAACGTCAGCACAATAGAATTCCAGATGAAAGGTGAATTTCATTTTAAGAATTTATACTATAGAGAAGGCACTGGTAATAACACTAGTAATTGCAAGTAGAGTTGCTTAATTTATCCGGCATCCATCCTAAAACAAAAATGAGATACGTAAAAACTTTAAATATACTCGTCGTCAGTGAGACCTATGTTAGATTTTATTGCTGCCTTCTTCTCTCCAGAATTCATCATAGAAATAGAGATAAAAGAGCAATTTGAGCGTCACTATACGAAAATGATAAGAGTAAGGAAATATCTTAGCTACGAGGAGAGGCTTATAGAATTCAATCAACTTTCCCTCGAACATAGGTGAAAAAAGGAGAACAAATGGAAGCTTATAAATTATTGAGTAAAATGCTCGATACAGCAGAGAATCTGTTTGATTTTTGAGGCCTGGCACAGAGGAGAGGAGACGACACAAATATGAAGAAATAGAGATTCAAGACATCAAGTGGTAAATTTGCTTTCAGGACCCGCTGAAGAACCAAAATCATAAAAATAACTTCTAATTATTAAATAATAAACAGAAGAATGCTAAAAATATGTTTAGAGAAATAGCCATATTGTAAATAATTTTTATTATGGCCTACCATGTAGGTGTCTATTTCTCTGATATACCTTTTTCAATTGCTGGAAGAAATGAATTAATTCGTGACCTCTCCAACTTATCACCCGTTACCTATTTCTAGACCTCCAGCAAAAATCGTTTTTCTTAAACAGGTGTTCTAACAATTCATTCTTACGTCTGCACGATCCAAGTAGTTCAACTCTACAAAAAGTACAACTTAAAATTGATAGAAAAACAAAACGATACCTGATACGTTGGGAATCAATGGAAGTGAAATTAAAACCCAATAAAAGACATCCTGTTGTAAGAATGTATTGATAGGCTGCCATTCAAATCCATCTCCCATGCGTGCAAAAAGGCAAAGAGTCACACTCCAATTCACACATCAAACATCAAAGGAATTAATCCCCATGGCAACTTCAGATCTTATGTCTCAAGGAAAGTGGTGGTAAAGAGAAGAGTTGATCTTGTTCAAACTATCGGGACGAGAACAAAAAAGATAAGTGTCTTACAATAGGCTCCCGACGTTATATTATATATAACTATTCGTTGAGGGGGATTATTCTATATTTCGAGTGCATGGTAATCGGATTGACCGAGGTTAGTTCAAAGGAGGGGGGGGGGGCTGGAGAGGCTTATTTATCTTTAGTATACTTAAGAAGGGGAACGGAGCACAAGGAAAAAATAATATGGCTACCATTAATAAAATAGAGTTTTATTAAATAAACTATCAAACAACACACGGAAAATGTTTACATAAATGGAGATTAAAAATGAGAGAAATACAGGAAATGAAAAGGGTCATGGGAATATCTGACTAATCTGAGGATTAAGATTTAGAGAGATTTAAAGCAGCAAACAAACAAAAAAGGGGAAATGGTTTGCTGAACCGATTAAAGCACATAGTTGCGTTGACAAAAGGTTAAATGATTAAAAGTAATGCAAAGCTTACGTAATTATATGGTTGTTGTGCAGAAGAAGGCGATGGGAAGCAATTTTTCGGTCCAACTGGTGATTTCCAGGAGAAGGGGTTCTTCAGGGGGTTGTCCTTAACGAGGGAGAAGGACTGTCTTTGAAGAGTGAGAGCGAAGTGGGGCTCGGACGCACGAGCGATCCTTGTACGGGATATTGGAGATGTTCTAGATGAACAATGGAGGTTATTGTTGTAACCAAACGTCTCTTGAAGAACGTTAAAAAGGGGGAATTAAAATATCCTGACGTGATGTCTTGGGAACGAGAACTGTTTCTTGACGAACGGGCTTGAAGAACAATGGCTGTTATAATGTTTTTCTCTTTCTGAACAACAGCGGGGGGGGGGGGATAACCGTTTCCTGTCGACCGGGCTCAAAGAACAATGGCTGTTCTAATGTTGTTCTCTTTCTGAACAACAAGGGGGCCTTGTTGACTTGGCATTTCGAAGGGCACGAACCTTGGCACTCAAGGAATATTGTCCTCCTCTGGACAATAAGGGTTTTCTTGGTAGAGTTCTTAGGTGCAAAAGGGAGACCGGATCGGCTTGATACCTCGCAAAGATAATCTGGATCTGCTTCAATTGGGAAAAGCTATGATATAAATAGCCTGGGCCATCTCCATGACGTAGGGGACACTTGGGTGGGGGACTTCGAGGGAATGTCCCGGTGACGCCTGGGAAAATATCTTATCTGCCCATAAGTGTAATTCAATCTGGCGAAATCGAGGCATGGAGGCGAAACGGGAGCATGAACTTCCTTGATTAAACATTAGCAAAGATGGGCGATAACGCACCTTCTGCTTCCTCTCGCACGATACACGTGGGTAAGCATGTGTTTTAACATGTGATAGAGGCTGAATCAAAGCGGCCTCAGACCGTTCTATCATAATAAGAGTCAGTTTATCTTTGGAGGAAATTTCTAGAAACAAAATGTAGATGAAGGAAAATATTAAATAGTGACGTGAATTAATATATGAAAGTCGCCCTTGCTTAACTCCTAATTTTTCTCATTATTGAAACGAAACCTGCAATGATGCACTTTACGACGATGTACGATCTCTCTCTCTCTTCTCTCTCTCTTTCTCTCTCTCAATATATATATATATATATATATATATATATATATATATATATATATATATATATATATATATATATATATATATATATATATATATATATATACACAATGTCCCGCAGGAAAAAGGAAAAGGTTTCTGCAACTATTTTCAAACTTTATTTAGTTTCTTGATAAGGAAATGAATGTAGCCGAGTGGTTAAAGGCTCCCTTCAATTGAGATCAGAGTGGTTGCTCGCTCCCTTGGTGTGCTTGGTTCGAATCGCATCAGAGTACGGATTTTTTCGAATTAGGAAATATATATATATATATATATATGTATATATATATATATATATATATATATATATATATATATATATATATATATATATATATATATATAAACAGAAGCGTATTAAAAATGATAGTTAAAGAAATGAAAAATTATTTGAATAAAATATGTATGTATTTGTAAAATCGAAAATTCTGTAGCATCGTATATTTATCTGAGCTTTTATGTGCGTACGTACGTTTTGGAGTGTGTGTACATGTATTGATTGAAAAGAGATACTTGATTCTAGTTAAAACATAAAAATTTCAATCCGTAAGTAAATTCTCAGATGACATCCAATCTTGATGATTTAAATTGTTACCCAAATGAAATATTTTACAATTCAATATATTTGAGTAATCCCATTAACCAAAATGAGTTCATGTTCATGTAATTTTCTATCATGTATGACGCCATCATATTTTAGGTTGATAATTGCGTTCGTTTCCTAATTTATGTCTTTTTTACAAATATTTTTTTACATTTGATAAGTTAATACTTTCATCCAATTTAGTATTTTACTCATATTTTCGTGGGATTATTAAATGCTTAGTAATTTTCAATTTAAATGGACTTTAGTTTAAATGAATTTAGAAATCCTGCCTAATCTGTCAACTAAATTTATCATTTAATAAAAGAAAATAGGCATTTCATAAAAGAAACTTATTTAATGATAGCCTATTGAGTACTGCGAATATTCTCGACTGCATATACTTGGGTTAAAAATTGCATCGGGTCAATGACTTTCTAAGCATTTTAACAAGTAACCACGCATCATTACTGTGGGGACCTGGCATCGGGACTAAGTAAACAAACATACGCTTAATGGCCGGAGGCCTCTGCAATATAGAAACAAACATAAGTTACACCGATTTATGACCTATTGTTAAAGTTAAGAGATTCCATGACCTCATGACTCAATGACCAAGTAAACAAACACCGACTCTTTGCTCCTCTTTTTTTCTCTTTATTACAGAAGCAAACGATGTTTTTGGCCTCTTGTTTTGTTAACCAAGTCAACTCCTATCACCCCTACGGCTGATTAGGACAACAAATATCAGTTCCGGACCTTCTAAACTAAAAGAAAACTGATGCTTTTGCTCGCCCGCCTAGAGGAGACTGCGTTGAATTTCACTTCGAGATCATCAGTAATTGTCGTTTTGATCTTTATGTTACCTTATGATCCGATTGTAGGATCTCCTCCGCGGAGCGAAGTACGAATAGCGCCCTTTACCTACAAAGAAACCTTAAAAACATGGGTTCTTGGTCTATTGAACAAATAAACATATCCAGGTTTCATGGCCTTTTTGACCGATCAGTCAAACAACATGTCCTTTGTTTATGGAGCTTCAAGAATCAAAATGAAGTGGTTACCAGCCGATTAAAATGAAATGGTTGAACCTCCTTAAATGAGGAAGCTATTCATCCGCTAGTTCACCAGGGGCAAAATTTGCCTATACGGCAGTTTTTAAATAGGGTGTGACTCTATTGCATTTTTAGATATCTTAAAGAACCATGGGCACATATGTAAAAATGCGTTTTCCCTATTTCTTTCTAACTTTTCTATCATTGTATTGTTTTGCCGCAGAAAAATATTTTTCTATTCTTTACGGGGTTGTGAATGTGTATCGGTGAGAATGCATTTGGTTTGGAGTTCTATCGGATTGAGCTTACATGAATCATACCTGCACCATATATCTGCAGTTCTCAACAAAACACAAGAGTTAACAGTATATAATTCAGTATTCTTAAGTTTTAAGTGATGTATAATCATTTTAGACGTAGTTGTAGCTTGAGCTATAGTTTAACCGGAGAAGAAGTGAGAGGAGCAAACTATTTTTTCACTCTGTGACTCCATGAAAGGTTTAGGGTCAAAGAGTGATATTTCTCGTTTCGAAGAGTTTCAGATTTATAATATTTGTTCTCCATTATTTTCTTTCAATAATTTTCATGCAATATTTATGTCTCGTTTAATTAGAACAAAAGGAAAATCATCGCATTTTAGTTACCTCGAATTCCCAACAGTTTTTATTTAAAAATGCGATTTCGTTGAAATGAATGTTTTTGCATTTTACTTACCTAAAATTTACGACTTTAAATTCGTGAACTAAAATTTCGTGTTTGTATAATCCATTTTTGAGATTCCAGGAATCCATTTTATTTGCATGTTCCATTTTCCACGAGACGATGGAATGGAATCTTCGAAAACGTTTACTCCCAAGCCTAGAATAAATGCCTCCTTGCTTTGCCATACGTACATGGGTAGGTTCGAACTATTGGATTTTCTCGCTCATATATACGTCCCTTGAGTTTAGGAAATTTTAAAATTCTGATGATTTGAATGTTTGACAAGGATGGACATTCCGAATTTTAGAGCGCGATTTTGGTAGTTATAAATTACATTATATGAACCACAGTTCAAGATTTTATTGCAGTTTTTTTCACAATTCCACTATTTGTGAACTCATTTGTCCACTTTTTCTTTGTATCTCTTCCTCAAGTAAAAATTACCCTCGTTAGTTATGCTATTTTACATTATTTTCAATATTTAAAATAGACATCCCTAGGCCAAACATCATTTATCTTATCATTTTTTTTTATCACATCTTCTTTCCATTCTTCCCACCTTTCTTTTCCAATTGACCACTACGTTATTAGCAATCGAATTCACAATTCGGCTTAAGTCACGTCATTCTTTTCATTATGGATAAATCTCTTGCCGGTGATTTCTAAAGACCTTTATTATATTAATATTGACTTTACCTTGCCTAATTTTCCCCTCACTTACAAACAAACTAAATAGTGCTAAATTGCTGGCTTCTCAGATGTCAGCAGGTAATTACGGAAGACATCGTAACATTAATGAATAAAATAGGAATAAAACGTGTTTAGTGGCACAACAAATTGGATGTGCGCTGGAACGCAAGATCATTATTATTAATGTGTTGTTGAGCTTTGAAATTGCAGAATTGTATGCGGATGTAGGGCTGGGATATTGTATCTAATAATAGAAGTGATGTTGAAAAAATGGGGTATGGAAGGACTTATCATAATATGTGGTGGAATTAAGAATGGTAATCGGTTGATGATTGCAGGAGATATAAATTGATGAAGAGGAGGCAAGATGGGAAATGAGATTAAGAAAGAGTTTATAGCATCTAGGGAGTAGGAAAAGAGAAAAAGAAGTGTATATTCGTGTACTGAAGTAACCATGTGTGGAAAACTCGTTCCTTTGTCAAAATTATGTAGGAGAAATACACATTAGATGGAAAAAATAAAGAGTGTGTAATAATATGAATGATACTCGTATGTTTTTAGTAAGAAAGAATTTGAAAATGTAATGTATTGATGGAAAAGCTGTGTAAGGAGGAGTCAAAACTTGCAACAAGATGGATCACTGACAAAGGTAAGAGTAGCACAGGATTACTGATCAGCAAGGACACTAAGGTTCACTCGATGGTAGTACAAAAAATGGAGGAAAGGATGGGATGGGGTAACAGTGGTAAAAAGGAATAAACACAATATAAGTTATACATATTTCGGATTTTAATTACTTTTATATATTTAACTAATAATGGTATCTTACACACAATTGATAATCAATAACTGTATATCACACGGGAATGAGCACTAACTCTATCAAATCCCAATTTTTCCGCATATCAGGAAATTATGAATTGTAGTTTTTGGACGTCAGCTAAGGTAAATTACTGAATTTAATAATTATTTTTGAGATTTACATCCATTTTAGACATGAATCATATAAGGTACATTCGATTACAACGGTTTGAAAAACTGCTTATATTTATATATATATATATATATATATATATATATATATATATATATATATATATATATATATATATATATATTCAATATTATTACATAACTATTTCTTAATAGTAGAATACAGGTTTGACTTAAAAAAGAACGAGTATGAAATTTGAGTGGGCTTTAGCCCCGTCAGCCACCTATAGATGCGCCCCTCTTTTTGATAACAAGTTTCGATCCATTATTTTTAGTGGCCGTTCGATTTTGTAACAAAAAAACAAGGTCTGCTGACCAGAAAGTCTTGTGCTCTCATTTATTCTGATTTATGATCTTTCGACCTTCGAAGCTTTCAATAATTCTCGGACTAAACTTGGGAGAACCTTGGCAATTATATGATCGAAACAACATAAGTGTTTCAAATACCGTTAGAATCAGCCAAATAGTTATGGTATTATGGGCAAAATCATTCCCCAACTAACCTTAGGAGAACTTTGGCAATTATATCATTCGAAATAGGATATAAAACAGCATAAATGTTTCAAATTTTGTAAGAATCAGCCGAATAGTTGCAATGTTATTAAAAAGAACCGGGGCCGACCGACCGAAGCAGTGAGATGTAGAGTCGCTTGCCTCTATTTAGAACCGCACGTGACTAAAAATAAATTCATTCTTGCCTTTTGTTAAATCATTTAGGCTTTTGAAGATTTTGATATATGAACGCACAAAATATGGTTTTACAATAAAAGCAGATTTAGTTCCCTCATTCTGTCACCATAGGATTTATTTGTAAGCTCGGGAATTCATTCTGTCGCTCTTCGCTGAACTCACTCATTCTGCGATGTCCTATTGTATACGAGAAGAACAAAATTGAACCGTGGACACCACGTAATCTCTAATAAGCGTCTCATATTATGGAAGAATAATGATTTAAACGCTAAACTCTCAGTACTCCATTATTCAGTCTCTAAGAACACTGGGCAACTAGTTTGGAAAAGTTCTTTGCTTCTAAAGCGGATAACACATTTGTTCTTTATTTACTTTTCACCTTGTTTCGTTTACAAATCGAATTTTGAGGTTTTGTATATCATTTTATTTCAAATTTTATGCACTTTATAATGGTATAATTATTTTTTTAGCAACATGACTAGAAAATAGTGAAAATTAAGATAATGGAAAATTGTATACATTCGTGGAAAATTTTTCTTATATATTTAAAGTTAATTTAGAAAAAAAAGAACAAAACTACACCATTGAGTTCTATATCATTTTTTTGCAGATTTGATGCACTTTTTATATTATATATTTTGTTTTAGCAACATGACTAGAACATAGTGAAAGTTATTATAATGCTAAATTGTATACATTCGTGGAAATTCTCCGTAGAATTTTAAGTGAATTTCTGAACAAAACACCAAACTACACCATGCGGTTTTAAATATTTGGTAAAAAAAACGGCGCGGGTGAACTGGTTTATATTTTTAGCATCATTTGACTATAGATTGAACTAAATTCCAGGGCATTCAGAACACCTAAACTATTCACCTAACATCCATATCCAACTGAGAACCAATCCTATAGTTAACCATTTATGAAAAATTTATGTTTCAGTCCGTCATTAAAACAGATTTTCATGGAACTAAAGAAAACTGATTTAAAATGATAACTAAATCATATTGACATCTATTGTTCATGAATTGAGTTCAATTGCTTAATTTTTAGTAATTTTATAGCCATTTATGTGATATCAGGTTTCAAGGGGGGGGGCGGGTTCTGAAAGGCTCCTCTGTATCTCAAAAAGAGCGCCGGAGGATATTATGATTTTAGCAGGAATAAAAGGTCTTTGTAGAGGAATGGGTGACCTCCCTATACCCTACATCTATATATACACCAGAATATATATATATATACAGTTATATATACATACATCCTCTAATGTACGTACGCGTCCTTCGCTACTTACAAGTACGTTCACTTCGTAAAAGTAATCCGGTAATTACGAGGTATAAGAGTGCGATTTACTACAGGGGCCTATAGCGTTTAATGAGTTTACAAGTTGCAGTTCACGGATATATTTAAAGAGTGAAAACCAAAAATATAATTTTAATAAGTTACAAGTTAAGATATATATACATACGAGAAATATAGCTAATGTAAATAAGGACAATTCTGACAGAATATAGATTAATTGGTAATCGAGTAACGTTAATTACTCGTTAATCAGCTTTTAAATGGAATACTATAAATAGGTTATACAGAGGGAATACTTATATGTCGGAAATAAGGTCGATTAACGAGAGATACAAGCAAGGGTCGTTTTACCTTAAAGGTGTCACCTTAAAGATAGGGAATCCTTTAGCGAGTCGGAGCAGGGAAATGGTGACGGACAATGGACGTGACTCTCAGCCGAATATCCTGACGGTGACAAGGATGAAGGGAGGGGGGGGCAGAAGACGAATTCACGATCCTCCTTGAAGACGGATGATGGCACCTCTGCTCCAGAGAAGTGCAACCTCCAAAAATAGAGACTCTAACGAGGCTCGGCGCGAAGTCTCACACATGAAACTGGAGATCCTTGAGCGGGGAGGGGGTCTAAATGAGACGAGAGGAATCCTGGCCTATCCTTCGGGCACGAAACGATTCGAGGCTTGCTCTGAAGAGAGTAAGCCTTCAAAAGAGAGATGGATCTGCCTGGTTAGATCCAACCACGATTGTATAAGCAAATAGCAGGGATTTGGAGAAACAGACACGCGATCTGAACCAAAGGCGACGGGTTCTCAAACTCAATCTCACGATATTCGAAAATCCAGGTTATTTATATGACGGCCATTTTTTCGTTTCTACTTGTTGGCAGACTCAGACGACTGGCTGACCACTTCCGGCGGCCAAATAAATTAGCATTTGTCGCCTGACCCAATTCTTAATGGCCTTTACGATGTGGGCAGGAAATTTTAGGCTAGCAGTTTCCTGATACGGAGATTAGCACTTCCTCGGCGAGGTAAAAGCTTTTAACACCCCCAAATTAATTAACTGCATTTGTGAGGTGGCTGACGGATATTAAAATTCTTTCTTCTTTTTTTCTCTTTGGATTTAGAGATTACTCCACATGGAGTTATACTTAGGATACAGAGAGAGGGAAGGAATTCAAGAAACAAATGAAAAGAGTATTCTTCTTGGTGTCCCTTTCCTTTACAGTCTTTTAATGAGCTTTAATTTCATATATGATAATCTAACGTAGTAAATAGTTGAAAAAATGAATGTGGTATCCAGATAAATAAGATTAGTTGATTCTTATTTATTTTAATGCAATTCTGAATCTAAATCTCACCTTGAAAAATGCTTATTGGCTATAGGTTTAAAGATACGCAACATGAAATATTTGATTATTTATTATAACGTACAGTATGTGTCTTTATGTTTTAAACTCTAATCCATATCCACTCTTTGCCTTATTGCTTAACCTTATAGTGGGCTGAAAAATCATCTATTGGCAATGTCAAACAATTGTCTGCAAGCATTGTTTCTCTCCATTTACCCTGGCACCGCTTTTCCGTGGTTGAAATATCTTAGTGGAAAAAGTTTAAATGTGAGTCCAAAATTGGATTTTAAGTGACAAGTTACATTCCATGTTGTTGTAAGCCTTGATGAAAATTTTTCACCAATTCTTTATAGTTTCTTCCTTTCTGTTTCTGAGAAATTCCTTCCCCACTAACTTGAATGCTTCCCAAGCTGCTTTCTCCTCCCCATGAATGGCTGATTCAAAGTCACTCTTTTTAAGAAGCTCTCGAATCTGAGGATAAATGAAAACTAACTTTTTTATCTTAGCGTGGCTGTCGCTCAATGAGGGGAATTTTGATGTTAAATACTTGAATCCTTGAGCAGATTTGTCCATAACTTTAACAAAGTTTTTCATGAGACCCAATTTTATGTATAGTGGTGGTGGTAAAATTTCGTTTCGTTCACTAAGAGGTGGCTGTTGAACATTTTTCATCTCAAGCTCCAATGATTCACGAGGTGGCCAGTCTCTCTTCATATAGTGGAAACCTCTTGCATGAAAAGCAGCAGCACTTGGTGTATGCACCCCGCAAGCCCATCACAGGAGCAACAACCTTTAAATCAGCACAGAGCTGCATTAATATTTATCATATTTTATGCATCGCAACATATGCTCTATATTCTCGTAAGTTTCTTCTATATGTGGGGAATAGCTCACAAGACCTGATGGTTCACTATTGCAGTTGTGCATCAATACGCCTTTTAGAATCGTTTTCGATGAGTCAATGAACAGCCTCCAGTGTCTGAGTTCGTATTCGCTGCCAAATGCTTCCATCAGACCAATAATATTATGGCAGGCCACTAAATCACCTTCCATTACGAAGAAATCGTTGACGGCTTTTGAAATTTCTACATCATCTGCTAGGAGAACCAGGCAGCACTGTTTTATTCTTGGGTAGTTGCAGATCTCTGAAAAGGTGATGGAGTTGCCCTTATATTATGAGATGTGGCCTAGAGTGTGCTTCTCCAAAGTTTGGGTCACTCTCTAATCCAGCACTGTATCTTTATATGCTTCCTCCTCACCAGTTTCCTCATCTGAGTCGAAGGATACCGAAGTTAGTGCATCGGGAACAGATAGACCTTCTCCATGTGAAACTGGGCCAATAGCTGATAGAATGTTTGAATATTAATTAGGCTTCTTTGTCTTAATTGACAGCCCCTTTTGTACTGGAGGGACCATGCAGAAAGAACAATTGTTGCTATGGTCTGTTGGCTCCCTCCATGTCATTAGCACAGTAAAAGCAATTCCTTTCTTCTTCCTGGTCAACCATTGGTAAAGGTTAGTAGCACAGGTGTTTCAGCATATGGGAGGAGCCCAGTTCTTATCCTGGTTACCAATCTTGCATAAAAAAATATAGGTGATATGCCTTTCTAACTATAGCAATTATACGGCGCTTCTGTGATGCAAAGGTCACCCCACCGCAAATGTAGCAGGAGTTGTCTGCCTTATTCATACAAATATGAGGATTCTGAAAGAAGAAAACAACAAACAATTAAATGATAAACAGAAAAGTTATTCATAAGTTCATCATTATAATACAAAGCATGACCGCTTAGCAGAAGTATTTATACCATTCAGTAAGAAAATAAAATTAATATAAAATGCCTTACATGCATACCAATACCTTGTTCACTGAATATTAATTATAGGTTTAAAAAGTGTCTGACTAAGAAAATCCCGTACCTTTCACCTTAAAATGTGAACATTTATAGCACAACCACCTTTTATGATTGCTGGAAAAATACTAAAGAGCAGTGAGACTGTGAGTGCGGTAATAAACACACTGCCGCAAGCAGGTTTGAACTTATTGTGATACGTAAGTGTATCTTGAAAAATAGAGCTAGCAAACAATTTTAATCATGATATTCATTATCAACGACCTAAAATTAGTTGAAAATTGCTACTCTGGTCTCAGAAGCACTTCGGTGGTTTATTGTAATTGACTAATAGAATTTTCTTACAACGGAAGTTTTAATCCATTTTTTAAAAGAGGAAAACATTCTTATTTAAACTCACTTTGAATAATTTAAACTCCGTAACATAATGACGGCTTATTTAGGTTATCATTATACTAATATTCAAAAGAACCCTAACTTTATTAAAATGGAATTACTTCCGCCGTAGCAAGAAAAGTTGTCGTCTCTTTGAGGTGAATAATTTCGCAAACTTTCCATTTAATGCGCTTACAATATAGGTCGTAACTTAATCCTTTTGATATTTCTTTTTAGCCATCCTATTTTTTTATTCTTATATTTAAGAATTTTATAAGATCCGTCGTTACGTTCGAGTGTACATTTTTGAATTCCCCTTATTTAGTCAAGGAACTTGATTAATAGATACTCAGTTTATATCACAAGTTTATTATTAATGGCCCGGAATGAATAGCAAAATAAAACATATATCACATGGGCGTTGCCAACATATAAAAATCTCACCCAAATCAATAAGGTTCGAGTGATCATGGAAAAGAGTAGATAAAGCAAACACTTTTAAAGTGACGAATGAATTGACACATCGTTCGCAATCTTAAGAATATCCCAATAAAAAGAAATTCACTTATGTCGCGGCTTTCCAATTTTTCGCCAATATTCTCGATCAAACCCTTATGGATCGTTTATATTACATCCAAATGGTTGAATTTTTGCATATTCTCATTTTAACTGTTTGAGAGAGAACTTTATAAATTTAACAAGACTTGTATTTACTGCCTGCATTATAGCTGTTGTAATTTGCCATAGGGTAATTGAACTTTCCCCTAAAAAACAGCCACCCATTGCTTAATTAAATTCAAAAGTGCATAAAATAGAATATTATTTTTCATATTCCTCTATGACCTCAGGCTTATAAATAAATAATGAAATATAATTATCGAAACACTAATGGTGAGCTTAATAGGTAAAAGATCTGAGCATATATTTATTTTTAAATCTTTCCCAATTGCTATAGATATTATATTTTTAAGTATACTAAAACCAATGCGTCTTTTCTTCTTATTTATTCAGAGGTTTATAGCCTATTAATGAAATTCTTCTAGAAATTCGTATCCATGTTTCTGTTTTAGCACTAATATCAAATTCTTCTGCTTTAACAAACGTTATCGGCTCATCGATCGTATTTCAAAAATTTCAGCACGTTCTAGTAAAAAACATAACATTTTACTTGCTATTATAATTGATTGACGTGAGAGCGCTGAGGAATTAATTTATTTGCATGAGAGTTATCTACCTTTCCTCTGAAGACTCGCGCAGAATCTTTGTAAATGAACGTATCAGCTTATTCAACAGAGTACCAAACGTAGCTGCTCTTACCCAATTTAAGTAAAGTCCAACTAACAAAATCAGGTCAGGTCGATCGCAAAAATATTTCAAAAGGTTAACAAAAATGATGATTCCTCTTGACCAAGAACACTCAAACACGTATCAATGTTCTATTCACTTTAGTGTAAAGTAAAGTAACCTTAATATTTTAACTGCGCTAGATAGTTCTTTTGACATAGTACAAAATATTATTATTCGTAATATAAATTCATTATCTCGGTTGACTTCGGCTGTAAATTCACCCAAGGGATCCAATCAAGTCTTTGCTTTCACCTACGAGTTAAGAGCATAGTCGTCTTTTCCTTAGACACCTGCCAAACAATTTTTCGAGTTTATAGCGTAAAGGAAATTATAGAAAATTAACTAACACAAATCCTGTAGAGGAAGCTTTTATTATCTAAATGAAAACAAACACACCATTAAATTACCTGAAGTTAAGTATTCTAATGAGTAATTAAATAGAAAGAAACAGGCGACTTGCCAGGCAATTGGCGTGCAATATTTTGATCAAGCTTGGTTTGAAAGTTAAAGCATCCAATAGAACTTTAGGCCGCATTTTTCGAATATTTGATTAAAATTTATACACAGGTAAATCGAGTAAAATTTATGTAATAGAGAGAAAGTAAGGGCGAACATGGAAGAAGAGCAAATATCAACGAAAGTAAAAGGGGTGATATTTATTAGTGCAATGGATGGGAGTGTGTGCTGGAATTGGCAAGAAAGAGAAGGATATTAAAATGTGGGATGTCGTAGCTTGCAGATGAAGATGTTATGAAGATCTAGATGAATGCATCCAAGGAAGCGAAAGATAGAGTAATATGAGTGATCAGAGTAAGAAAGCAGCATATGGTGAAAGATAAATAAGGTTCTGAATGTGAACACGAAGTTATTCCGGAAGGAAGTAAAAAAGGTGTAAAATCCAAAATGAAAATATTTGTGTGAACATCAGAAGTAATAATAAAAGGTTATGGTGAGCGATTGGAAGGTGAAAAGTGGTGCCATGGAAGATGAAGTTACTGAAAAATATGTCTGACCTAAAGGCTTAAACTTTGGTGCTATATCAAGGTAAGAAGGCAATAAATATGCAAGACGATGCTAGTGTTGTGAGAGGTGAGAAAAATAGGATGCCTGCTAGGGTAGATGATAGAGTCACTGAGATGCTAATGTGTGGAAATGAATGGTGGTAAAATCTTGCAGATAATTGTTAGAGTTCGTGTCGTAAAATCTCTGAAGGTAAATTACCTATGAATTACCCCATTAATTTTGAGGTAGAGTTTATGGTTAAGTAAATTCCTCGACAGTAATAATAAATAATCCGTGCAGAGGTGGGCATCGAACCAAGCACCACTCGGCGATCTAATGGCTTGCTTTAACTGATATCAAAGCAGTAGCTCTCCGCCCTAGATTGCTTAGTTCGATCTCGACCTCTGCACGGAATATTTGGCAATTAGTATAATTTATTTTCCTAATTCCCTCGCGTTCATGATAGATATACATTATATATATATATATATATATATATATATATATATATATATATATATATATATAGTTTACACTTAAACTAGTTTTTTTACCTGCAGAGGCAGATTGAGAATTCTCACCAAACGACTGTTGTAAACCATCATAATTAATTGAGAGAAAGACTTTTGGGCTCTACAATGTCCTCTTCCCCTTAATTCTGAGTTCTTTCCAAGTGTATGAACGCTGTGCGAGCCATCTTAGACCCAGCATGTTCAACCACTTCAATATTGGAAGAGACTGCTCTCGAATGCGGCCTCGGGCAATTAGGTTCCTCATCCATCTCATAAACTCTCCCGTAATCGCTCCAAGTGCAACTCTCCGGTACACCGCCTCAGCCGGCGGGCTAAACCACTTGACGGGATGGTGTTTACACTGCACCATTAAGCTAGGTGGAGGAGCGGCCTCTAGCAGCCAACGGCTAGCCGGGCGGAGGGGATCCTTGAGTGATCCAATGGCCAAGTGTAGGGGAGTAAAACTTCTAAATCAGGAGTAGAGCCCCAAAAGTAGACCAGTGCGCAGTGCTCACTGACTCCGGCAGCTCCTGCCAAAGGTACTGCTTTGCCTGCCTTTGGAGGACACAGACAAGGTTGAGAGGGGATCTTGACGACTGAGCAGCCCAGGATTTCCTTACCCTTCGTTATTCCTGCGCCTTCGAGAAGATGGCAACAATTATATATCAGTATCAGTGTGAAAAAGTATTCGAACAACTTCATTCTTTGCAGTATTTTAAGTGTAATTTAAAACTATATTTGATAAATAAATGGCATTTTTTATTTAAATTGTCATAACAAAATAGCAAGAAAATAAATATTCGCTATAATACTCTTTTGCTTTATTCACAGCTCTTGTTCTGCTTGGCATGGATAAGGCTAAGTTATTTAAAGTTTCTTCTAGAATTTTACGCCAAGCATCCTCTATTTGTTTCCTAACATCGCATGTGAGATGTTCTTTTTATTTCTCAAGTTCCTAATCTAGAATATCCGACAGGTTGCCTATAGGATTAAGGTCTGGAGTACATTTTTCAAAGCTTCGAGGCGTGTTTAGAACCTTTGAACAATATCAAATCGTTCTATTCTCGACTTATCCGTCTTCATTTTGTACTTCTATTTTAATGAGATTTACCAACAAAGGAAAGGTGTTGAGATGAGACTACCCCTAGGACGCCAAATTATGTAAATACTGTTCTGTGTTTCGATTAGGCTTTTTGGCTCTAAAACTAACCACGGCATCCAAACATAACATCCACAATGGAATTAGAAAACTATGGCTTCCTGCCCGATTTAGACATAGGTTTAAGACCCACCAACAATGGCATTTCCTTTCCCATATAAGCAAGCCTACCTTTACCGGTCTAGGCACCAGCTTCTTTAGTTACATTCCTCATTGTTTTAAACTAAACTATATTTGCACCATTCTTCACAAGCCCCCATGATCTGCTCCATTTTAAACTATTACACGAAGCATTCTCTTTTCTGGAAAAAAATTGAATGAAAATGGATTCCTCCATTGGCTCAACGAGCCAAACTCTTGAATCGAGAGTTTAATGAAATGCAGGAAGTTCATGGCGAACAGGTCTGCCGCTGGCCAAACCAGACCAGTCAGCAATAAGACTCCTTACTAAAAATTCTAACTCTCAGTTAAATATCGAACAATTCTGATTATTTTCCTCTGCAGAGGATCTACGTATTCTTGAAGGATTATTCATTTTTAAATCTAAACTTACTCTCAATAACAAAATTTCATCCATTCCCTCGCTTGCTACTCCTTAAATGCATAAACTTTTAGCATTAGTTTTGTTCTTACAAGATTTAAAATGTCTAAGTAAATACTATATAAATAATGTATTGCCCTAAATTATCTGCCATTGTATTATTTTCAGTACTTTGATGTTTGTGTATCAATAAATTAGAATAATGCTTAACAGATCAATAGAAAAAATAACATAGAAAATAAAATAAAGCTCTTTTACAAGAACACGATGAACACTGCACACCGAACAGATGAAAGGATAATTAAGGAACTTATCAACCAATCTATAAAGCCTACAAATACAAACGAAGAAAAAATTATATCGTTAACTATATATTATTAAACTAGAGGCACTGCCAGCCTCATCATGAAAAACAATCAGAAGCCCATACCCGAACCTAAACAATGGATTTCTCTGATATATGAGTACAGATGCAACCTACGATAGTGTCAGCTCCTCTCCCACTTATATATTGGAATGACGGAAACCGAATTGTCAAGAAGAATGACATCCAACATAATTAACGGCCTCCCCCCTAAACCACAAAACTCAAAACCATGAAACCATTTTCAACAGAAACATTTTAGAAGAAAACACGGAAATTATTGACTTTGCACCCGATCTCCAACAACTACTTCTCCTAGAAGCCATCCTTATACAAGACAAACAAATAAGGTTAACATTCAATTTAATTCGAACGAAATACATCCAAGCTGTAAGATTAGGATCCGAACTATGAGGGATGCTTAATACTTACACCCTTTTGAAGGTCTACCACCTCTTTGGACGAGACCGTGAAATTGACCGTTGTTCCTAAGCCTACCTCATTTCGACCTTATCTTAACATGCTCACAAGCTTGTCATTAAGTTTGCACTTGCTGACCTTCTTGTTTGTTTGTATATAAGTGTGTTCATCCATTGATATATAAACCAATGTTCTTCTCTTTTTATTTTTGTATTTTTATTTTATCTCTGAAGATGATATGAGGGGATCGAAACGCATCAGATAAATAAAGTGTTTTTTCTAAAAGATTCGTTTATCATTAACTTTAAAATCTGAGTTATAATGATTTTCGGAGAACTTATCCACGTGCATCAACCCAGACGTAATAGCAAATATACAAAAAATTGAAAATTGTGAAAAGAAAATCACAAATTCAAAATTAGCGGTCGCTTTTAAAAAACTTGCTACGTTTCCCCAAGGTGCATCATAGTCTCCAAGCCATAAAAGAAAGAATAAGAAAATACCAACGTGGTTATCACATGAGGTTGCTCACCTGCAGTTCTTCCAGGGTGATATTTATGAACGAAAAACACTTTCTGCATCACGAGACGGGCGAAAACATTTGTGCAGACAGAATGAGATCAGGTAAGAAACTTTTACTTCATGCAGTTCCTTAAGCAAATATTTTTACTATAATAAACATATATTCTTGAAATTCCTTAGTCAAACTTATGATGTTTCTATGAAGTTTTTACGGGAATGAGATATTGGATAAACCACAAATTTAATTTTGCTTGTCATTGTCTAAATGCTCGTAATATATATTTACAAACGCTTTATAACAAATATTTTTTACAGTAAAGCGTTCATTTAAACTATTTCAAACAATATTTTTTCTGTATCATACAAACATTTTAGTACTTAGCAATTCTTGATTACATTAAAGGAAGACAATAGGTAAATACACCATTCAAACTCTCTCTCTCTCTCTCTCTCTGTTTCTCTTTTTCTCTCTCTGTCTGTCTCTCTCTCTTTGTCACTAGATAACTAGTAGTTGCGTATAATTACACCTGATATTCTCCCAAATCTCGGTTCTCACTATAGTTGTTAAATAACCGCAATTTTGCAAACTGGTTTTCACTTAGCTAATTTTTGAAAACCGGTTTCGACCACCGAAAATTTGAAAAACACAACTAGGGGTTAATCAAAAATAAAACTATCTAACACATTCTAATCGAGTGATCTAAATACATATAAAAACTAATGCCTACCATAAAAAACCAATAACCTTTTTAAAAAAATAAAATTAGTTTTTTTCTACTGAAAAACATAATCAAAATTAATCCTAAAAAAGTGCACATGTAATCTTCAAGTCATATTCTTTTCTCTAAAGTAGTAGTGCAAAAAGCAAAGGGCATTTAATGTATTCTCGCCTATTTTTGCGCATACTTTGGACAAAAAATCGTCGTCGTCGGCTTCAGCTCGTGTCCGAGCATTGGTTTCGTAGTCATTATCCGGTCTCGTCTCATCGGCTGATGTTTGCATCATATATGACTAAGGGAAACCAAGTCTGTTAGGGAGAATGTCAGGTCCGGAAAAGAAAGAAGGCCGGAAAGAAAATAGAGACGAACGCCATTTGCTGAAGCATAGGGGGGGGGGTCAATCGTGGCTGCATGACGGCTACGCGCGAACACTTTGCTAGTAACGAGTCCACTGCGGCTCAAGACATTGAAACATGTGGTTTCGGCGAGGCTGGTTTCATTGGGCTGCCGGGCTCTTGGTCTATCAAGACCTGCCTTTGTCGCGCCTGCACGCTGTGCGCTTCCCTCCTCCGCTGGAGCTGGACATTTAGAATCTTATATGACCAAAGTCTTCCCCGCCTGTTGTTGGGGTCTTACTGTTCATTAAGTTTTCTCTGGAACCTCATCCACGACCTTACCGACTTGGGTGACCCAGGCAGGAGTTTGAAACTACTGACGGCATCGCTCTTGGTATCATTGGAAAACTCAAGCCCTTTCACCACATGATGCTTTGGTAAATTTTCAATGAATAAGTGATTCACATAATCCATATCTTCAATCCCAGGACCTTTTTTAGTAGCATCCTGAATGCCGGAAAATGAAGACAAACGTTCTTCATGATCTCACACAAGGAATTTTTTGGGAGGGGTTAAAAAACTGATTAAACACATCCAAAGCTAAAATCTCTTCTAAGGAGCGGTTTCACTAGTCGTGATTATTCATTTAACATACCAGGACAAGAAATAACCTGCTGCTGAAAACGATCTCTCATCTTTAACGCTCGTTGGCTTTTTCGTTAGAAGTGTATCAAACAAAAGTTGCAAATTGCCCGGTTTTTGATGAGTTGCTTCATTGTGTTTAAACCCACTCTATATTTTAAAAATCTGGTAAGTTTTCTTAGGTAGCTTTATTTTCTCAGTTCTTTCATGTACTCATACATTTAGTCACCATCTTTTGCTTCACAATTAACTATCTTTTACCTCATGATCTGATGTTACTTCCGCTAGTGAATCATCTTCAGTTTCAATATTTTTAATTTCATTTTGTAAAAGTCTCAAAATTGTTTGTTCTGCAAATTTATTTATAACATGCTGATAAGCTATTGGGAGTAAATTTGACGAGCCACTTTTATCTTCTGATTCTGGGTTATTTAACTATTTCATAGAAGAAACAACTTCTTTATGCTTTCGTGATAGATAGTGGTTAATTGGACACTTCCTTGTGGAGATATAACTGGGATTATCTCTATTGCCAAGTTTATTCAAGGAGACCTTCATGATATATCAGCTTTGAGTAAAGTGGCATCTTCAGAAGATGCAAGTTTCGGCACAATTTCGAGAGGGCGAAGAGCTTCAGCTAGGCTATTTCAATAAACATTCACTTATCATTTTCTGTTGAAGTTGTTACTCTCAAAGCTTTAAAAATGCAGTTTATGAGCTTTAGCAAGCGTTGAATAATAGCAAAGAGGCTGTTTTAACGTGACTTAGAGTCTAAAATGAGCTTCACTTCTTCTTAGAATTCTTTCATATCAAAGTCTTGTAATCTATCATTTTTGAGGGGAGAATTTCAAAGCATCTGGAAAATATTCCTGATCTTTGCAACAAATCCTCAATATTGTTCAGTAATTTGACGTGTCTTACTTGTTTCACTATCATATTCAAACAAAAATTCAATTTTATTTTAATTTTCTTCAGTTTCTAAATATTCTTCGGAAATATCATCTTCATTAACTCTACCATCATTATGGCCTTCATCACAACTACTTTTATTAACTTTACAATAAAGAACATCGCAAACTGCTAGAAGAATGCAATGTACAATACACTTTTAATGAAATGAATATTGAAGATATTTATTTTCCAAATTTAATCCTTAATGATACACCTTCAGTCATACATGCTACAATATGAATATTGAACTCCAAGCCAAACTCTTCCAATCTTTTCCTAACCATTTTTATTATCATGGAATAATTTAGTAATGAGAAGTCCTGATCATTCCCAGTGGGCAGTGTTCACTGACATCATGAACATTGGAAAGAAGTATTTATATTAATCCAAACTTAGTGGAAGACGCTAACCTTTGTTTCCTGTAGACTTACAGTAGTCAGCGTGTTTGGTCTTTTTCTTACTATATGAGCCAAGGGCCATGTTTTTGACAGCTTCATGCAATGTTGGATGAGGCCTGTCTCATTTTGTCTTCAGTAAACTTTCCTGAATAAACTTACTTTCTGCAATACAAAAGAAAACTTATTTCATCAACACTAGCAAACTTTGAAATTTCTTCAATTGAATTTCTTGGAATAAATCCAGTCATGGATATTTTAAAAATGAACACTCATTGATGAAGTAGATCTTCCAATGCATTTTAAAGCATTGTTACATTTTTTGCATTCGGCAGTTTCCTTTGTTTGGCGTAAAAAATATTGCCATAACTTAGATCTTTTTGACATTTTTAAGTAACTGCAAACATCAAGAGGATGTTTCTTTTACTTTCGGAGCACAATCTATTGGAAACCCAGCCTGCTGAAAGCTCTGTAGCTTGGTCCTAGAATTTCATGCAAGATTTAATAGCCATGTTTCACATCAATTTACATATCTCGAGAATGGTGGTCCATCTCTCTTCAATCACTAAATTATTTTAAAACTTTGATGTTTCCAGCTTTCTCTTTCAAGTTTGTTATCTCCTGCTTGAAATCGAGTCTGCTTCATCCACTAGAATGTTTAATTCGACAGTTGCTAATTTATTTTCAAAAAACGCCTTCTTGCCACAAAAAGCAAATGAAGGCACTTTTAAATTTATTGCATCTTCCATATGTTGAAATGAATTGGGAATGTATATTCTCAACTTCAGACCTATATGATTATTTAATTTTGTAACTATAATATTTTGAATGGTAATAAAGTCTCATGGGAGGTTAAAGAGTTATTAAATGTTAAGGGTTTGATTTGGAATGTGTTGAAAGCTCCACAAAAATATGTTGGTGCCAGCGTTGGTATATGTAAGACTATGGTATGGAAGAATGAAATAACTTGAGTGAGAGCTGGGCAAATGACAACTGGAGAGACATGCTTCGGGTGCAATTGGTTTTAAAGATGAAGAAACAAGAAACTAAATAATATAGTGTGAATAAGGTTATGACTGAGAGTGGTATGAGGTGGCGGGTTTAAAGTACGACATGGAATCCATAATTTATCTAGAATTATAATACATATTTATTATGAGCGAGCTACATATACAATTGCGATAAAAACTAATCAAATCTCAAGTCAATCATGATAACTAATGTACCACACCAGTGTCATCTTTAGCCTCCAATGTAAGATGCAGTATGGTATAATATGATGCAGGTGACATCTGAAGAATATTGTGCCTTCCGTACCCCAACAATAAGATTTGAGTTCTGTCCCTTCCTTCATACTCACAGGAGGAGTAGCGACTATATATCCTTTTTTTTGGCTCTAAATTTCATAGTTCGTTTGCCTGATTTTGGCAGGCAGTAACTCGAAGTACTTTTCTTATCGCGATCATTATAGTTTATTAAGAAAAATAAATTTATGAAAAATTGAATGAAATTGGCCGCGTATTCCCCAACATACAAAATGTACTTTGCGATATTTCCATTGCAAAGAAGTAAACATGTTTTTAAAGTAGTTCTATCGACAAATAAATAAATACAATAAAGACATGAATGTTTTCAAATTGTCTGAATGCCCCTTTTTATCTGAATTTGGGATCTTCAATTTGATTGCTAAATAACGTGAGTATTTACAATTTTAATGTTATTTTGAATAAACGAATTGTATAAGTGTTCGGTTTTAGATTTCTCCATGGACCTATCGCATGTATTTCAATTATTATACGCTACCCTGCTGTTTAAAGAGCCATTTGCTCATCAATGGTCTATTCTCTTCGCCATGCAACATATAATGTTTTTTTTTAGCCCTAGTCCGGGTGGCAATTAAATTTAAGTTCTCTCTTTGCAAATTTTCGTCGCCTTTTTATGATTATCGGTCCATTTGCGAGAGACATGCACTCATACACTCAAATTTATTAATTAAAGTATGTTCATGGAGGTAATTATGATACAACAACGTGTACGAGATTCATTTTTGGCTATCCTTTAGCATATTTATGGCCCTAGATATTCATTTATAGATGATTGTTTATAGGTTTTTGCTTAATAATATTTTGTTAGATGCTTTTTCATATTCATTTTATCTACAAAGAACTTATTTATGCAGTGAGACCGAGTTTTCCCAAGGGTAATAATTAATCCGAATAACAAGTTGACAATTTCCTTATAAGAATTGTCTACAAACTATTAACCAGCCAACTTTATTTACCAATATGCACTGGGAATTACAAGTTAAAAGAAATAATTTACAATTTTATGTGTCCGTAACCTTTTATCAGCCCGGTACTCCTTTATAGACCCCCATAGTCACACTGTCTAGAGCCAAAGTAGGCTCCAAGCAATTTGAGTACGGTGGTTAGGAGTGAGAGGAAGAGGAAAAAGAAGGTTTTAGGATAGGACAGCGAAGAAAATATTAGGAGACAAAAATGGACTTAGTTAGTCATGGGCCTACAGCTTAACGTGGAATCCGAACCATGATGTGTCACTTGTCTCTAACTAAAACTTTAAAATCTTCTTTCGTTTATGACAGTCTAGATTTATTTCTATTATACGTGATATTTTGCGAATATTTATTAGGTTTTTGACAGGTTAGTTTGGATATGCATCTTTGGAAATGTTTTTATGTTTATGTTAACAGAAGTTTGTTTGTGCTTGATTTTCAAAGAATGTTCATCTATGTTTGTGCATAGAGCTGTTTGTTTTTACATGCTTTTACATGAATTTTCATGAAAATTATGTATGTAGATTTTTGTTTTTATATGACTTTTCCTGAATGTACAAGAATATGTACGAGTATCTATGATTTTCCTTACAGTTGATTGTCTGTAGGTGATTTCACATTAGGCTTGTCACGCTTTTGTTTGCAATTGTTTGATCATACATGATTATTAATTGATTATTCGTTCATGCTTCTTTGTTAATTAATATTTATAGCGAAGATAAATATTAATTCATCATATAAAGATTTTTTTATAGCAATGTTTCGTGTCTTTGATACTCGATTCATATTACACATCTTTCCCTTCCTTTCTCACCATTCTAGGTGGCTCCTCTACCATTTTCCTTTTTGTAGACCGGCCTCAAGTAAAGGTTTGTAATTTTCCTGTTTCTTAATTCTGTATATTAGATAATAGGTGGTTAATCATCTTTTCTATAAGACGCATTTGCGATACTTTATTTCTGATGTCCAAAAAAGAAGCCAATTTCTTTTCTTCGGGTTTAACTTTTAAGCCAACGATTCACTCTATCACTGTATTGACGGTTTGGCCCTAAAATATGGACATAATTTCTTAAATATGAACACAAGTCCTTTTCTTACGAATTTGATTTCTGAGGTGTATGATAGTAAACCTCACGAACCCAAAATACTGGAATGTTTTTTGAAAGGTTCATGAAATGGGATTTACGGTGGGGCTCTAGAGTTTTCGGCTAGAGTTTTATGTCGATTGAATTTGGGGGAATAAATTCGGTGCATGACCTTTAAAAGGTTTTGGTACCATTTTTCTACCGGAAAGTAATGTTTGTATATGAATGTAAGTAATTATTTCCTCTTGCAACCGTTTTCGATTTGGTGGGGGAGTACAAAATATGAGGTGAAAAGGAGATAAAGATCTTTCACCCAAACGAGGAGTTCTCCATATTTGCATTTTAATTGACGCCGCTCCTGAGGGGTAACATTTTGAATATATTTATTTCTACTTATTTTTTCAATTTATGAATCAATTAAAGTATTTATTATATGCCCATAATGTGAATTTATTCTTTTAAGTGACAAATCAATGGAAATAAAGAGAGACATCTCACTATTCTCGTGTGTCCAGCACACCAGCGAAATAAACCTCCTTAAATCTATGACCAGCAGGCGCTTGCTTCGAATATTGAAATTAATTGCCGCCTTAATTAAAGTTTGGCTGCCCAGACTGGCGAAAAAGACGACTGCTTTATAGGAATACAATGGTGACCTAAAGGCAAGTAGAACAAGTGAGAAAGACGTAAAGGAGATAAATATGAGGACTAACCAGGATTTAATGGGCAAGATTATAGGAGTCTGTAGTGGGTCACGGTGCATTAGAAACCCCAATATCATAGGAAATTAAATTGCGCGGAATCCAATTAAATTGTGGAAAATAGGTCACAAAGAAACCCTTTTCCCTAGAAAACGGACATGCAGGATCCCATTAAATTCTCCCATATTTGGCCTTCAGAGTACATTTGCCTTTAACCAATTTCTGTACTTTTTCAAAAGATAGGTATTTGCAAATGGCAGCAGTACTTTAATCGCTTTCTTATGTTCACTTTTGAAATCTTTCGCACCTCTTATTTATTTTCTCAGTCATTTTACTGTTGTTGTTACCATATCTTTAAGTTTTTATTTCATTTCCATCTTCTTCATTCCAGTCTTGGATGTGAGAAATTCAAGTTTGTATTGACACTGATCTTCGTATTTCATCAAGTCGTTTGTATTTCATAAGTTTAGAGATCTGCAAACTTTTTTCTGTATTTTTTACATTTTAACTAAGAGAACTTAAAGAATGTTTTTGCAGTAGTTTTTTTAAGTGATTATGCTAATCTTGTGGCTTGCATCCGCAGTATTTTAGTTTCTGATACCAGATCTTCGAATTTGTTTTGCAGTAGCTATTTGTTTCTGAAACCAGATTTTCAAATTTGATTTCACAGTTTTTTCTAAGTTTCTCTTAGCAAATATTTAATCTTTAATTCGCGCTAGTTTTTAGTTTTTAAAATTGATCTTCAAATATGTTTTTAATATCAGATCTTTAGCATTGTTTTTTCGATACGAGAGTTTCAAATCTGATTTCTTACTCGTTATATCTTTCTATTAACAGAAATTCAAGTATGTTTTCGCAGTTTTTTTATGTTTTATATACCAGGGGCGGCCAATAAGTTTTGCAATTCGGATATAAGGAAACAAAAAAAGGAAAAGTATTTTATTATTTTTCAATATAACTACCCTCGACTTCAATGCACTGAGGCTTCGAATTCCCGACAACCAGAGATCTCCCGACTGCTGTTTAATCCACTTCTGGACGGCGAACTGGACATCTTCATCGTCCCCAAACCGGCGTCCACGCAGAGCAGTCTTGAGCTGGCGGAATAAAAAGTAACCTCTAGGGGCCAGATCTGGACTGTAGAGGGGATGGTTGAGCTCTTTGAATCTGCACTCGCGTGGGGCAAATTGTGCAACTCTGTCCATGTGGACTTTGACGACGTTGAAGTCGATCATGGGGTATGAGGTTTCTAGGGACCTAACGGGCAGAGAGACCTTGGCCATGGCTAAATTGTGGTGGATGATGTTGATAACACTTCCATGTGATATTCCAACTTCTCGCTCGATTTCTTCGATCTTCACCCCTTGATTTTCGAAGATCATCCTCTTCACACGGGCCACATTTTCCTCGTTGGTCACGTCTGACGGGCGTCCTGGACGGGGGTCACCTTCAAGGGACTCACGAACATGGCGGAACTCCCTATTCCAGCGAGCAATGATTGCATAGGAAGTCGCGGTGTCGGTGTACACTGCGACCATGCGTTCATGGATCTCTTTTGCATTCTTGCCTTCTTTGGTCAAAAATTTGATCAGTGCGCGGTGCTCAACCTTCTCCATTGTTGAAAAATTTGTGACTAACGATCTGCGATCAGATACTGCTTCTTAAATAGACGAGGCAGGAGCGTGTGGCTGCAGGTCCTGACTTGTCATAACTTGTCCTAACACCCCCACAACCCTGTTCTTCAAGTTTGCATTCGAACTCGTTTTTAAAGTTTCTTCTACTAAATATTCAAGTTTGTTTGCGCAGTCGTTTTGTTTCCTCTAGCAGATGTTCCATCTTTTGTCCCTCTTCTATAAAATTTTATACTAGATTTCAAGGAAACTTTGGAGGTCTGTTTTAAGTTTCTGATCGAATATTTTTAATTTTTATAATTGTCCTTTTTATTTCCTTCTCCTATGGTTCCTCCTTAATTATAAAATTACGTTGTCATATGCTAACTTCGTGACCTTTGGAAATCTTTATTTTAATTTTTTTTGAAATAGAACAAATCTTTGTTTAGAATTTTTCCCAAAGTAAGAAGAATATTTTCACCATCGCTTTAAGGTGGCAAAGTAAGAATAACAACTCCCTGGTACCAGCCGCAGATCGTCCAACACCAAATATGACCACATGTGATTTGTAACCATCTTGTTTGCATAATATGTCCAATAAGGTGTTAAATGAACTAGAAACAAGAGAAAAACCTGATTAACCAGACCTGACCTAACTTAAAACGGGCTCTTTCACACACCTCCTACTCATTCTTCTAATTCAGGCGCTTGAGAAGCATATTTTAGGTAATAATTCCATTGACATGTTCAATCACTTAAAATTTAATCCTACTCTTTTCTGCTTTACCATCCTTTCCCCTTACTATAATAAATATTTCTCTTATCATACGTAATTTGGCTACAATACAAAGGGAATGTACAATTTAACGTTCGATCTAGATTAGGAAATGCAACACGTAGCCAAAATTAAGGAGTGATACGGGTTTAGGCAATTTTGCTACTTGTCCTACTATTCCACTCTTACTATCTACTATTTAAACTCCCTGACACTGCTAATCAGCCGATAGCCAGTCATTCCCTTCTTCTCTAGCATTTTTTCAACATTGGATGAAATCCATCAAAATTCAACAGAGGCTAATAAGCCAAATCTCGCGTCAGCGTTTATTTTCTAAGGCGGACAAATTAGGGAGCAGAATTATTGCAAACTTGATCCCTTTAGCTTATCTCGGAGACCCTCTTTTCAGGCGCTTAAATTGAGCTTAAGAAGATTAGTGCGATTATTTTGTAGGAGAAAGAAAGGGACGTGAGCAAATAAAGAAAAAATGAAAGGTGTGGAAACTGCGAAAATTAAACAAGAAGTGATGGAAATGAGGTTGTAGTTGTGTACCTATGAATTCAGATTTGTTTTCGTAAACAATATCCATTTTGGTAAAACATTTACTAAAGAAATACCCGTTTCTTATATGTTTTTCTTTTAATGTATTGATTTTTATTTAGTAATTGATACAGAGTGATTTCCCAAGTTACGATCTTTGATAGTGGAATATTTCAAATTTACCCCATTTTTAGCAAACTTAGAGGGAGCTTTACTTTTCTTTCCATCCATTTTTCCTTCCTTTCATTAATTCTAGTTTTCGATAGTGATTAGTTGAAAATCAGCAGAAACATTCTACTATACATTAGGGCCAAATTAAGCGCAAAACTAACCCATGTTTTCCACACCCATTCTCCTTGATATGGATAGTGTGTTATGTTTGTTTTTTATGTTGAAGGTACCTGGCATCGACCAATGTCTACTTCAAAGCCTGGTCCAGATTAAAATCTGTATAGATTTAGGAAACATAAAAAGGAGACATGGAAGAGGATTTATGTTGTTTTGAGAAAATGAAGGACCTTCGTTTGAAACTTGATAGATTCTAATTATGCAGGAAAACATGAGAAGGTAAAGAGCTCCAAAGCGGCCCACCTCTGGGTTCCTGGTCGACAAAATTAGCTGTGATTTCGAAGCTTGTGAAGTATCGGGTGGTCTTTTAGTTATATCACTATGCCATCCTTTATGCGCCCACTCCTTCCAATCTTGCTACACTCTGTCGCTCGTTCTCATATGTTCTTTTAAACGGTATATTTTAATCAATTCTTCTTAGATGCCCAAAACAAAAAAGTATACTTCAGTTGAATCCGCTTTCACACTTTTACTCACACTATATCTTTTACCCATTCATTCTTATTCTATATAAAGAAAACTAAATAAAACTCTCAAATTAATCATTTGCACTGTACTTATTTAAAATCCTACCTCTCCTCTCCTAACCACCTCATTCACATTCATTCCCACTTATCAACCACGGCACAGTCATACTCTCGTGCAACTCTCATATACATTTCAAATGCGAATACCTAGTTGTTAACGACATTCTGATAACCTTTGGGATTTTCTTACTAGTCAAAAACTCGTGGTCATAATCAGCTTCATTCATACAACTAAGTTTCACAATACATCAGTCTAAATACATAAAAAAACTCTGCATTTGAAGGTTAAGTTCAGATTATATCATTTCACTATAACTTCTTTTCTCCCAATCACCTTACTCTCTTCTATATTTACTCTTATCCTCCTGTTTTTTTTCCTTTTCGCAGAGTATAAGTTTGATTTTGGCATGTTTTGCCCTTCTCAATTTCTTCATTATTAAAAAAAAACAACATAGATAAAACTCATTTTTCTCCATTCCCCTTTAATCTCAGGCCCTGTCTCAAATTCTAATATGCTCTTGACTCATACTCTATCCATTGAGATATTAAACAGCTATGATGACCTTATCACCCTGCCCGTAACTCACGCAACCTCATATATATCAAACCTCATACTCGGGCCATCTTTTAGCTAAACGCAGTCATTTCTTTCAACCCGTATAACAGTTTACCACTCACTCTATATATTTTTAGAAGATGCCATCTCTCCCGATCCATGAAATCAACTTAAAAATGTCATCCCTCTTCCCATATCTTCTCAGTCTTGCTGCTTCATTGAAAATATTTAAGTTATATATTCCAGACCCAAATCTACTTTTATTTTGGTCTTTCCCTCTCAATCCTTAGTAAACCTTTTTACAAGACCAATAATTTAAATTCCCTTCACTTTGCCATCATCATTCAAAAGAACTATTTCTATTAGCTGTTGCTTTTCCCCATTCTCCCATTTACCTTTATACAGTTGTACTTTCCTAGTCATCCTCCATTCCGCACGCACTGCTTGACTTCAATAAGCATTACAAAAACAACTACCAGACCTATTCTATAACATAATCGCCACCACTTTGTATGCACCGATAGTTCAAAGCAAAGACTCCTCACACCTTTTATATAAAATACTTCGGGCACGAATTTATTTTTTATGTATTTTCAGGACAGAACCTACCTCCTCCCCCTTTTTGTTTCCTCCGACTAGACCAAAAGCTCTAGCTATCCCATCTATCATTCCCTCCCCTACTCGCCAATGCCTATGTCCTCAAACAATCAATTGAAATCAATTCAAAATTCCATCTACAACTCCTCACAAAAGCATCCAAGAACCTCACTGTCTCAACCACATTTCTACAATTATATAACACATACTCGACAACTACATATATTTACGACTATGCAAATTACAACTTCACCCACATAATTCTCGAACTCACACATTTATACACAAAACCTAAATGATAAACTGTACACTCAAAAGTAGGCCATACCCATTTATCACTAACACCATGATCCACACCTGATTGCAGTCTATCAACTCAAATCTTCATTCCCTTTCATGTTTGTCTCATTTAGTGCAAACATCTAAAATTTCCACATTTAATATATCTCGAATATTTCCCTAATTAAAAAAAATTCACAGTCAAAAAATTGAAGCGGAAAGACTCTAATGACTAGACAGAAGCCGAGATAACCTCACCCATTACAACCAATGAACTCGCAGGAAGAAAACTTTTGAGTAAGCGGTGGCCTCCCACAGAGGCCGAGTTAGTCCTCTTTTCCGAAGAGGCCGGAATATCCTATTTTTATTCTTCCGGCATACATTGACATTAAAAAAAATTACCTAAGGAAATGTTTTTCTTTTTAATCTCTATTAATTTTATTATAATTAAATCAATTTTAATAATATGCATATAATGTAATTTATATGCCCTTATGCGCAATAATGGACTGTATTCTATATATACTGTCGTTCCAACATATCAGAACACCTCAAATTCTACCACAACAACTTCCATCACCTTTGCCAGAAAAATCCAAACTCTCAAAAGTTAGCGTATGATATTAACCTACAGGTAGAAACTAAGCATTGTTAAAGGATTAAATGATATGCAAATTATGATGAAAAAAACGACATTAATCAGCAGATAAGCATTTTACTAGAAAGAATGTAGTTTCTAGAAAGACCATAATACTTAACTTCATTGTAGAGACAACCAAAATTGTTTTCAAAGCAACTCACTTTACTCCAAGCTGTCGGCTAGGAAACATGCCTAAATCTTCCCTTCCGCCTCTATCTGTCCAGGAGCTGCTTGCAAATGAGTGTCACTCATATAATCTTTCAATTGCAGAGCCTGTTAAGCCCTCTCAAACATACTACATAATATTCTGTAAACTTATGAGAAAGCAGGTTAATGTAAGCTAGATTAATCAACCGATAGACCGAGGAAGACCTTATAAAGGAAACAACCCAGCCATCACCCAAATTGAGAAGTAATGTCGCTTTACGGTGGCTGCAGCAGTTTCGAGTTAGATTAGTGAGATTTTGGACATCATTGTCTCTAGGCAGTCTATGTTACGTCGGCTGGATTAAGACAATATTCAAGTCATTGGCTACTTTGAATAACAAGAAGGATCGACTTATATTCCCCAATGCGAAAATCACACTGAGGAATGACCAATGGAGGCAAGTCTACTTGAGTAACAAATCAAAGTTTATTTTTTTCTTAATCAATGGGAGGATGTTCGTTTCTCACAGAGCAGGAGAAAGATTTTCCGTCATTTGAACAAAACAGTATCTTGTTTGGCGGAGGAAGTGTCATGATCTGTAGATGTCAACGGGCTACTTGTGCACTTACGGTGCAGGGTTATTACACCTGTACAAGGAATTGCTGCCACAGCATGCTTTGCCTATTCAGTAAACCGCCGCAGCCCAACCATCATTTTTTTCAGGATAGCACTTCCTTCCAAACGGCCAAGTCAGCGAAAACCTTCCTAGATCACTAGCATATTACCGGTATGAAAAGGTCTACACAGACTCCAGAAATAAATCCCATTCGGAAATGTTTGGGAGGGACTCAGAGAGAAGTCAAAAGTGAGGAATCAGAAAACAGTCTAAGAATTCTGGAAAATTCTTCAAGATAAATGTAGCAAGAATATTGCCCACAAGTCTTAATTGTTGGTTAGTTTCTATGTTAGCTGATGCCAAAGCATCATCGACTACAAAGGCACACATACTAAATACTTATTAATTATAACTTGGACAATTATTTCAAACTAATTTTCAATATATATTTTTCAAAAGAAATTTGTTTCGGCTGTCGTTGAGATCATTCGCTTCCTTTTATCTAGTAAATTTCTTATGTGCTGATATCTTTTGTTTTATTTATCGTAATCTAATGCGTTTTGGCTGACAGATAAGAAGGATGCCTCATTATTTTACAAACGAAATTGTTTAGCTTTTGTATTTTATCAATTGTGACATGAGGGGATTGCGTTGTCTTGAATAAAGCGCATCCTTTTTCTATTAATTAATACTTGCCTTTTTTTAAATGCTTTATGTAAACAGACCAACTGAGTTCAGTAAACCTTTTTGTTAAATCGGATTTAGAATAAAGAATTTAAAATTAATTATGCCATTAATAGCCCAGCTAAAGTACAAGAGTGTTTTGTGGGGATAAGGCAACTGTTTTAGCTGAGGTATTGGTTTTTCTATAGGACTGGTAAATTTTCTAGAAAGACGAGTATTATGGAACATTATCCACTTTTAGTCTCTTGTTATAATCCTAATAAAAGTTGTTTTTCTTTTCAGCCACGAGATTGTCGATAATATCCTACCAAACAAACAAAAATCATCTCCGCTGAGAAACTGTTTTATCTGCAGAACTGAACCATTGTCTAGAAAGCTTAGTTTTATTTTACATCACTTCCTTTTGTTCAAGGGTAATATTTCTATTCTAACATATTGCACTCGAGAATAGAGAGATGAAGAAATGTTGATTCTTTGTTGCAAGTGCACCTATGATAGGTTGTTAAGAATACATTGCCCCAATCGTCAAGCCTTGCCTTTTCCTTAAAATGACGATGCACATTGCTAAGAGTTGAATATACATTTTCAGCCAATTTTTCAACAGTTACCATCAGAATTAATTGCACTGTTATTTTAAAATATCTTGTTTATAGTACGTGTTCAATTTAATTATTGCTTAATCAAATTCTTTACACAAGCTTTCTTCGATATCTTAGAATTTTTAGCCTTTCTAAATTCAGGAATATACTTGCGAATGTGCTCCTATGACCTTTCCATAATATTCATCATTCAATTAGGAAAAAGCATATTAAATTACACATGAGTGTACAAAGTTTGTATCCCAAAAAAAGAAGACTCAAACCATTAAATATATATTCATTCAGGTTTTAGTTATATTTGGTACATAATTCATACGGATCACATCTTCGAAATGGGACAAAATAAGGTTCACTTCTCTCTCTCTCTCTCTCTCTCTCTCTCTCTCTCTCTATATATATATATATATATCTCTCTCTCTATCTATATATATATATATATATATATATATATATATATATATATATATATATATATATATATATATATATATATATATATAAATAAGCAGGCTAAATTTAGGAAGTTCATTATTATATATTAACTTATTGGTACGGACGTTTTACATTAATTTTGATACCAATTTTATAGCAATTTTTCAAAACACACGCAAAGTACATCTTTTTAACATTAAAGACAAAATACCAGCGCTGCTTCGATCCTCCATCAAATATGAATTCACCTTCTCGAGATGTAATTCCGAGGTGTATTTGGGATCGAAACAGCGCACACTACAAACCCGTATTTGCGCACATTTAGGCATCAGCAACAGAACTGGAACCCCACTCACTACTCCCGAATTCTTCCTTATCCGAATATACTACGAAAACAGACATCCACACCATAAACCAAACTTAAATAATTGTTCATTTAAAGATACAGCAAACAAGGAAACCCAACTACGTACTCTGGAATCTCTTTATATTAGATTTAAAAACACTACTTTAAACTCTTACACAAGCTCATTTCCACTTTTACTACAACTATAATTACCCACGAATTACGCACGCTAAATCCACTCCCCCAAAAAACAACCCTTATTTTTCAAATATTTCTATTATCTCACTTTTTTATAAGGAAGACACCTAAAACTAATTAATCCCAGTTTGTATTTTTAATGTAAAAACATACGAGTATTTCCTATTCCCTAATAGTTAAAAGCCCTGCATTTTTATAATTGGAATATTACCACATTTGCTGCTTCTCATTTCCCATATAATCAATTAATAAATATCTGATAACTTCTCTTTAAACTTCTTATGCTTGTATATATTTTTAATCTCATATCCTTGAGAATGGGTTCCTACCCGAAACGTCAGTACCAATAAGTTAATATATAATAATGAACTTCCTAAATTTAGCCTGCTTATTTATCCTAAAAATACGTATACGCTTGGCAACGCGCAACCCCTCTGCTCTCTTAATATATATATATATATATATATATATATATATATATATATATATATATATATATATATATATATATATATATATATATATATATATATATATATATATATATATATATATATATATATATATATATATATATATATATATATATATATTATGTCGTGGTATTGCAAGGACCGAGTTGTGCTGTAAGTACGTATAGGTTTGTTACGTACTTTAAAAACTCCGTGATTAAGTTTTCTCTAAGAGTGCTATATTTTAAAATTATTATTATTACGTTATTATTTTTAATCTTTGAGGTTTTCTAGTTTTATGCTCAGCGTTTCGAGGATTGAATTAAATGCTTCTACGAAAATAGAACTTTAATTTCAACATGAACAAAAATTTAAATCTAACAAACAAACCACACAGTTTTGAATTAGACAAGTTCAAGTGAGACTTACTAAATTAGACAATTGAATACTCAGTAATGGATGACCTGAAGCTCACTTTGATATTAAACGCTAATTGACCTTCGAAAAAACAGACGATGGAATTCATTTACCTTTAAAAAAGGCACGAGAATCGGGTTTGAGACTGACCTTGGCCTCAATTTTTAGGTCGCCTCAAGAATGTTGTTTTCTTGCAGGCACGTGTACGTCTTCATGGCCACTCCAGATGTGTATCTGGCGCGGAGATATTTTTAAAACCCAAGATGAATTCGGTGCGTGTGGTGGATGGCGTTAAGCACGAAGTCTTGGTTAGATGATTTCACCAAACGGACAGGGAAAGTATGCTTCTTTCCTTCTTCGAGTTAATATGGGAATAATGCGCACTGACGACCGCTGAGCAAACGAGTGAATCGTTTGACGAGGCGGATTGCTTGAGGGATTTCACTTTGGATATTCCTCAATGGCGAGGACTATCTCTGTGTTTTGTTGTACACCAGGATAGGTGGTTTCTCTGACGAGAGCAAGTTGAACTTGTTTCTCAATACAAGCTAACTTAGATTTTCGGTACGACCACCAGGAACTGGCTCAGCATGAGCTTCTTCTGTGTTCCTTTCGTAGGGTTGCCGGGTACTGAGCCGTACTTTGTTGTCTCGATGGCAAACTCGATCTTCAGAGACAAGATGCTATTTTTCGATGTGATCACCAGGAATTGGCTCAGATGAGCTTCTTCTGTGTCCCTTTCGTTGGATGCCGGGCCTCTAGCCGGACTTCCTTGTCTCAATGACTAACACGATCTCCCACGTTCTTCTGCCGTTATTCGCTTATATACTTCGCCATTCCCCGGGGGGTAGGGGAAAGAGGGAAAGGGGGATGAGGACAGTGAAATTAAGTTCCCTTCCCTAACGTTTTTTTCGCAGGGTGTCTTTGACCTAGTCCTAAAAGCACCTTCTTGCATTTGGTCAACTTTCCTCTAATTTCGTCAATGGATTGAAATTAAATACCAACTCTTAGGGGAAATATTGCTGGTTTAACCAATGTTAGGCCCGCCTGACCCGAAATGTCATGATTAGTGCCTAATGTGGTTGGGGGAAGGCCTTTTTGGTGATACTCGAGGCGAGGGGAGAGAAGGGGGGAGGGGTTAAGTAATAGGGTTATGCCACCAAAAAATTCCAGGATGTTGCGGTTACCGAGCAGGGCCTCAGTTTTGAGTGTGGGATATTGATTTCCCTACAATATATATTTATATATATATATATATATATATATATATATATATATATATATATATATATATATATATATATATAATATATATTGCACAGCACTATGTCACCGAACTTGAACCTATAAAAATAACACAGAGTTGATGTATCATATATATTGACCAAAGGGACATGTTAAAGAATTAAAGGATTTTGTTATTCATTTTATTCAATGAAATCGCGGTTGGTCTCAAACACGGACTACAGGTGTCATCAGAACTTGCTGCAAACCTTCTAGCAGGTCACTCTGTTTAATTCAGTAAAAACTCTGGTGATCCGTTATTTGAGTTTCACCATGGTGGTGCACCATGAGGATTTGTTGATCACTCTAAAGAATGGTCCCCATAATAGTCCAAGAATTTACAGTCTGGGTTGTTGGGAGTCCAACTGTTTTGGATGATGTGTTCAATAAATTATGCGACAGCTAAATTGGTCCTCATGGCTTGTGCCGTTTCTTGCTGCTACACGTTAGGCCTCCATGGCCACCACCTGGAACTTAGAAACACCAATACTTCCAGGAACTTGATGTAGCTTTTCGTATTGATTTTGAGGCTCTTTTTAAATTAATGCGCTAATAAAATAGCCTGATGGGTTTCCGAACCACCGTACCCTCTTAATCACACCTTGACTTCTTCAAATCCTTCCTGATCCCTTACGCCGTTATCAGATTGACAATAAGCACTCGGAGATCTTTGCATTAGAGCTCCTGTCATGTATTCCAAATAGCACAGTTTGACTTTTCTATTTTTTACAGGAATGAATACAACAATGATATTCTTCCTTCCAAGAGGGTGCAAAATTGAGTCTAATCTGAGGGAAAGAAAAGAGAACAGATGTCAGAGAACAGCCCTGCGCAGAAATCAGATTTGACAGCGGCCAAAAATTATCTCTTTTACCAGGCAAAGGCGGGCTTGCGCTTCGCTACTAAGATTAAAATTTTCTGAACTTCGCCAATTTTAATAATTTTAAAAATTAATCTAAACTAAATTTTCTCCCTTTCAAAATATCACGTTACTAAAATATAGAGTTATAGAAAATATATAAATATAAATTTTCTGAACTTCACCATTTTGTTTTTTGATATTATGAAAGAATTATTAGAAATAACTTTGATAAAAAAACATAAGTCATAACCAAACTAAAATGTAATTATTATTCAAATACTAAAAAATATCTTCTTCAGAGAGAGAGAGAGAGAGAGATTAAATAAATATATTTAATCTTTAATCTATACTTAACCTTAAATTTCCTGCCCGTTTTACTCTTTTCATCATGATCCGACCATGTAATGAATGTTCTATTTTTTTATTTAGTTTTACTATACTGTCGACCCTCGGCTATTCGCGGTTTGTCATCCGCGCCTTCGACTATCCGCGGAAAATTTAGGCGGGGGCTTTAAAATTCAAAATGTGCGCCATTTCCAGACATCCGCGGAAACCTACGTACATAGTCGTAAAGTGTAAGTGTTGATTGGCTGAAACGGGACGATTCCAGCCGATCAGCGTTCAGATCTCACTCGCTCAACTATAGTATGTACAGTATATGTACCGATTTCCCGTGTTCCATTTAGTACGCTTGTGTCCCACGTGTGTAAGCGGTCTTGCTATGGGCCCATACTGGGAGATGCCAAAGATCTACTGGGAGATGCCAAAGATCATCAAAAAGCAACGATCTCAATTGCCCATTTCAGTGTTCTTCACCCCAAGTAAAAAGCCTGAACCCCTAACCACACCCGAAACTACGCCCTCCACCTCTGGAGAAACTTTTTCTCCTCCTTCTTCTTCTCCAGTGTTTACTGAGCAGGAGTCTGAGGATAATTATAATATCATCAGCTTCCCTGTGCAGTTATATCATCATCATTGCCATCGTCATCATTGAACTACACAGGCAACATCCTTTACAATCATAATTTTTCAATCAAAACGAAATTATCTCCAGGTGAGTAAACATTATACAATAAAATAATTTAATATGTTCTGATACTTTATTTCGTACTGTATGTGTATGAACATGACAAAACATAACTTCTTCAATTAATACGGGGAGCGTAATACGATGTTTAGTAAGGGTTGGGGGTGTTTGGGGGGTAGCATCAACTATCCGCAGTTTTTCAATATTCGCAGGGTTCGTGGTCCCTATTCCGCGCGAATATGGGGAGGTCGACTGTATTGTATATTTTATCAACTATAATTTTACCCCCATTTCAACTCTTAAGTTTTCTACTGTTACGTTTATATTGTTTGTGTTTGATTAATATAATTTCGTTTCAAATTTTTTATACGGTAAAGACCTCACTACTTTTGGATTTGTTTTGTTTCTTCATTAACATAACGTTCATTTTAGTATTTTATCGGCGTTTAGGTCTTTTTATAATTATATTGAATTTTTACCGTAGTATAGATTTAACTTTAGATATCATATATGTTTTATAGCTCCTGAAGATGGGTTTTAAAATAACCTGAAACGTAGAGATTATAGATGGGACTCGCCTTCTTCGTTTTTTCCTTCTTAATAAATATTAAACTCAAACTTAGTTCGTAAAAGAAATAATGGTGAAATATATTTATATATATATATATATATATATATATATATATATATATATATATATATATATATATCAGTGCCGACTTCCGGCACTCGGGCTGTTCGGGCTTAGACCGAGTATAAATTTAGTAAAGTAAACGTGTATTTGCAAGCTGATTTAATTCCTGCCAACACTGACTCCAAGTAAGTAATTGCAGCCAATAACTCGGGCACTTTTTATTGAACCTAGTCACATTGTATATATTTTCGTTCAACATCTGGCGGTCGTCCAAGAGGTGCCCTGTGTCAAAATATATCATTCGTAGCAGACGTTCTCTCGACATTCTTCACACGCGCTTTACTCGTGCTCACATGTTACAGCCGAGTTTTATCTATAATCGTAAAGATTAAAAGTCATTAAAATTCAATGTTTTCTTGAAACAATAAATTAGGATTTAAATTCCAATCTATGAAAGGATTCCCTTTTACAATATTCTTAAAGGAACGAAAAATTATCCATCAACTCGGGCTAATACGAACAAGCTTAGTAGGTGTAACTGACATCACTTGTCAAGAGTACAGTACAGACGACAGTCAGATCGGTCTCTGGGTAATGTCTGTTGTGCACAGCGCTGTTGTTACTTGAAAGCTGTTAGTATGTGCCTTTCTCAACGTTGAATAGAATCCACTCATATCTGAGGATCACAATGGCCCAAGAACGGCTGCATTTACTGGCTCGTATTTACATCAAGAAAAGCATTTTGAACGACTTGAACAAGAAGAAGGATCTGCACGACAGGATATTATACGAGTTCGCCATCAAACCAAGTAATATTTATATTAAAACTATATTTATGCCTTATTGTTAAATTATCAGTACGCATATAATTCTGCGGTATGGATTACACATCTTACCTCCTTTTATACGTATGTCTTATGCAAAATCTGTGATGATCCTGAATTACGCTGATGACCTGGAGTTGCCTTTGATATATATGTATATTTATATTATATATATATATATATATATATATATATATATATATATATATATATATATATATCGTTTCTTTTACGTTGGTGGAAGTAAAAAGAGACTTAACATCAGCACACGTAATAAAGTTAGGGGAATCAATATAAATATTCTCCGGAATTAAATATATCAAAATGCAGTTCGTTTTCTGTAGAGATTTTTAAGCTTAATATTGATTCTTTATATTTGGTTGGAAAACATACTCCAGGCAGATGGGGTTGGCATGGGTTACACCATTGCTCAAATTTAGGCGACAACTGTATGTTAAATTTTGAATAAAATTTTATGAGTAGGTATCCAGCCTCATTTAAACCTATATTTTATAGAAGATAGGTTGATGATACCTTAATAATTTTAAAATCAAAACCCGAATCCATCAACTGCATTAGAAACTTAAACCATCTACACCCACATATTGAGTTTAAACAAGAAAAAGAACTTAAGAATTCTCTTCCGCGATTTGGACACTTTGATTACTAGTTCGGGCAAGTATTTCCTTAATTCGGTTTATCGCAAGCCCTCTTTTATAGGGCTTAGTTTGATGTTTTTAGTAGTTGTGTCAAATTAACAACAGTTTCTACCTTATTAAATCATGATTATCGATTTTCATCTAATTTCTGTTTAGTGCAGATAAGAGTTGGGTTTTACCTCGATATTTCACCCACAACGGTTATCCTTCTTCGCTTGTGTACATAATAATATCTTATTTTTAACAAGATTTATTTCACGAAATTAACAACTATTAATGATCCTAACAAACTCTGCTGACCAAAGTCGCATGCTCTCAATTATTCTGATTTATGACCTTACGACCTTCAAAACTTTCAATAATTTCCGTCTAACCTTGTGAGGACCTTGGCAATTATATCATTCGGAAAACAATCTAAAACAACATGAGGGTTTCAAATTTCGTTAGAATCGGCCAGATTGTTAGGATGTTATTACCAAATAATTTCCCGGCTAACTTTAGGAAGACTTTGGCAATTATATCATTTGAAAGAGAATGTAAAACAACATAAGACTTTCAAATTTCCTTAGAATCAGCCGAATAGTTATGACGTTATTGGCAAAGAATTCCCCGGCTAGCCAGATTGTTATGATGTTATTACCAAATAATTCCCTGGCTAACTTTAGGAAGACTTTGGCAATTATATCATTCCAAAAAAAATATAAAACAACATAAGGGTTTCAAATTTCGTTAGACTTCATTCAATAGTTACAGCAGTGTTATTACCCCCTTCCCCCCCAAAAAAGCGAAAACGGGGACGCAAAGACCAACCAACCGACAGAGTGAGATATAGAGTCGCACCCGACTAAAAATATACAACATTTTGTAAATAAATAATAATATATACTCTTCGTCTAAGGGCTAGGAAAAAATAAATTCAAGAATCATGTCCAAGCATACGCGCTCACAAAATTACCCACCCACACGCATATACACTTACACATTCACACGCCACATCTGTACAAAGAAACGCCAAAACAAGTGGTCACTGCCATGGGTATAGATCTTCTCTATATCCGTGTACACACAAATAAATATTCAGTCCAGTAAGCTCCGCCTAAACTGGCTAACAGTAGGCCATGCTCACTGTTCTCGATAAATTATATACTGTCATGGGTAGACTTGAGAGAACAGTCAATCAAGGATCGACGAAATAGACTCAAACATTAGTAGGCCTGCCTCAGATACTATACATACGTTTATCAATTCTATTACTCTTAAGCCTAACGAGTCCTCCGTCCAATAAAGAGTTTTTGAATCCGTCTTTAGATATTCCTTTTCCTGCAGGTAATTCAAGCAGTCCTCTTACTCAGCCTACATCGCTAAAATCAAGCGAGATGATGATCTTACCAAATGTTCAGTGCCCGGTAACCGATTAGTATAATAGCGCTGTGTCAAAGATAAGCAAACTTGGGCCTTATTAAGACCTGGATGGCAAACCGCTAAGTCGATCTCTAGCGATGAATATTTAGCCAACCGTCTCCTGACCTTTAAAAACTAACTAACCTCTGGTTAACTGGTAAGTAAGAAACTATAGGCCAATAACAAGTGGACCTAGAGAATTACATAAGTATCACGATGCGTTCCTTGGCATCAGCAAAAAAAAGAAAGGAACAGTCAGCAACTCGCAAACATTGCATTAGTTGTAAAATATTGAGACCTACTCAAGACGCTACAGTACTCAGGATTTTGGAATCGCTAATATATAGTTAGCAAAAGGATCCTTCTCTTAAAAATTGACTTATTTTCCTTCCCATTCTCAATCACATAATCTCAAGCGACCAATATTTGCTCGAAACCAAAAACAACATTACTACCCTTTGATTTCTCTTCACATTCATTCCTCAGGAGACTTAAGTTTTTAGTTCATTTTATCACTTTTTTGTGATTCTAATTTATAACCTTAACTTCTTTAGCTTTAAACTTTTATTTCATATCTCCTGTTTGCAATTTCTTTTTTATTTTATAGTACACCAATTAGGACAGAATCCCAGCAAAAGCAAAGCAAAGCAGCTCATATATGAATTTACTTGCCCCGGATGTGACCTGGGGCAATATAATAGAAGTACGGTGAGCTCGCTGAAGGCAAGGTTCTGTTCTCATATAGGAATTGGCCACAAGACTGCCGAACTTCTCTTAAAGAAAGAGTTCTCGCCGGTTCGTCTACATTCCATCAATTGTAACACCAATGTCACCTTGATAATTTTCAAAGTTATTGGTCATTAACAATTCAAGAATCAATATTTATATAATATTTTTCTTCTTCCCATCCACTACTTTTGCTTTTAAATTAATACCAACCTCCCAATCTTCTCTTTCTTCTTACGCTCCTCTCGCTTTCCCGAGTCTCTCTTTAACATCTAATTGTACAATGGTAGTGTTTCTCCGAAATGCATCTAGTGTTTTCTCAAATTAATATAGCTAAATTTTACTAAATAAATCCCCCATCATGAAAAAACAAAAAAACAATAACCTGTAAGTTCTGCATTGCTCCTTATATTTACGGTCTAAATCTTCCATTAATTCCATAATTTAAATGTTTAAATTTTAACTTCAAATAATATTCTTTTCATTAATATTAATTCCCAATAGCAGCAGATTGGTGAAATTAACATCTGAAACGTTGTTGTTATCAAGAAATGAAATCAATTTACCCCTCTATGTCCTTTCGTTTATCCTACAAATTCAATTGAAGTACTACAGGAGCAGCCTTCAACCAATATATATATATATATATATATATATATATATATATATATATATATATATATATATATATATACACTAGTCTGCGTTGTTTTCAAGGTCAAATATATAATACCTGATTTTAGTTCAGGTTTTTGAATATGAACATATAACAAAAACTCCAATATTTCCAAATATTTGTTGTGAATGAAACACATAATAGCAAATATTGGACCGATTTACTCAAAGAAGGTTCACAGAATATTTGTAATAGATAGCATGAATAGTGCAAGGCAAAAAATAAGCTACTCATGGATGAATGGTCTCTTCAATGTCCTCCGATTGTGCTTAACAGACACCACATCCCTCTTAAGGCACCAACAGTAGTCAGCCAGAAAGTTCACATCCCATTGGCCTTGATAGAGTTCCTCCATTACACGGATGTCTTGGTGAAAGCGCTTACCCTGTTCTTCACTGAAGTCTCCGCAATTTTCTGGAAAATAGTCCAGATGGGACCGAAGAAAGTGCATTTTCACTGAAATACGCGCACCAAGTTAGCGTAAATTCTCTATTAAGTTATCAACCATCTTCTGGTATTGAGGACTTCTGTGTTTATCAAGGAAGTTTGCAATGACTAACTTTAGGGACAGCCAGGCAGGGTTCAGTAGGATTTAATGAATCATCAACACTAGAGTCTTTTATGAGTTCTCTTATTCGAGGACCATCAAATATACCTGCCTTAAGCTTCTCCATGCTAATTCGTTTGAACTTGTGGTGGAAGAAGGCAAATCCTCCACCTTCCCTGTCCAGTGCTTTTACAAAGTTCTTCAATAGGCCGAGTTTGATGTGTAGGGGTGGAAGTAACACCTTGCTCGGTTCAACCAGAGGGTGGGACAGAACATTGTGTAACCCGGGTTCTAATCCTTGTCTTGATGGCCACTCTTGTCTGACATAATGCTGGTCGCCAGCCCGACTATCCCGCAAGCACAAAAAGCATCGATACTTTGTGCACCCACCTTGAAGTCCTAGGATGAGTCCAACAACTTTAAGATCTCCACAAATCAACCATTTATGTTCCTGGTAATTAAGAGCAGACAACAGAAGTTCCATGCTGTTGTGGGATTCTTTCATTTCATCCTAGTGTCCAACAAAGATTGATGAAAACTTATTTCTGTAATTCAGAAGAATTGCCCGAGACTTCTTTTAGACGAGTCAATAAAAGTCTCCATTCCGTGGCACATACTTCCTACCCATTAATTTCATCAGTTCAGCAATATTGTTACAGTAGATCAGTGAAGATGCTTCATCGAACATAAAGAATTTTCTGAATTCGCTCTCGCATTCCCGATACCAATAGAAGGTTGTGCCTGGGGCAAGTATATGTTTTTCTCGAAGACTAGAACCCAGCAGCTGGGCAGACTCCTTAGATAGGTTCGGGTCTCGTGTCAAGTCGTTAAGTTCGGCTTGGGTCAATGGCATCAATCGCTAGTCTTCTTCGGGCTCGTATGCACGACACTCACCTGTATCAGTCATGTCAGTAGATTCGGAATCAGAACTAGATTCCATGATGACATCCAGCTCGGAAACAGGAACATCTGATCCATGGGGGATTGGCTTTATGGCAGAAGGAACATTAGGGTATTGAACATGGTGCTTGTTCTTGCGATTGATGCCTTTTAAATTTCTCATGCAGAAGTAGCAGTCGGTAACGTGATGTTTCCCTTCCCTCTACACCATTGAGACACAAAATGACATACTCTTTCTTTTCCTATTCCTCCAATCCCGTAAATTTTCCACACATGTTTTGCAGCAGATATGAGGAGCTAATGGCTTATCCTGGTCCCCTAGTTTGATTCCAAAATAAGCGTAATAAGCCTTCTTCACAAAATCCGTGATTTTCGCTTGACGATCTGGAAGAACTACGTGTCCGCAGATGAAACAAAATTTGTGAGGATGGTTCTTACACTTCCGATCTATCGTACTGCACAACTAGACCTGAAAATAGAAAGAATAACTAGTTATTTAAGGTAACCCATGACCAGCTATGGCAAAAACAAAGCCCATTTACGCTTAGATGATAGCGCCATTTGGGAAAAATATGCTGTAATAAAAATCGAGTGTATCTTAGAAACCAGAACTGACAATAGAAAATGAATGATATTTTTGAATTCAGCAGGCAAAAAGGATCTTAAATCAGTTGAAAAACCCTTGAACTTTGAAAAAATGTTTTGAAACGCAGGCCAGTGTGTATATATATATATATATATATATATATATATATATATATATATATATATATATATATATATATATATATAATATATATATATATATATATATATATATATATATATATATATATATATATATATATGGCGTCCTTTAGCAACTAATTTTAAGGCACATTTCAGGTTTGGTAGAGCAAACCATGCAAAATTTGAAAATGAAGACGAAAGAAAATCTTAAAAAATCGTTTGGGGGCCAAATTTTGTTTAAAATGATCTTTGCTGTATGGTGAGGCTGGTTGTATTTAGTTATTATAGTTCTCGTCTCTAAAGCTAGAAATTGTTAATTTTCCTACAGGAAGAAAATTTGTACTTTAACACTTTATGTATCTAAGGTTTAGGCAATTTTAGATTGAGGAATTCTTTGTTTGTTAACTACTCGGAGGCCAATATAAATTAATCGATGTATGACGAATTTACGAGATATTTCCTCTGGAGGGATATGGCTTCACCCTTTTGAATATATGTTATATATTCCCTCATCACATTTATTATTTCTTTTATATACTAACGAGTCTTTCTATTATTCATTTTCAGGGCTAACATGAGTAAAAGAACTAAAACATCAACAAGTCACGGCGTCTTTGTCTCGGCACTTCCCGAACATTCTCATTATTAGCTGGTCACAAAACAACAGGCTGGAAGATATATTTAGTATATAAAAGACAATTAAAAGAAGAGGAACAAGGATGTTATTCCTGAAGTATCCGAAGACTTTATTGATATTTGAAAAAAAGTCACTATGCCAGTTCAGCTGAGCAATAATGTTAAAACCAAATTGCTCCGATTGGTAAAAGAAGCGTATGTAGTATCAAAAGAAGAAATGAATGCCACTAAGAGTAAGAAGGTAAAATCCTCATTAATTCAACCCTTTGATATATCAGGCTGCCACTGTGCCAATCCTTGGGATTGTAAGTGTGGAAAGAACGTGGAAGTGTCAGGTCGAGAGCATGAATTTCCTATTCACCAAAGAACTGGGCGTCACATGGAAATTGGAAGAGTGGATGTAAAAACAAGTCAAATGATTAAAAACAGGAAAAGCAGAGAAGATCGAATTCAGGAAAGATGAGAAGAAGAAAAAAAAGAATCAAAAAAGGATTAGATGGAAGAAAGTCTTTGCGAGAACAGAAAACAACTTCATACCAATACCAACAATTGCCATCGAATTAGATCGGTATTCTGTGTCAAATATAGCCACTACTGCTATTAGTTGTGCAGCCCTATTTGAATATGGTATTATAAATTCAGAAGACCGCTCCCATGTAATTGACCATCACAAAGTCTGAAGAGCAGGACAGAAGGGATTTCACCCAATCTGAATATTTGGGAGATAAGAAAATTACTGCTTTGTTTTTTGATGGGAGGTGAGACACATCACTAAATAAAAGGAAAAAGGGAATAAATTGTATGGAGGAAAAGAAATTGAAGATCAGTATGTGCTTGTAGGAGAACCTCGTAATTTCTATTGAGATCATCTAACTATTGAACCAGGGACAGGACGTGCAGGTAGTGCAGACGGCCTGATGAAATGGCCTGTTGAAAATGATATTAAAGATGAGATAAAGTCAGTGGGAGCTAACAGCATAGAAACTAATAATGGTTACAAGAATGAAGTCAAAGAAGAGCTGGAATGTTAATTAGAGTGTCTTTTACAGTGGATCAAGGTTATTGAGTGAGCGTCTTCGATTGCTCCGACGATCAATTCCTTTCCCAAAGCTCTTGATCGGCATTCTTATCATCCGTCTTCTGATTCATCGTTCTTCTGTTATTTAGTTCTCTTTAATCAGTGTAGTCGCGTTGTGATCTTAGTGATTTTTAATTAATTTCATTGTGTGAACTATAATTACCGCATTGTGCTTAATTTTTCCAACTAGTTAGTGCTGTGCTCCGCATTCACTGGTAGTCTCGCTTGCAAGTACCAAAGTTTTCTTGTAACTCATTGCTCATTTCGGTTTCAATATTAACTTTCTTCTCACTCTATTGATTCATTTGTTGTCACATACTGCTCTGTGTCTTCCTTCCTGGCTAACCTTCCCCACCTCCCACGCTTTGCATCAGCAAACCCACCCCCACACACACGCCTCGCCTGGGCGAGCCCTTCCCCACTTTCTACGAGTCAAGGTAGGGTTATGTTTTCCCGTCTCCTGCGCTGTTCATAATTTTCGCCTTTGCTCCCTCCTTTCTCCCCCACTATGTATGGTAGGGACTCAATCCTCTCACTCAACTCTAAAGTATCGTCTTTCTCCAACCACATGCGCGAAGATAAATGGGGCTGGTATCCCACGAACTCGCCCAAAGAGGAGGGGACCGAGACTTTCGGCATCCCTTAGGAACCTCTTTCGCCCTACCATTCTTCCTTTACCCAACACCTCCAAATCTCCCCCATCCTCCTGTGCTCATTAGCAGGCGCTGTCGGCGTCTCTTCTCAACATTAGGAGCCTGACCAATAAGTCGAAAAGTCGGAGTATGTCCATGACCTCGTTGTTCGCACTGGGGTTTCCTTGCTTGGCCTTACTGAAACCTGGCTCGAGTATGATTCTGGTTCATGCACTGACCTTACAACACTTCCAGGCCATTTTTTCCTGCATGTTCCTCGTAACCACCGTGGAGGGGGAGTTGCACTGATTTCCAACTCATCCTTCTCCCTGAATCTTCTCCCCTGCCCCCTCAAGACTCATTTGAGGCTCTCATTGCTGTCTTACGTGCCGTGCCCGCTCTGACTCTTGTGTTCTTTTACTGCCCTCCCAGCTCGTCTCCGTCTTTATATCTCGAGAAGTTCAGTAACCTACTCTCCGACCTATTATCTACTGGTTCTCTCCTTATTCTCGGAGAGTTTAATCTTCCTAGCCACAATGAGACTTTTCGCGCATTAATTGACATCATCGACCTCTTCTCTCTTACTCAACATGTATCATCCCCAACACATATACATGGTGATATCTTTGAATTAGCCATCTCAAACCTCCATATATCTAATTTAACAGTAACTGACCTTTCTTATACGATTTCCGACCACTTCTTGGTCAATTTTAAATCCTATATTCCCTACCACCTCGTACCTACTCGCTCGGTCCTAGATCATACTCCTTTCCGGTGACTATCGTCAATTGATACTACTTCTCTCTTTAATGGTGTTTTTTTTTCTGCCTTCCCCCATATTGATACTACTGTCCTGAACTCACTGTACTAACCATTACTCGTCTGCCTTGACGTGCACGCCCCACTTATCACTTCCTCTTCAATCTGCTATTACAGCACCCCTTGGTTCACCATGGAACTTCTTCGTTCAAGGAGGTCCTTACGTGCCCATGAACGTGCCCTTCGTAAAGCACGCTCCCGTGGACAGGACACGACCTCCATTTCACTTGCCTATCGCCTTACTACTTCGACTTATTATTCCAAATCAAAATCAGCGCGTAAAGGCTCATTTACGCAAACTTTTTCCTAAGATCAAGAATGACCCTCGGACTATCTTTAGTCTCCTCTGTCGTCTTTCCTTGCCTATACTAATTTCCCCCACCTCTCCTCCCATCAATCTATCTACTTTTTCTAAATTTTTATCTGATCAAATTATTAACCTTCGCGCATACTATTCGAGTCGTCTGAACAAGCCCATGCTGTTCCCGACCATACTCCATTGCCGCTTAACATCCTCATTCAGGCGTTCTCTGAGGAAGTACCTACCCTGATCTCACGCTCTAACAAATCTGGATCCCTTAAGGACATCTTTCCACCCAAACTCCTCCACCAAATTCTCCCTGCTGTCCTCCCACTGATTTCTCATCTCTTTAACACTTCTCTTGCCACAGGGGTGGTTCCTTCTTCCTTTAAACATGCCTAAATTAGTCCTATACTTAAACAAACACATCTTAACCCCTCTGAACCATCTAGATATTACGCTATCTCACAGCTTCCATTCCTCTCTAAGATCCTGAGAGAGAGTGGTTTTCTCTCGCTTAATGACCATATTTTTAACTGCAATATCGATGAAACGTACCAATCGGGGTTCAAAGCGAAGCACTCTGCTGAAACCCTCTTCTTAATGTTTTACACGGTTTACGTAGAGCTGCCGATAGGGGTTGTACGTTTATTCTAGTCCTCCTAGACCTCTCTTTAGCTTTCGATACCATCGACCACACTGTTCTCCTTGATTGTCTTGAAACTTTCATTGGTCTCTCGGGCACTGCACTTGCTTGGTTTCGCTCATACCTCTCCTCCCGCACTAAGTCAGTCGCGCTCGATAACCTCTCTGACGTGCCCGCGCCCATTCATTTTGTGGTACCTCAGGGCTCAGTCCTTGGTTCCCTCCTCGTTTGCATCAACATACTTCCTCTTGGCTCCCTTCTTCGCGATTTGGGCCTATCCTTCCATCTCTATGCTAATGATAATCAGATATACCTTTCCTCATCCCCTGTCCTCTCTCAATTAATTACCAAGCTCCTTTCAGCCTACACCTCAATAAACGAATGGATGTCTACCAACTTTCTCAAACTTAACCACGATAAAACTGAAGTTCTCTTGTTGGTACCGCTTCGATGGTGGAGAAATTTAAAGCTCTCTTCCCCTCCTTTAACCTTGGGGAAACAAATGTCGCCTTCTCTTCTGTCAGCAATCTTGGTGTTATTTTCGACGAGCAACTCTCGTTTAAACTGCACATCCATCGTATCTGTAAGTCTTCCTTCGGTTTCCTCCGCAACTTTTCACGTGTTTAATACCATTTTGATCGACAAAGCCTTGAGATTGCTATTCATGCCTTCGTCACCTCACGCTTAGATTACTGCAATTCTCTTTTAGTGAATCTCCCTTCATCGTCACTTCACCCCCTACAATTATTTTAAAACTATGCTGCCCGGCTTCTCCTTCGCCGCTCCCGGTTCTCTCCTTTGATGCGTCTGTTACAGGAGCTACACTAGTTACCTATTCGCTTACGAACCTACTATAAAATTCTTTTCGTCACCTAGAAGGCCCTAAACCTCGAGGCTCCACCTTATCTCTCGTCTGCCAACTCCCGTCGTCACTCCTCGAGCACTCCGGTCTAACCTCGTTCCCATCCTGAACACTCCTCGTTCTGTTCTCTGTTCATTGGGTGACCGTTCCTACTCAGTTTGTGTTCCTAGACTCTTGAATGCTCTTCCTGCCGAAGTCCGATCCTCTCCCTTCCTTGCTACTTTTAAACGTCTCTTGAAGACTCATCTCTTCAGAATTGCCTTCTCTCTCTTGTAAACTTTCTCTACACTCGCTACACAACCTGCGCTCTGTGAGGGCTAATAGCCCTGAAGGGCGCATTATAAATACCCATTATTATTATTATTATTATATAAACAAGAGGCGCGCAGTCGGTATTTAAAACCTTAGCCCCAAAATGCTCGGAAAAAGGAACATATGAACTCAAATATACGAACATCGATTATCCAGGCTCATAAAAATAATAAGGAAGTCATGAATTTGCCAAGCAAGAGATAAAAAAAGGAGATTCAGAGTGCTTTCCTTTTTCAGGTTGGTGTTGCACAACGAACGCGTCTGGTTTGTATTTCACGTTGGGTGAATTTAAGCTACATTAACAATGTCGAGTCACCAGATGGATGGTTGACTTTGCATCCGTTGTCCCTTGCTGCACTGAGTTTTGAAAAAGTTAAACATTATAGCGCACGAAGAGAATGTGAAAAACGTACCACAATAATATCATGTTTGGAGAAATGAGCGCATGAAATCAAGTTTACGAACGTTGAAATATTGGGAGGGGGGGAATGTATATAAAGATGGAATAGATACACAATACTGATAAGGTTAAGGGATATTTCAGCGTGAATTGAATTTCATGCTAAAGAATCTTATCGTTAATTTATTTTTTTAATCCCTCGTGCTGCTATTTTGTTCTTAGTGCCAAAGGCCGAGAAAGTTTCTTTACAAGCTCACCTTTTTTTGCCATTTATACTGCGCAGTCCATTTTGATACTATCAGAGTAAAGAAAAGTTAATTTTGCCTTTATTTATTTTTGCTTTATTCTAAAGATTTTGAGGTATTTTTCTTAATTCTTTTAAACATTTCTTTGTTAAAAAGACGCACTCCAAAGAAAATTATGTTTGTAATGAGTATTTTTAAATATTTTTGCATGTCAAATGAAGTTTTATTTCTTTGTTTTTAAATATGATTCGGTCACTTTTAAATGTAAGGATTTTTATTACGAGTTTTCTCCAAGTAGAATATAATGGTAAAAATTAATTTAATTAAATTAAAGGTAAAAATATAAATGAGAAGCCATAATAGGTGGATTTTATTAGTTGGATTCAATTATAACGTTTTAAACTGGTGGATTAATTCGTTTCTCTTGCTGGATTTCAGTTACCAAAATTCTATTTTGCTCATTCCATCTGCAAATTGGACGGAGATTTGCTAACCTTACACAATTTTATCAAGTAATTCCAGTGGTTTTTGCCACCCCTCTACTGTACTACCATTTATAGCCGCTTGGGGGTACTTCACCACCTTTGGTTCTCATCTGACACATCACCCTCACCTGCGTCCACCATGGTGCCTTGGTGGACTGCTTGTGCCAACCTGAGATAACCTATTATCTGGGTATGATAATAATAGGTGACCTTCCCCCCTACCTATTCGTTAGTGGAGCCGCCTATCTCTACTTCTCTCTATTTAATAACCGCCTATCCCCTTCTACTTTAGTTCTCTTATGAGCCTTAGTCGAGTGGCAGCGTATACCGTGAGCTCCCTACCTGCTGCAGGGGCAGAAAGCCCGCTACAGGGGCCAAAAGCCCGCTCGCAAGGGCAAGTATTAGGTATCGGGTGTGCTGGGCCGTCGACTCTGCTCACTTTCCTCCAGGACACTTTTAAGATTGCCACACTGGCAGCATCCTCTATCGTTAGCGCTCCAAGACAATGTCACTTGAATGGCGAGCCGGGTTGGCAAAGCCAATCAACGCAGAACTGGGACCGATTATATGTAAATGATCACAATCTGTAATATCTTAACCTACCAACTTAGTGTGAGGTTAGAGTATCTACTTTCTATGCGTTCTTTTCTTCCTCAACTATGGTGACAAGTACATAAATAGTGGAACTGCGCATATGAGAATCGCCTTCAAGCGGCGCCTCACCCTTTCTAGGTGTCAGGGCGGACAAGGTAACACGAGACACCCCAGTGACCGGTGGCTTGTTTACCCTCTCACCATCCATATGTGGCTCTTATGATCTATGGACCCGCTCTCGAGCAGCTTTACATTTCGAAAGCTGGTGACCACCATGTGACCTTCAGTATTGGCGGATTCAAACCTAACAAAAGAAATTGAAGATTCGCCATAGTAATAGCAAAAAAATCATATTCCTACCATTAATTTTAGAGTTATTGATATCAATACCTTGTGCATATACACTACATCGCTCTTATGGTATGAGTAAAATTCCCTGTATGTTCGAAGTTACTTGATATTAGTATAAAAACTTTCAGCGTCGCACATGCAATGGAAAAAATATATACGAACATAAACTAAAGAAAGATTGAATTCGTTAAAACTAAATCTATTAATTAACATTTTGGAATTCCAACTAGCCTCGATAGGCTAGTTGGATACGTCTATTATATTTGTATAAAATTTCACGATTCTTTTCAAACTTTATGTTATGGTCATTGATTGAAAGTATGTATGCCTCACTAAGTCTCTCCATAATATTTATGGTTCGTAAAAGTGACAGTGAAAACAACATTATAAACATACTGCTTCGACCTCTCATGCCTTTCAGTTTTTCTTTTATTTTGTTTAAATTTCTTAAACCATCTTTTTTCCAGGTTACGAGAGGCGGTCCATAAGTTTTGCAATTCGGATATAAGGAAACGAGATATGAGGAAAAGTGTTTTATTATTTTTCAATATAACTACCCTCGACTTCAATGCACTTGCGCCATTGTCCCTGGGGCTTCGAACTCCTGACAAGCAGAAATCTGCCGACTGCTATTCAATCCACTCCTGGACGGCGAGCTGGACATCTTCATCGTCCCTAAACCGGCGTCCACGCAATGCAGCCTTGAGCTGGAGGAATAAAGAGTAGTCGCTAGGGGCCAGATCCGGATTGTAAGGGGGATGGTTGAGCTCCTCGAATCCGCACTTGCAGAGGGCAACTTGTGCAACTCTGGCCTTGTAGACTTTAGTGACGTTGAAGTTGATCATGGGGCGTGAGGTTTCTAGGGACTTAATGGGGAGAGACCTTGGTCATGGTCAAATTGTCGTGAATGATGTTGATAATACTTCCATGTCATATTCCAAGTTCTCGCTCGATTTCTTCGACCATCACCCGTCGATTTTCGAGGATCATCCTCTCCACACGGGCGACATTGTCCTCGTTGGTCACGTCTGACGGGCGTCCTGGACGGGGGTCATCTTCAAGGGACTCACGACCATTGCGGAAATCTCTATCCAGCGAGCAATGGTTGCATAGGAATGGGCGGTGCTCAGTGTACACTGCAACCATGCGTTCATGGATCTCTTTTGCATTCTTGCCTTCCTTGGTGAAAAAATTAAACACTGTGCGGTGCTCAACCTTCTTCAATGTTGAAAAATTGGTGACTGACGATCTGCGATCAGCTACTGCTTCTTAAGTAGAGGAAGCAAGAGCGTGCGGCTACAGGTCCTGACTTGTCATAACTTTTCCTAACACCCCCACAAACATCCATCCCTCGTCCTCTGTTTTGCCCTACCGATTCGCAAAAACTATTGCCCGCCCCTTGTACATCACCTCTAAATACGAAACAGAAGAATCAAACAGTGCATTTTCTAATTTATAGCTGCAAATCCAACTTTTCTTTGGTATCATTAAGAATTAAAGCTACGAATATATACATATGTATCTCTTGTTGTTGCTTATGCCTGGCTGAGATATTTGGAGATCAGGTGTTGAACGGACTCTTTTCTTAACTGCACCTTTCTCATGTAGAGACAGCTGTGAAAACATAAGCTGTTAAAGCTCACTTACAGTCACAAAACCTACTTTTTGGGGATGCAAGGAGGCCATGAATAAATTATCTCCAAAGATAAAAGAACCGACATAAAATATGAATTGAATTCTACATTTTATCCCATTCAAGAATATAAACACGTTTTTAAGCTCAGCACAGGCCGATTCAAAAAGGTACAGTACCTTCCACCAACACACAAGGGTCGGCACTGCGTGAGCGACAGTGCTCTCTCTCTCCCCCTAGCGTGCAGCTTTCTAACTCGGACATGTGAGCATGCGTATAACAGCCAGACACACACCGCGTTTTTTGAACTGGGAAGCGCACAGTTCTATACAAAGATTTTTGTATTGTTTTCATAAACTAGGGGATGGTAACTGACACTAAGCTTAAGGATTATATAATGTACAAGTATAAAGAAAGTGGAAATAGCGAGTAATGCAGTTCCACAGTGCATATACACGAGGCGCCACTGTAATTAACAATGTTATTTGGTGGCATTATTTTATTAAAACATAAAAAAATACAACCACATAAACATTAATAAACAAAAATACTTTTATTCTCGAAATAAAAATGAATGCCAAATTTTTCCATAAAACTTCATGCGATAAAGTATATAGTCCCAAATATTTGAAATAAGAATGAACTTAGCATCTTCTCTCACAAAGGATTAGATTAAAGTGGAAAATGCGCAGTTATTTATAATACTAAACTCATAATATAACAAAGCAAGAGTTGCTGAATTATGGATATTGAAGTTTCCTAGAAAATGGCAATTATGCGGAACTCACTTAAGATGTATGTATTGACATTTTTTACTTTTGAAGAGGTTCTATTTTTTTCTCTTGTATTTAATATTTTATAATAAAACATTTATGTGCACACAAATAAGATATATGTATCTTCTGCATTACACTTTTCCACACTTGCAATCATATATTCTAACGTAGAATTATGGTAGCAAGACAATGCCAGACGCAGTGCAATCTTAAAATTAGGCCCTCCTTCGTCGGCATAGGTTTACAGATTTGCGTTGTTTACCTAAATCCCGCAGAGAGCTGAAAGATAAATGATTTCAAAGATTTACTAATGACGATATTCGTCCAACCAAAGTGTAAAAACCTTTAGATCTACATCAGACGGAGGTATATACGAGAGAGCATTGTGGTCTGCTTTGAATTTATAGAGTATACTCGTACGTTGGAAATGTTACCTGGAAACGAGAACTAATTATTTTATTGTTGTAATCTATGAAATCCTGCTTTGGTTATAACGCTGGGAAATAATTAAATAGACACTTAAGATGGCACATTTGAACTCTCTGTTTGAAGAGAGGAGTGCATTTTACTGGTAGATTTTGAAGAGAAAACCAAGGTAAAGAACTCTCAAAAGATTTTGGAAATATGTTGTCGAAAAGTAGTGAGGTTAGGAAATGTGAGATATAAGTAAATGAAATTATTCTGCATGCTAAATCCCGTCCTATTCACAAACGTGTCTTCTTTTGTGCTTAATACCTAGGCGTGGCAAATGTGACGAATTAGAGTGAAATTTTGAAAATGCGAACCAACGACTCCGTGGGTCTCTAAATGCAGACCTTGCAAGTGGATTCTCCATTGGGCCATCCTAAATTAAAAAATGTTCGATTTAGTTATAGCGAAAAGGTGCCTCGATTTTTTTTCTTGTTAACCGTTGCACAAACAAAATCAAACTCGAGCAAGCATTGCACATCCAGATAACAACAAAACATAAAATGTTCTCAAGGAAAAACCGAAAAGTCAATAAAGCATCTGAAGATCTAACAGGCAAATAACAAACCAATGATCAGGGAACAACAGAAGTGACACTGGTGTACCTTCGTAAATAACATAACTCAAGAGCAAGTAATTCCATGAAATAGGCACGGTAAATACCGACTCCAAGAGCAGACAACCAAACATGCATGGAAGTCTTCTACTTGAAAGCAAAAAAGCATAACTACACTAAACATACTGATACATCACACTGACAAAACGTGCACTCAAGAACAGAGCCATAAAAAAACACTCACTCACAACTGACCATAACATTCCTTTCCGATTTATTGGGGCATTCCAGGAAAATCTTCTCTCGCTCTCTCTCTCTCACGGCACGTTACCATATCAAACAAACACATGAAAAAACATTGCTCTCAGGAAATAAATTTCTCAAATAAATCATTAACCTTTTCCTCTCATCTAAGTCTTCAAATTGGCTGGTAATCTGCCAATCACTATCCATTCGGAATCTAAACAAACCACTTACTCATTGGTCACGCATTATACCAGTCCATCTACCTACTCGAAAAGTTTTTGACATCAGATAAAACATAGTATTCACATAAATCAATCCACACATTAAACAAACCTTTTCTACACAAGGATTCTTTCTATTACTTTAAACAAATATATCGGTCATCAACATCATAGAACTAATACAAAAAAAGCGTAAATATCCTCAAACCAGTTGATAGAACCAGTTTTTGACCACTTGGCTAAGAAAAATTTCCTCAGAGTAATCGGACACATTAACAAAATACTCCACACCAAACGAGACACTAACTTGAGAATTTCCTCGCACGACTACATAAACAAGTCTTATAATTACATGATATCACAAATATACAAGTTGTTCTACACTCCAACCAAACAACTCAACTGCGCAGATGATATCACATTCATCTCTCAACCCTTAAAATGCATAAATTGTCCAAATGAATACAGAAGCGCTTTTTCACCCTGGAAGATGTTAATCACAAAAGAAAATAATTGTATTGCTAAAATATCGTAACAAAAATAAATCACTGCTCCTGTCTAAGTGAGTGACGAGTCGGAAAAGATTTAACTATAAAGCCTGTTTACGATGATATCACTTTTGAGTTTTCATTATTACACATGACTGGAATGAGTGGGCTTTAAGTTGCAGAAGTAATTTCGATCTTTAGGTGTAAAAATATTGACTCAACCAGATTGCTTCATGAGAAAAAACCTTCGTGAGTTCTACTAAATGTAAAGCACAATCGGAACGAGGACGTATTCCGCAAATATTAAGTAAGGAGAGATCTGTAAATAAAGTAGTGAAGGGGGACGAAGGGAAAATATTAGAGAATATATAGCTGCAGCGGAATGGGTTGATGCAGAAAGACGTCCATTGGGGCTGGAAGACCGTGCCGTTCTTCCCGGTTTGAGTTGTAGCAGGGACAGTTTGCTTATGTTACACTATCTTCTCTATTTTGCTTATGATTTTCTTTTACCCAGACAACGCTGGATCCCTCATTCAGTAGCTCATAAGAAAGCCTTAGAATCACTAGGCAGGCCAATGTAAGATATCAGGGATTGTGAGGCTCCTTATACGAGGTGTCACTCTTTTGAAGTAAGCTGATTTCAAGCAGAACCCTCCAATGATCCATAAATAAACCACCACAGATGAGGTACAGGCTCTCCTAAAATCATCTTTTTGTATAGAAATATAAGAACTGTCTTTAAATACAAATATCAGTATAATTGTCAGTATAATGTCTCCCAAACATTCTGGCACTGGGAAGTGGCAAAGTACCTCTTGCTGCTGATGGTGGAATAGAAATATTTCAAATCTTTAAAGTTATTAATACTATTGATAATCTCAAGGCAAAGGTATTACTCAATCTTTATCAAAACTACTAAAACTACAACTAGTTTTGTGAAAGAGCTATATTAGCTTCGAAGGCAAACACTGTCTGTCGAATCAATTAACATCCACTGCTTTCCTTCTCAAGAAGTCTAGAATTTTACAAGTCAGTTGATACAATTTCGGATCATATTCAAATAATCGATTATTCGACAGAGTACCTAAACTCTATAGAACCTCCTGACATATCTCCTCACCAACTTGAACTGAAGTTAGTAAATAAAAATAATGTTTTGCGCAATTTCTATCCTACAAAACTCTCTAATTTCACTCATCTGGTGGTAAATAATTAAATGCCCCATGTTATAGAGGCAACCATTCTTACTGGAAGTGGAAAAGGAGAAGATGTCTTCATTCAGAAAATATCGCAAAATCCATCAGGGTCAGAATTGCCATTTCAATTCAGAAGACTACATTTCCCAATCAGTGTAAGTTTTGCAATGGAAATTAAAAAAAACATAAGGTGCGACTCTATTAGTGGCATAGTTACAATAAAGGAACCCTGTTTTTCTTATGTTGATTGCTCTAGAGTTAGAAGTAAAAATATTCTGTTTCTATACACCTTATAAGAGAAAATTAATAATATTGTCTACCAAGAAGTTCTGTAGCGTTGCTAAACAAGATCAAGTGTAGTTCATAGAAGGAAAATATTATTTGTGAAGAATAAAAAAGAAAAAGATCAAATCCGTCTTAGTTTATTTACGAATGCATATTTTAGCCGAGCAACGACGGGTATCTCTTCTAGTGTATATATATATATATATATATATATATATATATATATATATATATTTATATATAATGGTAGGGGTTCACACCAATTTTCATTATCTTTGGGGGCCTTTTATTTCTAGAGTTTAATGGGAGTTCCGCACCACGGCTTTTTGCAGCGTTAGGTCAACCACAGCAAGTCCACTCGAAATGAGACAGCATCCTGCGACTTACTTCAACCAATGTTTCTTAGCATCGCTGTATTGGGAAGCAGCGTTGACTTTTTGCTACACTGCAGGTAGTATACTATTTATAAAACTACTTCTTATTAATCAATGGCAAATTATTCTTTAAATTTGGAATCCTAATTGAAAATAAACTAAATTAAAAGATACGTTACGACCACATTTAGCTCGGTATTAACAAAATAAAGAAAGCTGATAAAAGGATAGAATAACTAAGAAATAACAAAACATTTGCACCAATCAATTTCACCAAAACTCTTATGCAGAAGTTAAATACAACAGTGACGTAATTTTGAGATGGTTAAATTATTACCTATGTATTTTTTCATAAAACTGGCTTTAATTGAAGCTTTGATTCTTTTCCATTACTCTAACATTTCATAGAAAGCAGACGATTGAAAAATCTATAGAATTAATGAATTAAATCAAGAAAAATGCCATTTACATAGCTACTCCCATAAAGAATCATGGGTGAAATGATAGTTCGTGATTTAACCCTATTATTTTTATTACTTTGTTTATTTGTAAACGGAGCCTTTATGCTCATAAGCCTTGACGACCAGATATGAGTGCTTAAATTTAGTGTTTCTTAGCTATTCGAAGAGAAGCTAAAACTATTGGATGACAAATCTTTTTCCCTGGCCCTAATTAATCTTATAACAAGTGCATGTCATCCATAAGTCATAATTACGGAAAATAGCCCCAAATTAATAAAAATTTCAATTAGACTAAAGGAACGTTTCATTTAAAGATGGAATGACTTGCAAAAGAAAAGGCAGAGATTCCTTGATAAAAAGAATTAAGGAAAAATGGGAATGATAAACAGTTAAAGGAATATTAATTTTTATTTAAACATCTTAATGATTTTTATTAATATCCTGGTCGACCACTTTTCCTTGTCTTTCCGGCTGCACTTGTCTTCCTCAATACCAATTTTTGTATCCATTTTTTCCTTACATACATATTTATACCAAGTTGTTCGTTATATCTTTATGCCACGCTTTTAATTGTCTTTTTGTTTATAATTTATTCCACAAACAACTATTGGCCCAATTTTGCTCTTTAAATCCCTAATTTTGCCAATGAGTTATCAGAAAATAGTTGCTTTTCCCTCCTCTTTGAGAAATTAGCTGACATAGTCAGGATTCTCTTCTCCTTTGATGCTGATAATGTGGGTCACAAAACGTTCATAGTACCATTACATCAAAAAGGTTTTTCGCTTTAGGCACAATTTGAAAGCCGTTAATTGAGCTTTCACGTATTTGTTTGTAATAGGAATGATTCGTGTAGAAAAAATTTATGGCAAATTATGTCAAAAGGAAAAAGAAGAATTATAAAATGAATATGAAGGATCGAAAAGTAGAAAAAAAATTAAACAGGTTTAAGATAATAAGAAAAATTCAACTTTGAATGATTGTTTGGATTCGACGCTTATTAAAGCCTTATCAACCTTCTTGGTAAAAATACACTTTAGAATGCAATATGTATGAATACATCAGAGAGGATTTTTTTTTATAGCACCCTTTATTCAATATTTTTGGACCAAAGACCTTTGTTGGTACAGTAATTTCCAATAAGAAAATTTAATTTGTTGTCTAAGTAATCAAAAATGGTTTCGGATGAAGTTTCCCTAAAAAAATAATTAGCTACACAAAGTGCTCTAAATTTTCTCCAACGGCAATTATGTACGTTTGGCAAGAGGCTATCAGCCTTTATAAGGCCTTTAATGAAACGTGGTGCACTTACTCGACACGTTTTTAAAAGCATTCACCTCAAGAGAAAACATTTTGATCACTTGGTGTTTGTTAATTCTAATATTTACCAAACAACTCACTACAATATTTTCCTCATAAATATCAAATATATGATGATATAAAAATATATAATTCTTATAGCAGTGTTTATCTGCATATATACCAATTTTCACGGATATCCACGGCTTAGATGGCTTATGTTCTATTACTAAATGCATTTATAAAGTTTGTTGGAAAAATAATTGCTTGTACTGTTATAAATAAACAAAGCAGATAATGAAAACGTATAAATCCCTCTCACTCCTAATGTTACCTATGAATACTTAATCAAAATAACTTCGTTATCGTAACCTTGGAATTCTTTTAGTACTTACAGGTACCAATTATTTTGATAGTAAAACTTAATTTTTAAATTCTTTCATTTTATGCACTACATAATAAAGTGCAAAAATTTTAAAGCGTATTAACAAAACCTTTAAAGGGATAATAGCTACAGAATCGCTTCGTTTACTTGTCCACTAGGGCCTAATTCTACTTTTCAGGGTCGTTGATTTTTATTGCAACAAAATACAACTGGAATCTATGGAATCGAGGAATAGTATTCTGTAGCGTCCTAGCTTGACACGATCCCCGTTAATATGAAGGAAACAACTGCAAGAGGGAACAACACGAGTTGAAATACTACAACAATGCATTAATGCCCAGTAAACAAAGCTCTCGTCAGCCCGACAGCCAACGAGCGCATCACTGCCATCGGTTTTCATCAGTAACTCGGTAAGAAGCAGTGTACTAGAACTTGACAAATTTTATCAAGGAAACGAAGACCATCGAAGGCATCTGTGCTAGAAGTTATTCAAAAATTGGTTCGTAAATTGATGATTTAGATGAAATGAAGATTTGGGAAGAACTAAAGTAAGAAGGGAGCAAAGCCAGGGGAAGTAATTCTCCGGAGATCCGACGTTAATAGGGTAAATAATTTGAATTTAATTTGCTATTTACATAATTTATGGAGAGAGAAAACATGGAAAGTTATTTAACCAACGAGGGCAGTGCAATCGGTTCAAAAAACAAGGATGGGGGAAACCAGAGATAAAAGAATAAATATATAGCCGCCACCACCTCCTTCTTGCGGAGATTTTTCTAAGTACATAGCTTAATTAAGTATTCTGAACATACATGGCTTCCACAATTTCACTGTCTGTAATTGATTACTTATTTTTCAAATTTCAGTTAACACTGCACTAACAGAAATGCCCTTGATTATTTTTTAATTTTTAATATAAAACCTTTTTCCCTTATTCCATTTCACCTCTCCCACGATTTTTAGAAGATATCTCATTTTTAAGTTAAATAGTAATTTGAACTGTCACGAGATATGACGAGACTTTTCGGGACTTTCTAATACATGACAACAAAATACTAGTTTTAATTTGGATACTTGGTTTCATCTGAATTTTATGCGGCTCCTCTTCTGTGTGGTTTTAGTTGATAAGTTTTAAATGTTAATTGGTTTAAGAAACCTTATTCTAGGCTAATATTTTTCCCTATTAAAATAAGGCAAACACAATCTAGCCTAATATATATATCACTAGTATCATAATACCCAAGCCGAGTTCGCCATTTTGTTGCACTAATCCCTGATTTGTTAAGTCACTGAGTTTGACGTCATAAGGTATCCACCCACCTAACATTTACCCATCCCCTCTACTCTCTCCTCATCCCCCTCCACTTCCCTTTCCCCCTCTCTCTTGTAATTTACCTTCATTTATACAAATTTGCGAATGAGCTTCAAACCCGTTTCCCCTCAGAGGTATGATCTTGCGAGTGAAAAGAACTTCAAGCCCCCCCTCTCGCCCATCTCACCGCTCCACACACGCTCCACTCTTCCCTTTACACACGCCCGCTCGCTCCCCCTCTCCTCTGAGCCGTACGAACTTGGGAAGGAAGCGCGTTTCATCTGATTATATCTCCGATTTTAGTAAACTAAATATGTCTAGAGATTATTTCAGAGAAAAAGGTCGCTATTTCAGCCATTCCGAGAGAAAAAAATTGGTTTAGACGCTTAGAAAATAATAACACGGGAACTCTGGTGGTATGCTAAAACTACACCACTCGCATATTAACCGCAAAATGTTTTTACTCAATTGTCACTAAACCTGTTTATGTTTCACACGTTATAAAATGATCCTTCATCCACACAGAGAAACACCTAGACTTAGTAGTTATTTTTCCACAGAAGATCTAGTCCAAACTATTCCTCTACGGTTGATTTCTTCGACCATCTTCGTCAACTTATTCATGATCATCTAATTGATCTGATGTAATTTCTACTTACGCCAACCACCTCTCAAATACATAGTGGAAAAGAATGCTTGAAAATCTCCAGTTTATCGATTTAAAGATTTAATCATTGATAAAATTTTAAAAAACGAGGTTATAGAACTGTTTTTGTTCGCAGGGAGCTTCTCCGATCGTCAAAATACATGGAGAGGCAGCTTTTTTCTGCATATTACATTTTATCTTGATTAATGATGGTTGGCAATTAGTGAACATCGTAAAAATTAGATACATAGACCCTATTATTTCGCTTTCTCTTGTGGTATTCCCACCAGTTCACTGAAAAAAAGAAAAGAAAGATTGAAGAGGGTAGGGTGAAAGAATTCTCATTCTCACAAACTCAAGACAATGTACCAAGTTTTTTTATAAACAAAGTCAAAATTTGGTAGTATACATAAATTGAAATTTTACCCTAATGAGCTAGATAAAACTCGTATTTTCTCATCTTTATTTTATTCATATTAAAAATAGAATATTACACTATCCTGCGAAATTTGGCTGTCAAGGTTTTGTCCTACTCAGTCGAATGTATTTAAATTTTCTGAATTTAAATCTAATATTGTTCTCATTTAATCAAATCAAATTTGGGGACTATAGCCTTTCTCTCTTAAAAAATAGAAATTGCACATGTTTCTCTGCTATTTTTGATGTCAAGGTATTTTCAAATGAGTCTTATATATTTCAATGCGCTGAATTTAAAAAAACTAGAACTTTTACTTGTTTTCGTGTAATTTTCTGAAATATATTTACTAGACTATTAAATTTCGAATATCATTTGATGTTATTTCTATAGTATGCAACAATAATGTTGTAATACATCATTTATTACATCATATTTGGTAATTCTAGAACTTTCTGGATGTAGTGTGACGTCAAGAATGTGTGTTTATATAGAGAGCGCATTTCTCTGAGAAACAAAGCAGTATTTAACGCATTAGCATTGGCTATCTTAAGTAGATCCCTAATTGCCATTAATATGGTTATTATCAATTGTTTTTTTTCCTAAGCCTTGTGATTGGTGATTAATGTGCAGAATGTTATTCTGTGTGTGATTTTTATACATATGTTTTAGATCAAATCCTATCTCTAAACGTAAATATATATATATATATATATATATATATATATATATATATATATATATATATATATATATATATATTGAAAATAAATGCTAAAATTTTAAAAAAAAGTTGAATGTTAAAGACCAATAAAAACTCTATTTTTCCGTATTTTAGTGTATATAGTTTCCATCATTAGTTTATTAAAAATCTATACTTGTCTATTTTAAAATGATTTTATTTTAAATACTTTTCCTACTACCAGTTTATTTCTAAATTATAAATGGTTAAATGTTATATTATTTATTTCTGAAGATTTAAAAAATGAAGAGAAAATGCAAAAATGACTCCAGTAAGTTTTGTTTTGTCTGTGGGCAAGTAACATTACCTGGACATCAATAAAAAAGAACGCCATTTGTGTACACAAGTTAGAACGCATAATTTTCGAAGAAATTAAGGGATCAATATAAAAATGTGCTTCTTCTTTTCGGTTGGAATACGTGTGAAGAAAATTCAATTCACTACACTTTTTGGTATAGCGATGCAGTGACGAGAAGGCAAAGATCATGTGACAGATTGTTATTTTTGCCTCACTTACTTAATAGGTAAGTTTTTGGGGGCATATTTAATTATAATAATATCTTAATTTATCATTTTAATATATTGATCGTATGAATTGGTGTTACTCTGTGATTTTTAGCCTTCAGTCATTTTATTTCAGTAGTGAACAGGAACAGCAAGCATCATGTTGCTGATCCTGATCATTTTCGATTAATGAGACTTATGAAACCATCAAGACTTTAGTGGATGCTCTGAAGCTCAATCTTCAGAAAGCAGGATTTATGTAGGTCTAAATGTAAGAAACACATAAATGCCTTTTATTTAAAAAAATATGTATTTTTCAATAGTACATTATAGATAATTTATCTAAAAACACTCATCTTATTTAAATTAATGTCCTTTTCAAATAAGTTGAAATTAAAATACAAAAAAATGACATCCCTTGTTCCTAAATATTTTAAATTTGCATTAAATTTCTGACATTTATTCTGATTTACTAAGAGTTTTCAATTTCAGGTTTTGTCTTTAATATTAGGAATGCAATGGTGGCTACGCAAACTATTCCTGCCTTATGTGTTTATAGCATAGTATAGACGACGAGGAGCACTATGAGCAACAAGAATGGCCATCACGCCAGTCTTTTAATCCTGGTTATAGTAATAAGAAATATAAACCCATAGTCAATCTTAATCAAATCTTAATTCCGCACCTTTACATAAAATTGGTTTTAATAAGAAGTTTTGCTAAAGCCAAACATTTCTTCTGGGGTCTAAAACAATTCCAAAAAGTTAGTGATACAAAATTAACTGTAGGTATTTTGGATGGTCCTCAAATAATGTTGTGAATGAAAGACCCTATTTCACAGAAGAGATGAGTGAGACTGGAAAAAATGCATGACAAAGTTTCGAAGCACTTTCTCTTAATCTTCTCACGAATCATAGAAATTCAGAATATGTAACTATTGTAGAAGTTTTAATACAAAACGTTTAAATCTTAGGAGTGAGAATGTCTGTAAAAGTCCACTTTTTAAGATCGGATCTTGACTACTTCCCAGAAAATTGTGGATATTACAATGACAAACAAGGAAAAAGGTTCCATTAAGACATAAAGAGCATGGAGAAAAGATACCGGGGAAGATGGGCCATTAAAATGTTATCAGACTATTGTTGTGTCTACAAAGGGATTCACCAGTACAGAAACACAAAAAAAATCTAAAAAAAAACAAATTCCTAAATAATGCATTTTTTTATTCTTCTCATTTTTCATTGTGAATTTTCAGAAATTAAAAACAATTCTATCACAAAATGTGTTACATTTGACAGTTTTATTCAAATTTTACCTTTAAAAATTACCTTAGATATATAATATAATTTAATATATAATAATGGTTGTTCCTTCCCAAAACGTGACCTGATTAAAATAAACTGCCAGATTTGGATTCAGAGGATTGAGATACATAAGAATCAGTTGTAAATCCTTGCTAGAATTTTTCCCACGGCAGGACTCTTTTTTAAAAGCTAAAATAAAGTAGACACGTAAAGACGCGGTATATATTAACTATAATGTTAAATGGTATGAGGCTCCCAAAAACCAAAAGGTATGGTTCGATAACTCCCCTAGGCTTCGACTCCTTTTCAAAAAGTCTATTTGAAAACATTTTCCCTTTTCACCACTTTCTCTCCACCGTATTCTTCGGATGTAAAACCAATAAACGTTACAAGAATTTCAATATCAGCTTCCTCTCTACCCACATCATTTCCAACTATGCGTTTCCTAGTATCGAAGGTAATTATATCCTTCTGTTGACGGTTAATAGTTAATCCTTTAGCACGAATTATGTACTTCATCCCACTCCTCATATGAAAACGTCCTGAGTAAAATTTGGGACCCCTAGAGCAGAATGAATCTCCATACACATTACCACCCTATACATTTTTCACCTCATCGCTGAGATTACCTAGAAATTCTCCAAGTCGAGGTAGCGGTTCATCTTTCCGAGCAATGAAGATGTCACTCTCTGCGTCATAGTGCAAAAGCCGTTTACGCAACGAGTCTAAGAGTCGGTAGATCTTGATTCGCGCATAGGGGTAGTAAATGCTACACTTGGAAGATTCGTTATGTGGGAGTCAACTACTATATTTTCAGCATTCTTTCGCTATTTAGCGTTACCAAATGTATCCAAATTATTGAAATAATTTAGAGCACGTAACATAGGTCTGTTGAACTTGTATAGGTTTCAATGTATATATCCAACAAATACATATGTTCTACCCCATCCCCTTTATAATATGTGTATCATTTAGAACATAACAACTTCTCAAACTCGTGTCGTCACATTCTGTTTGCACCCTGAATGAATATATGACTACATTTATGACATATTGAAATCTTCATACAAGTATGAAGCTCCTTGTATGTTAGTCAATGAAATAACTGGTAAAATTCAGAACCTCAGTTATTCCTTGTCGATGAGTATCTTCAGTATCATCTTCATTAGGAACAATAGTTGAAGCAGAATTAATTGTGTGAAAAATTCCACCAGCAATACTATCACTCTATGGTTGGCTTGTTTCGGTAGATACGCTTTCGGTTTGCAAGAGAAATATCCATTAAATTTTACGATGATCTATAAAAGATAAAGTATATAATAATCTGAGAGACGTTGCCTTATTCATTGTACACAATGAAAACATGAGTGAAGGAAGTATTAAAAATTTATATTTGTATCCCTATGTATGTCACCCATAATGGCGATGACGTCTAGCGGAAAAAAACGCTATATCTCTTCCGTATACTACGTATTATAGATCAGATATTTCCTCAGTGCGTTGATAAAACCATCTGGTGTTACATTCCTTGGTAGATGAATGATGTGTTATCTTTTTATCGAAGAAGTCATACACTCTCTCTTTTAGATGAATCAATGCAAAAGATATGTAGATGTAAATATATTATAGGTATTCACAAGAGTATCTCCTCATTACTAGTGACCCAAAATGTATTTTATAAAAAGTCTTATATGCGCAATATTACCTTAAATTGTCACAATCTAGTGATATTTAACCAGAAACGAGATATAACCCAGAAAAATATATTCGCTGGACAAATTATGCTAGGGGAACGGAGTAAGTTAAATTATAGAAACAAAATATAGTAAATCGAGGAAAAAACTAATTAATGTATTTGGAAACTACACGCCGATTTATTCTCGCAACATTAATTGTTTACGGATGGAGTCTCACTGAAGATAAATACCGAGCACCACATTAATTTCCTCTATTTAGAACCCAGATTGGCTTGGAAACAAAAATATAATTATTAAAAAGTTTCCTTTACCCTAGAAAAGTCTGCCTTCCAGCATCTACTCAATTAGAGCGGGAAAATAATTTGCTTACAACAAACGCTAAGTACCCTGTCACACAAGTTCTGATGCAAAATTTTACAATTGTGAGTGGAATATCATCGAAGAGTGTGGATAATATTCTCATCGGGAGTGTCAGAGAGAGAAAGATACGCGCTGCCGTGCCCTTCAATAGCGAGAGAAACAACAGACACCTGGGCGACAATTTTGTCTGCGCTAATGAGAGTGCGGAATCATGAGATGCTCTGGGGGCCGAAAGCCCGCCATCGCAGAAAGCCACGACAAGCTTGATAGCCCGAAAAGGTGTCAAGGAGAGTCGGACAAAGTTCCACCTTGCCTGCTTAGGAACCTTCTCGCCATCGTGCTAAAAGAGCGACAGAGGGGAGCAAACTACATTCAACCTCACTATAAATCCTCCGGCGCCAGAGCTGGAAGGCATTATCCGGCGCCTACCGCCCCCCGTTAGTACCATCTATTTGCGTCCCGTTGGACTGTGTACAATTCTCGCAGACCCCCTTAGGCTCCGGGTATTCTCGATTAATTCGCGGAAGTCTACCCCGTACCCGTTCTACTCGCTTCTCGCTTGCAACGCACCCAGTCTCGATTCGTATCTACGAGGGGTGGTCAATAAGTTTTGCAAATCGGTAGAGCAAAACATAGGAAGGGGGATGGTTGTTTGTGGGGGGGTTAGGACAAGTTATGACAAGTCAGGACCTGCAGCCGCAGATCGTCAGTCACAAATATTTCAACAATGGAGAAGGTGGGGCACCGCGCAGTGATCAAATTTTTGACCAAGGAAGGCAAAAATGCAAAAGAGATCCATGAACGCATGGTTGCAGTGTGCACCGACACCGCCCCTTCCTATGCAACCATTGCTCGCTGGAATATGGAGCTCTGCCATGGTCGTGAGTCCCTTGAAGATGACCCCCGTTCAGGACGCCCGTCAGACGTGACCAATGAGGACAATGTGGTCCGTGTGGAGAAGATTATCCTCGAAAACCGACGGGTGAAGGTCGAAGAAATCGAGCGAGAACTTGAAATATTACATGGAAGTATTATCAACATCATTCACGACAATTTGGCCTTGACCAGGGTCTCTGCCTGTTGGGTCCCTAGAAACCTCACGCTCCATGATCGACTTCAACGTCGTCAAAGTCCACAAGGCCAGAGTTGCACAAGCTGCCCTGCGCGAGTGCGGATTCGAAGAGCTCGACCATCCCCCCTACAGTCTAGATCTGGCCCCTAGCGACTACTTTTTATTCCGCCAACTCAAGGCTGCATGCATGGACGCTGGTTTGGAGACGATGAATATGTCTAGCTGGCCGTCCAGGAGTGGATTGAACAGCAGTCGGGAGATTTATGGTTGTTGGGAGTTCGAAGCCTCAGGGACAAGTGGCGCAAGTGCATTGAAGTCGAGGGTAGTTACTTTGAAAAATAATAGAACACTTTTCCTTATATCTGAATTGCAAAACTTATTGACTGCCCCTCGTAACTAGAAAGCATCCCATTAATAGTCATTGTCAAGAGACATTTATTTGAACTTTGCGCCAAGGCAAGTATTACTGGACCAAATCTCCGAGGTAACAGCAGTGCGTACCTCTCCTATGCAAGTGCTCTCTCTACTACCCCCCTCCCCCATTCCCAAGTCTAAGCCCAAGGATTACTCCCTCGGACCAAATCTAAGGGATAACACCAACGCGCAACTCTCCTGGGCAAGTGCTCTTTATACTACCCCCGCCATTCCCAATGTAAGCCTACATCATCGTCATCGTATAAGCTCATGGTCATTCAAGCGACCCTTCAGTCAATATTCAATATTGTTTGTTTGTTTGTACGGCGACCATCCTCACCAAGACTCTCCTCCTTTTAGCCGCTGAAACTCGTGTACGTCTAATGTGTATATAGCTTGTTTTAAAACTCCATTTAACCTCGTAAAGGAATATTAATTTGCATATTAGAAACTTTATTTTTTTCACCTGTCTTTCTATTGTCCCGGAAACTCAAAGATAGTCGATTGTTTGGCCAACCTACATTTTGTTCATTTTCACGCACATAGTCGTTCGATCTCGGCTGAGAAACGCAGAAAGGGTTAACTTGACTCTATTCTACAACATATAGAATACCAACACGGAAGGTGGTTGCTATGGGTGACCATTCAGCATTTTTGAGTACTTATGATGCATTACCTTTTTAATTCAAACCTTATTATGTAGAAAAAATGAAGGGGAAAGGCCATTCAATTTTGACCACTCGGACGATGCAGATCCAGTTGCTTCATAGGTTTTTTACTCGCTATATGACGGTGAAATGGGTATGGGAGGTGGAAAGAGTTTTGGACTTACGTAGAAAAAATTCTAAAAAATAAAAATATTTATTGTATTAACCTAAATCAGGAAAAGAGTACTACTTGTCTTGCCGAATGTTATAATCCTATACAACAGGATATATTAATATTCTAGTTATATGCAGAGTTTCAGTCTGTTGCTGAGATAAATAAGTCTGGGAATGTACTGGTTTATTTTTTTAAAATGAATGCAATAAAAACTGAAGAACTATTTTATCAAAATAAATCTAGGAAACTAGTTTTTATTGATGTTTTGCCAGAGTTATTCATCTATGTCTTCCTATAATACTACTAGCAGCTTATATGATTAATCATGACAGCAGCCACCGACCTTGCTCGCCTGTGATAGCAGTGTTTCTAGACAAAACTTTTTGTGTTATTTTTGAGTCTCTATCTAGGGTTCCAGAACGATGTTTATCTTTTTAAAAATTTGGCAAAAATAAATAAGATTGAGATCGTCAACATATTTATACTCTTGCTCTTTGTTTCCTGTCTATTTTATTCATCAGATGTCAAGTAGTTTAGCATATTGAGCTTTTATAGAATAATTTAATTTTTATAATTATCAAAGAAACGAAGAAATCTTTGTAAAGGGCCGAAAATTTTATAAATTTTGATTATTTAAAGAATAGTGAATACAATTTTACCATTTTATGAATAATAACCCCCAAATTTTCAATGACAAAAATGGCAACCACAAAATAAATAATCATGTAAAGAAAAAAGTAAACATACTTGATCTTCACTTTTTTGATGAAAAATATAAAAAATAAAGATAATTAAATAAATAAGAATAAAGGCAGAATGAATGAAACAATTTATTGAAATTAAAATGTACAGTATAGTAAATTTTAAAGAGGAAAGTGAGGGGAAATGAATAAACCTGTTTACTCAATTCTTTCTGTCCACATGAATTGTTGTAATAACCTGAAACCAATTCGCTTTTGCATCCTCTCATGTTGCTAAATTTGCATTAAATCTTTCCTAATACAATTAAATATGTTGTTTATAACACCTGTCTGTAGATTAATGAATTCTAAGAGTGGTTTGGCTTATTTGCTGGTAATTCGGATTATTGGCCAGATTTATGTGGGCAAGTATTCCATCACTATATATACTTATTAATCCATCTCTCACCACTTTTTCGATTATTGACAAAGATCTCAAGTCAAGAATGGCTGTAAAAAAGCCTCATCGTACCAAGAAGAATCTTATAAATAACCGTCACTTTTGTTGGAAATATAAGAAAATGGACTCCTGAAGACAGGAGCAAGTGATGTTCTCTGATGAAGCCTTCTTCTGCTTTTTTGCAGCTTATGGAGTATCCATCTTTAGAAAAATAAAAGAAGAGCGCTTTCACGAGTCCTGTGTCGTACCTCAGATAAATAATCAGGATATTCCTCATGTCTGTGGGTCCTTTTTATCGAGGTGAACTGCATCAATAATCACTTTGACCAAGAAAACTGCCACCAACTGAACATGGTACCAAAACGTGGTATATCAGCACCTTTTACCTAGCGTTAAGGTCCAATTTGGCGATGATCACTGTATATTTTAGCATGATGACGCACTTTGTAACAAAGCAAAATCAATAATGGTTCCCTGTGTAAAAATAAAATCAAACCTTTGGGATCTTTTCTCAGAAACTCAAAAAAATTTGATCCAATGGAGAATTTGTGGGCGATAATTAAAGTGGCGTTTGAAAAAAACAAATTGCTTAATTGATAAGCATTGTGAATGCTTACTCAACTTAAATGGAGCAATATCAGTTAAAATATCCTAAAAAGATTGGTCTCTGTCATACCAAAACGCATTTAAACAGGACTGAAGAACAAGTGGCATCTTTGTAAATATTGATTTCCCACATCAATTGAGGGTGTGTGTGTATAGGTATAGGGAGTCTTTTCCTAGCTACCATACCTGCCTGGCCTGCTTTCAGTGGAGTTATGGGGTAGAAATTATCAGTGGTCGAGTCATAGCAATCAGAGTCAGAAATATGTTCATCCTCCTCAACAAAATCTAACTCAATTTCACCATCTCTATCACTTTCAACGTCAGCTTCAAACAACAATTTCTGTATCCTCTCCGTCCCTTTTCGAAGTCATCCATTTGCATATTTAAAGGAAATAAATTAAATAAAATAAACCCACAATTATAAACGGAAATTAAAAAAAGTTCTATATTCTAAATAATTAATGTACTGAAATTATATTTATTTTGAAAATAAAACCAACTAAATAAATATTTATAAATCTTGCGCATATACCTGGTTAGTACCGTGAGGTAGTTGCACACCGCACACGGAGAAATGACGTCTTCCAAACCACGAGAGATGTCACAGGACTGTTAAAATGTTTTAGCACGTTCAATACACAGAATCATGAAGCCACTGGTGAGAAAACTTATATTAGTTGAGATATCTATGAAAAGCAGGACTTTTAAAAAAGTTGGGGTGTCCAAACACCCTATCGTACTAACGCAGGTTTAAAGAGGCGTCGTGATTTGTGTGGGTTTGGAAATTCAGTTTGAAAGTTGGTAGCGGGCAAAGTGTGTTTTAGGATAGGTGAGAATGGCTTACTATGAACCCTTCATTTCATCTCATAAATCATGATATTAATCATAGATCTTATCAAACTATGTACCGCGCACAATTATTTCGGTTTTAACAATAATTATTATAAGCCAGAGAAAGGAATTATGGAGTCTTCTTTCTGTGCTGTTTTAGTGTATCTGCAATAAAACATACTGAATCTACGTCTGTTGAGAAAGTATTGGTCGATTAACAAATAACATACTTCTATCATTAAAATCCTCATTTAATTAGCACAAGAGCAACGAGTTCGTGGATAAATCATCGCATGAATTACGTGAATAAGTCTCAGTGTTATCGGTTCTTCCTCTTTCCGCAGTACAACCTTTGGATGATGTTTTATTAAATCAAAGTTTAGTAGCCTATTTTGAGAGTATAATTTCGTTGCAGAAGGTCACCAAGTGTAGGAGTGCTGCGTCCCTTCCTAGGTTCATGGTTTATTTACCCGGTGGATAATCATTTTGCTTAATAAAAATATATTCTAAAGTCGGAGAATCCAATCGGCATATTAAAGATATTAAAGATATGAGTCATGGAAAAATACCTGAGCGCTTAGGCAGTCATTGATAAAATAAAAATTGCATTCGAGGGACAGCATTATGGAAGGATTACTATGGAATTATAAATTGATTATTGGGCAAAAAGAGCCCTTAATATAAGACAGACATCTAATAATTACTTGAATTGAGGCATAAAAGGTTTGGTCTGGTATTATTAGTTATTAAGAATAGGAAACGTATATAATTGTGATCAGCATAGAATAAAATACTGTAAGAAAATGAAGGTTTTAAACAATTTTAGGCCTCAAATGTATATTCTGAACTGATTAAGTGATTATCATTAAAATAGATCTTTTATTCCAAGGATACATGCAGATTTATTAAAATATCCTCCTCTTTGCCTTCCATACATGGGGTTTTCAAGAGAAGAAGAAGAAACTGCACAGAGGAAAAAGAACTTTAAATGAGCGGATAAAATTGGAAAAGGACAGAGTAGAACACAAAAGTGAATGGACTAATAAATAGGACTCTTTGATAAAAAAGCAAAAAGACAAAGAATTAATAGTGAAATAGAAGAACAAGAAATACCAACCAAAGGATCAAAAGCCTGCTTTAACCACCTCACTAAGCGAAAATAATAGCGGAAAGTGGGGACTGTTGCCAAAATTATATAAAGTAGAGTGATTCAATAAGAATCTGAACTAGCTGCGTTGGGTTATGTTTATTATCATAGTAAGAAAAGAGAGGAAGGTAGCATAAACAAGTGAAGAAAAGAAAAGAAAATGAAGCATTGCACCTCTGACTTTCCGTGTTTCTCTTTCTTCTATATGGAAAAGATGGGCGAATTTGTATAAAAAGTGTAATATGTAAAATCCCAAAATGCAGACCGGCGCTTTGCTTGCTCGTTCAACAAATTCATCTTCCAGCCCAGCTTCTTTGCCTAAGATTATAATAAAGCGTGTAACAGACTGCTCTGGGCGCCCTAATGCAGAAAGCTGTGGCTATAGCGTTGATGTAGGGTCTCATAACAAGTCTTCCAGATTCTATTGATGTCTATTAAATTCTTCTCCATTACTTTACGGCTTATTTCCTGCTACTACATGGTTTATTTTTCCGTTGATTGATCATTCCATAATGAAGTTTGATATTGCCAGCGTCAGGAGTTGATGGGTTTATTGGTAGATTTGCTAATCACTCTTGGATCAATGACTTGCATAGGTTGTGTCTTGATCTGTAGATGTTTTTTTAATCTGTCAGATTAAAAAAAAATAGCATTCATTTTAAAGATAATTGTAGGCGAACGACGAATTCAACATTATTTGAGACTTACCTTTAGGAAAATGAAAAATGTAATATCAAGTGTTGTTTTTATTTATCAAAGCTTCATTTGAGATGAGATATCTATTTAGGTTATTCAAACAACGAAACAGCTCCTGACCATGCGTCAATTCCTTGAATAGATTCGTCCAAAATGCAATTTTTTTTCATTTTGATTTAAAATACACTATCTAGAACTATGCTAGTGGTATTATCAACTGATTGGTTTTTCAAAAGTTCTGTTACACACTTTTTTATTTTTCGAGAGATTTATGAGTGTGATAGAAAAAGTTCGATCAAACAACCTTAAACTTCTACTTTTCCACCCGATGTCTTTCAAACAACTTTTCCATTGTGGGGAGGTGTCTGTCGTGATGGAAGTGAAAAGAATCGAGAACTCTGCTCTCCTGCGCGCGGGCCGAAAATGTCCAACACCTTGAAGCTGCTTATCATCAGCCGGACGACGGTCCGCAGAGTCGCGAAGAGGCTCAAGAACGGAGAAGAGCTCAAAAATAGAACTGGTTGAGGCAAACCTCAAGTTGTCAATCTTTTGGCTGTGGGAAGGTTCTCCAAAACTCAAAATAACTGCGCTCGAGAAGAAGAGCATTTCTGTGGCTACAGTGTCCAAGACCGTCTAGGAGGGGGGCAGCAAGAGCTTGAGGTGTATGGAAAGGCCTATGTTCGCCTACCATATGTCAGAACAACGTCGGGAGCGCTGTTTTCGCATTCTAAACGACTTTTACAGTCATGGCAATCGAATTCTCACTTTATCTGATGAAAAAGACTTCACGCTAGATCCAATCATCAAGCCCACGGTAAGCCTTGGCAAAGACATCTCCGGGGTCTGCTACTTGTCCTCGACCAAGGACCCAGCCTCCGCGATAATACTCGGAGTCGTGGCTTCTAATGGCGATAAGATGGTGCCATTGCGGTTCGTTATTGGTTACAGGTTCAATATGGCCGATTCGAAGAATATATTGGCACTAAAGTCCTCTCTTATTGAAAAATATCACAAAGAAGACGTACTATTTCTTTCAGCATGAAGGAGCCCCAGCATACATGGCTAGGACTTTGCAAGAGTGGTTAGGGTCTAACAAAAGCTTCTGGTCGAAAGAAATTTGGCCGCAGTAGTCGCCCGATAGCAATACCTTAGGTTGCATCGTGTGGGTGTATCTCGAGGGCAAAGCATGCTGAAAAGTTTGCCACAACGACATCGAAGAGTTGAAGTCCTCCGTCAAACGCGTGTGGGTCATTATGAAGAACGACTTAGCGCGCAACGTGTGCACGGCCTTCAGCTCTCGCCTAAAGCACCGGCTCACCGCCTTTGGCAGCCAGATTGATTAATATTACAATTTTAACACATAATTATATTTGGAAACAATAAAACGCATTGAACAGTATCAAAGCTCTCATTTTGTCCTTTGTTGAAAACGTGGTAACAAATATAAAAGGAACTTCTGAATACCAGGTAGTACTAGTGTCAAAGATTTAGATATTTCTCAAATTAACAATAGATTTACATTATGAGAAATAACACGTAATTTTTAAAATAATTATAATCCCTCACGTAATATGTATATATAGATTACAAGTAACACTTAGTAACGCAATTAGAATAAAATATTACGGAACTATGCAGAAATTACAAATAAACATACACGGGAGGTAAGAGACAAATATTTCCTAAGAATTTTCTAAGAATAGTTGAATATTCTAGCTTAATATGAATGTGTAGTTGCTAGTAAATGCTAAAGAGACGTTTATTAGAACAAAGTATATGACTTGTGCATTAGTTAAAAATGTAAAAAAGTGAAAACTCACAAATCGAATTGCTTATGCAAAATGTATCACCGTTAGTTGACCGTATTCGTGATCAAAGTTTTATCATGAAACTAATCTTATTATCGATTTAAATATGTAATCCTAACATCCTTTTACGACTCTGTCATTTGATTGTAGTGTAAGCATCCTGAACTATTAAGGGTGAGTCAATCCCTTTTGTTTCACTGTTGCTTTTATCAGTATGAGTTCCCAATTTATCTTCAGACATATGATGCAATTATCGTTCTAATCATTAATTATTTTTTTAATATAAAATGGAATTATCGCTAGTCTTAATGTAACATTTATTTATCAATTAAATTAATATAAATCTTTCACTGCCATAAATTTACCGCCGATCTGTCAACACCAATTGAACTTCGACTGCTGCCATCATCACATTAATTTAAGTGCCAAGTGCATGCTATTTTAGGGTGCAGACATATCTCATCTCCATCCCACGCACAACAACAAAACACCTCATTGGTGATGTATATCAAACACTCATATTCCGTTTAATTGCGAAAAATTGTTGGAGATAGAAATTTCTCTATGGCGTCTCTTCCTTTTTGCAATTCCATGCAACCGCTGAATTTTTCTCGTTTCTGATTAATTGTCGAAAAATTGAAATGAATTTTGACTATTGTGAAAAGGTTTAATTCTTGGAAACTTTCCGAGAGTTTGCCATGAATTATGGGTTTCCTTTTCCAGGGTCTTGAAGTTTATGATCTAATAGCCAGTGTAAATTCCCTCCACTCGAGACCTCACTCCTTCCCTTTGTGAGCATATAACTTCCATCGCTACTTTGCTTTACAGATGTGGGCATAAACTTTGGCAGAATGATTTGTGTTTACTAATGTTTTACCATCCGTCCATGGCATTGTCGACGAGATCATTCGACTGGGTAATCAACTGCATATACAGATCATAATTAAAATCTCTGACGAAAATAAATGCACCAGGGGACGGTTTTCATTGCGGAAGCGACGGGTATTGTATTCTGACACCGACCATCGATCATAGAACCCTCCATCGTACTTTCATGGGGATTCCGATATGACTTCGCCCATACTAAATACTAGTACGCTATCACCAGGTTTTTACAATATAGGAGAGAGTAGGCATGTGTGCTATATAGAATGAAATGGTATATTAGCGGTGTTATGATCGGTTATAAGCGTTATGATCCTCAGTCTTTGTTCTCTTTTAATCTTTTTGGACTCTAGTTCTTAATAAAATATTCAACATCCATATTAGTGCATATAACTTTACGTTGGTGTCTCTCTTCCATTCAAGAACACTTCCATCCTAGGAACACTCAGTAAAATCAGTAAAATAATCTCCAACATTGACGAGCCTGTGGTGCTTTAACACCTTTCGAATATTCAGTGAAACCCAGTCACCGCTATTTATGACCAGCTCATTCCGGGAAAAATTAGTCAAACTTAGCACACCAAAGCTAAACTCTGATCACAGCGACATTGGTACACTCTCTCTCCCCAGGAACACAATATAAATTCAAAAGAGGTGTGAGTGTAAAAATGAATACCATTCGCGGGGTTTTTTTTCAAATGTGTCAAGAAAAACTTCAAAATAAACAAGGGAACCTACATCGTTGGCCAATTACCTAGTAACTTCAAATAACTTCCCTGCGCCCTGCGATACAACGATAGAAATGGTTTCTATAAGCATCATCAAAAGTCCAAATAGGGTAGTGTAATATCTGCCCCTAACTCTTCACTTCACTCTGTCCATATCTAGGACAACATGTACTCGAATTTCACATTATTTTGTAGGGCCAAACCCATCTCAAGGAATCGCATTCCTTGCCTACGAGAATGAGCCACAAACATATTGTGAAAACCCTAAACCACAGCAGCATGGTTCCAGCAACTTCTGCTGATGAGTGACTCTGGCTCAGCGGGAAACTCGATGGCAACGTCTAAGCTCTCAATGCTCTTCTCATTCGGGAACTGAGGGAAAAGGAGCTCCAACCTCAACGAGATTTAGATTTCAACCACAGTCTCAAAACGAGACCCCTCTGGACGCGTGACTAACCACACATCGGTTACGTCTTCTTCAGAGTGTAGGTACAGGCATCATAGCATCTTTAAACAAGAAGGCATAAAATGTGTTCCTAATGCAAATTTCATTTAATGGAAAACAATCAGCTCACCTGCACCTTTATTCGGAGGGGAGCAGTACAGGGTTAAAGGTTATGCCCTTTCGTCAGTGACTACACCACGGGACGAGTTTGACTGTCTTCATCAATTCGCCATCGAAGAAAACAGAAGACGACTACTAATATTTTTATTGCTACAGAACTTACCATGTCAACCAACTAGTTTATATCCCAAAATAATTATCCCTCTCGCTATATCCCGCCCCCAGTATCTCCCTAGCAGACCTTTTACCTATTCACTCTATAGTTCAGGCACAATTAGCAAAACGACCCCAATACTTCGTCTACCGAATGCCCTACCTTGTTTACGGGAAACCAGTTAAACATACAACCAAACCCTTTATAAACCACTGGTTATCATGGACGCAACAGGCGCGCCGCCTTTTGTTTAAAAATTGAAGGTCACAAAGGATAAATTTGGTAAAGTAGAGAAAATATATATTAATAGGCAATTTTGAGCCTCATAGGCATCTACTCTCATCTGGTCTTGTGAAAAGATGGCACTCACAGGCATGTTTGTGGCTTCCGTGCTTTGAACACTCATTCAAGCTGATAGATATATTGTTTCTCGCATCTGCTATTGCAAAACTATTATTAAATGTGAAAATTACATTCCAAGAATATAAAGAAAGACGAATTTAAATTGAAAATCCAGGAGGAAAATGCACCCTATTCGGGTCCTACGAAGTTTTTTTGTGCGTTTTTGATGCAAACCTCTCGATCACTTACCTCTTTGCCTTCTTTATAGATGAGGATCGAGTACCGACTTTTCAATAACTGAAACGATAAAACTGACAGCAAAAATAGCAGAGGTATTAATAGCTCAACTTAGTTACGCCTAACATTTCCGCAAGCCACTCATGGGCGCTACCTTTAATTATCCATATTTGGATGATATTTAAAAATACAATGTCGATTTTGAATAGGGTTATTAAATTTATAGGTTTATTCTAATTAAGTGTAGCATTATAAGTAAAAAAGTAAAGAGCATATGTATTAGAGACCGGAACACTTTAAAACAGCTTATATTAAAACACTCTAAAAGATTAGTTTTAACAGATGATTACAACTATTGTTTATATAGATGATAAAATATTGTGTTGCTAATAACAATTTTTAGCTCTCTCACCCCTTCTCCTTACTTCTGGTCCCGACAGTGGGCCAGAAGAGAGGAGAAGGGGCGAGATAGCTCTGGACGCACTAGCCTTTTACACTCTCTCACACCTTTTCTTCTATTCTATTCTATTATTAACTTTTGCAAACTTAGATGTGATACGTTATGACCATTTGTTAGAAAGCTGAGGTGTACTAACACATAAAAATAGGAGTAATATTGCACTTATCCAGTCGGCAGGAATTTCACTGAATTCACTATGATTATTTATTAATATTCTCTGAAAATTCGCAAATTTGGGGGAACATTTTCTTATTAAATTGGCCCAATAATGTCCCGCTCTACCAACTCATTAACATTTAACGATATTAAATTTATAATTATATCTCTTAACCTGCCTAATAAAATAAGACATGATTATTTTATTTTGAAGGTAAAAAATAAATAATTTATAAATATATTTTTCATATATCCTATTTCGTATGTCATAATCCTATTTTCCATAAATAAATATACTTGCCAAGAAAATAAATCATTTCATATTTTTGAGCTTAAAAAAATTATTTTCATAGAACACTAAATATTTAATAGTTACTTTAAAGATTCCACAGAATATATACATGTCTGAGATGTAATATGAGTGCGAGTGCAACTCTCCATTCAAAATGAACATAGAAAACTACACAGTAACGGATGATAAATTGACGCATTAAAAAATTCAAAAAATACTCGTATGAATAACCTAAGGAAGTGGAAAGTAAGAATTTAAGTTCACTTGCAAATAAACACACAAATTTCTAAAAACAAATGGCTAAACTTTGCAACTGGCTGTTGCTTATTCTAAGCTATTAAGTCTCAACGACTTCACCATTTTTTAAAGTTATTAGCAAATCTTAGTTAAAACAAGCTGCTTCTGGAAATATTAGAGCACATATGATCTAGAGCGCATGAGTGAGGCGCCTCTTTAGGGTATTCATACACTCTAGCTTTCACATATTTTCATTTGCTTCAACTTGATCATTTTCAGTAAAAATCTCGCAAGACTTTCCTACTCAGTTCCCCATGTTAGTTTTTGCCTACAAATAATAATGATAAAATAAAATTATCATTATTATCCTGAACCTACATATGATGTCGGTGAAAAGGTATTGTACACAGTTCTAAAGGGACTAACGTGACATAAAAACCACATAAAATTCCCAGACCGCAATTCGAAATATGATTGATCGTTGTGTTTCCATTATTGACTTGGGAAACTTTTATGAAAAAATGACTATAAATGTCTTCCGTTATACGATTTCGGCTCGTAATTCGATCGATTTACGTATCTGAATCTCTTGATATAACTTAAATAGATGACAATAAGTCGTGGATGTGTCCATTCATTTGTTTGATTTCTTTTGTGTTCTATTTATTTTTTAATCCTAAGGGACGCCTTACATAACTCATGTGATTTTTTTTATCCGTTTACATCCTTATACATTCCACGGTTATTAAACAACTATGCAAGACCTTACAGATTGATTATATTTTGACCCATTTTACTCATTACTCAACCCTTTTCTTCCATCTTGCGTTAAATTTCCGGTATGTGAGACAACATTTCTGCAGATCTGTTAAGTATATTCAAGGTTGAGGGGAGAGTTGATGCCCAAAGGAGGAGGGTCCTTAGTACTAATGCTACTTTACAGAGTCAATGTATTTCATATATTACTTAAGAGTGTTAAGTGAGTTAACAAATATGTGGCTGATCTTGTTCGTCAGATTAAGGATTTGAAGAATTTGCTTAACCACTCTTTCTCTCAGAAATCCGTTTCCTTTTTTCTTTCTCTATCTCGCATTATTACTTGGATTTTTAAAAAAATTACAAGAGAATATGGTTGAGATTAAAAAATAGAGAAAAAACTAACTATAATTATACTTATACATTGCCTCGGCTATATTTGACCATAAAAAAATCCTTACACTGCATGATATTAACCACATCAAAGAGAACCTTGCTCCAGCCATAATGGAAGATGTTGCTTCCAATTCTGAACTATTAAGCCCCATTAACAAGAATCAAGCAGAGATCTCACATACAATCCAATGCTGGGGTCCAAACAACGAGTTAAAGGTAGAGCTGGTCGTAAACCAGACAGAAAGCATTGATCTTCCTACCACATAAGCTAACCTTAGCTTTAGACAAGCTGGTACTGGAGAAAAAATTAGCCCTTCTATCGAAACTTACCTTTCAAATTTTAACCTATAAATTAGAAATTATATTTTTTTACCTCAACTTAAAATAATGTATGTCTATATTTTAGGGGAAATTAAAGCATATAATTGTCTTCATCCTGTAATCCTCAAAACGTTTCTCATTCACTTATAAGATTCATATGGGTGTTGGCATGTATTCCACTATCACGTGTTACTTCCCAAAGTTGTGAGCTGATTCAGTTCATCGAAAATGTAGGTAAAATCTTCATACTACAATGTAAATTAAATCCTCCTAAAAATTCTTGGAAAAATTTACTTATTAACTTTCTGACCTAATGTTTTAGGGATGTATTACTCCTTTGACTTACATCTTTGGAATAAGAAGCCCCCTTCCTGTGGTCTGAAAATATACTAAATCTTTTCCTGAATTCTGAAGAGGATAATATCATTAAGATTGTCCACCTTCCTCCATTACCTTATGGTGGTCATTGTTTGTTTAGATGTTCGTATCGTTTCTAAGTAATCTATGCCAACGCCAATATGCCTAAAGCAGCGTTTTCTCATTAGATTGCCTAATAGGTAACTAAGCCGTGGCTAAAAATTTTCGGACACCTAGTATTTTTCCTATTCCTTGAGTATGTCTATGAATACTTGGGTGTAGATTTGCATGCGCTCGTCCAACACATATTGGAAGCAAAATAAAAGTACAAGCTTCGTTATATTTTTTAAATATCCAAAGGCGATACTATTGAATTTTGTGAATTACTGGTATCATTATGCGGCAAGTTACAGTCAAAATGTCTTCATATAACACATTATATTTGTTGATTTATATTATATTCCATAGCAACATGCTCTAATAATGGTAAGTTAATGACGAAAATGCGCAAGTATACAGTGGAAGAAAGCAGTTTGGTACGTGTGTTGCATAAAACGGGTTTCAGTTGTCTACAAATTGCCAGGATGTTAGGGCAATTGCATTCCGCTTTGTAGAAGTGTTTAGGAAGATCCGAGGAATTGGAAGACTTGAATCCCGACCTTCCTCTAGACGATATAGGGTCAGTACGCAACGTGGTAACATGTTTCTAGGCCGCATGAGCCTTCAAGAGTCTAACAAAACAGTAAGCTTAGTGTAAATTTTTGGTCAGTTTGTCGACCAGGATATTTCATCCGTTAGCTCAGTCCGTCACAGATCTTACCCATGGTTTGACGTCATGTAAAGTCTGCCAGAATTCGTTGATCAAATTTCAACAGAAGTGACTTCGACTAGGTTGGGCACGTGTTCACTCAACTCGAGAATGCATCAATTGGGACGTGTTTATTGTCCTACGAGTTCAACGAGTCCACGTCCCAGTTGTTCTTGACCAAAAGCAACGTTGGAGTGCGCAGAAAGCCATGGTAGCAGTGGAATGGAGAGTTCATAGTACCAGCAGTAAATCATAGGGGCCACTCGAGAATGGTATGGGACTGAATGCTAAGTTGAGGGGTGGGTCTTCGCACCTTTTTTGGCAGCAACATGAATTCACAGAAAATCCAATCTGTCGTGGCAGAATTTATACATGCTGGACTTCGCACCAGACCTCTTCAGACATGGCTGAAATTTGATTTGACAGCAGTAAAGTACCCCTTGCCAAAATTCTGCGTTCAGCATATAGACGTTTTGGGACAGCAATATCATGGTAATGGACTAGACACCTAACTCTACTTATATGAGTCTACTGGCAAACCTCTGAAAACCCTGAAAGAGGACATAGGAGGTCCATATCTAGGCTCCAATAAGCAACTGAAAGCAGTGCTCACCGAGAAGTGTACCTGTATCAAACACCAACATGCGTCGTATCTTTTTGTAGACCATGCATCGAAGAATAAATGCCCTTATCACTGACAAGGGACTTAAAACACCCTACTGAGCTTCATGTATCAGTTTGCTGTTGCTGTAATTTTCACAGACCTTCATCTTCTAATTTGTTATAGTTTTTTTATGTTACATACATGTTTTGGCAAATTTTAGTTTTATTGTTTGAGACATATATAAAGTATTTTTAGTTATTCCTCCCTATTTGACTTTCATTCTAATTGATAAACAAAATAAAAACTTTAAAACCCGGCACTTATATAATTACCTAAAATTTCTGAGGTATCCGAAATCTTTTGGCCGTGGATGAAATTTAGCATATAGAAAACTTTGAATGGCTATAACTAGCATTTCGAGCTCGCAAGTTGACTCAATTAATAAAATAATCTCGTCCACCCTTAGAAGCATAGACTCCTAGCATCCTATCAATAAGGGGCCCTAGAGCTTTTCCCCCATGATATAGACATATCTCTAGAAATTTAGATAAAAGCAACGTAGCAGATTTTAAAACCTGTACAAAATAGCCAAGAATCATTTCGGTCGCAACTACTGACAAGTTTGAACATATTTTCTTTCATTCAATCAATCATATATTGAAATACGATCTCCATTTTTCAATTTAAAGTGTAATTATTTGGAAAATCTTTTCCTAATCTGCCCCAAATTGAAAAAACCTCTTCACTATTTAGTTACGAATAAGGACAAAGATAGCATGACCATTATCTATCAATAATACCATGAATCATAAACAATGGCAACCAGCTTTGGTTGTCTATTGCTATTGCTTATCTGAGTTGATCAACTTTTACATGGGTTTTGACAATATTCCTACTTGACTCCTGAAGACGTGTTCTTTTCGGCCCTGATTTTCCTACTTTATTCTTTTTTGCAGCTCCATGTCTAAAGGTTTTCATTTCATATCCTAGCGATCGTTCTTGGGCATACCAATCTATAATAAGGGACCTATCAGTGGCCTACTAATCTACAGGCTCAGCAGTTTGAAATTTTCGTTGACAAAGAATTTGGTTTTAATTAGGAAGGTTGATTACAGACCAGCTGCTTGTAAATTACAATAACATAGCAGAATGGTACGATCTGGGGCATATTGTTGATCTAATGCTTTTTCTTCATGTAAAACCTTTGACAAATTTAACCATTTTATTCTTTTTGAAGAATTGGCTCATATCATGATCTCTGACAACCTACTTAAATACATCACAAACATCGTAAAAAATTCATTTTTTCTATAATTTTTTTTTATCAAACCGATTAGTTTTTAAATAAACAATGAATGCAAAATGTGTGCAGACGATTTTAAACTCTTCTCTAATTACTTATACAATTACCCTGAAGATTACTCAGCTAAACCTCACTGTAACATAAATTTTTATCTTACATATCGTCATTTATCGTAATTTTGGTGTCTGGATTTCTCACCTGGCAAATGCTCGCAATGGAAAGTTTCTCACCCTCGTTACCATTCTGGTAAAAACAATCTTTAACATTTAAGGGATGACATACTGCTCACACTTATAGGTAGCTTATGAAAACTCTGAATAAGATTTTAAATTTCATGCAAATATTAACAAAACTATTGCTAAATATAGTGAAGTTTCCAACAACTCGCTTAAATCTACTATGTACATAACATCTTAATTCATAACAACACTATTCTCTCTCGGACAGTCATTTCCTATAGTCTGCTGACCTTTTCACTTGGGTTTCAATTTGTAACAATAATAGACTATAATATTTCTTAGCTCTACCTCTTCCATTTGGAAGACAAATAGGAGTTATTATAATTCTCTAAAGCCTTTGCTGTTTTTTGGCTATCAAGCTTGAAGAGTTTTCTATGATATCTCTACCTGTAAATAGTATGGTAATTGATTTAATATCTTTGTTAAACATGCCCAAACTGAAGCTCGTAGAAATATTTGGGGTCGTTTTGGTCAGCTATGATACCCCTGCCACCATTTGTGGTTGAAGCTTCTAGCTCAGGAAAATTAAACAACTACCATATTCCTTCCTTGACAAAGAACTATGTATTACACTGTAAACTACTAATTCATCCCTTTTCATACCTGCGCAATTTTCACCTATTTATTTATCGTAAGGTTCTCTTAGCGGTCAAGGGCTTCACAAAGCACTGGTTTACCGACTAAAAAAGGTTTGAAAAAAGAGTTGGGTATTTAATCCACATTTGTATGTCCGTAGCGAGGGGAAGAAGCGTATCGCCACAAGAAAATCATTTGAGATTTGCGGGAAAATAGAGGGGAAACCGAATTCCCTATGCGAGGAACACTTGGTAAGAGGAAAGAGAGGGAATGTAGGGTTATCAGGCTCCCTGAATGGTAAAGTGAGGAAAATTCATATAAGATGGCCCTTCGTCATTTATCATCTTTTCCCTGCGGAGAAAGCAAGAGAATCAAGCCACATGAGGGGAGTCATGGGAACGTTAGCCGGCGGAATAACAGTCAAACGGCATACCCTTTTTGATCTCCCCGCCGCATAGGTAGTCGAACCGAGCCACTGTTGCTAAGGTGACCACCAAAAGCCAGTAAGCAACGCTCAAAGGATCCAATTACCTACGATCTGAGGAGGCTCGTGGTTAAATCGCCACAAAAACCGGTTCCAGTCAAAAGGAACACCAAGGATGGTGGCGGTTGGTGGTGCCCCTAATTAACAAGCCGACTTGGGCACCGCGGTGCCTTCCTTCTCACCCCTCGTTCTTCCCTCTGTGGCCTCGCCCCTTTCCCCTTAGATGGGGCGGTCGCCAGGCTATAAATTAAAAGAAGTCATGTTAATCACATCACGTTCGCAAATTGCTAAAAGGTGAGGCAACACGCATCAATGCACTATATATTATCGTTCGCTTTCTCGTTCATCTCTTTCGTAAAATTGATCGATCTTTTACGCTCATCCACCCCTTTGAAAATCAAGGCATTTATTTTTATAAGCTGAGCGGCCAAAAAACTAGTCACCTGCAACAGGAGCCAACGTAATACTGTGTAATACCTTCATGAACGTGCATAACAGCCTTGATTTGCATTGTGAATGATGGATAATGTTCTGGATGTAAGCGAAGGCACTCCTCAGCTACTCTTGCATCAAAGAATTGTAAAATTTAGCCAGATTGCGTTGATGCCTTCTCTGACGTTTGTTCATGGTAGTCCCATAGATTTTCGATGGGGATCAGGTCTTGTGATTTTACGGGCCAATACAGATGTGTGATTGTTTCTGAAATTTCATCAAGCTAGTCAGTTAAATTTTGAGGTAGGTGAACAAAGGAGTTTTAATCATGGAAGAAATGGATTGGAATCGTATCTTCCGTGTTAAGATGAAGAACATATGTCTAAACCAGGTTATCTAGTAGTTGGAAGTAAGCTTACTGGTTAAAACGTTTTTATATTTCAACCAAAAGTCATATTTTCGCATGCTTTGTCTCTTCTTTCCCATGGTTGCCAGGTAACTGTGCGTGAGGACGTGAGAAAAGGCCTCTTGAGTGGCATTCTGGTCCATATGGTCATGTTCTACACTTCGCTGCTGAGTGTTCGTTCATTAATTGGTATAGAAAGAATGGTTTTGCCGTATTGCAGCAATTCCTTCCTTGAAAAGTACGATTTGTAAACACAAGTCAAGAAACATTCTGGCTGTCCGAGGTTGCCAGTACATGCCATATAGACTCATATGACCGTTTGCGTAGATTCACATGCAAATCTCGCTACATCCTTAATATGATGGCTTTTGGCACGCACAAATGCAATAATCCCTTTTAGCCACTTGATAATATCTGATTTGACCTCATTTCCCACAGAGCCGAAGTACAGTATCACATTTTTGAAATCTATGAATCTCGCCGCATACTTTCCGACTAGTAAGCTCCAGGTTCTTCTAATCCAATGCTAACTATAGGCCCTTGTACTTTAAATTGTTTTAAACACACCACGTGACTATATTTTTGTCCGATGAGCTAATAATCTTTTCTCAATTCTATTCTCATGTTTTCTTCCTACATTCTCGTAGCACTTCATAAGTTATTGTCTTAATTACATCCTCACGCCACATATGATTATATCTCGTACCTATTGATATCTTGCTTCATCTACCCTTTTCAACCACTGCACACCTCTTGAATTGAATATTTGCTCTCTTCTCACTCTCGATCTTTCTTTATCTATCCATACCATAGACTTTCTCATAAAGATTAACGTTGATATTATTAAATTATGATACAACTTATTAGGTAACTTTCCTTATTCTCAGAACCTTAGCAATCACCTGTCTTCTGCTCGTCAGTGAAACTTTACTATTAAAAATAACAATTTTAGTACAGGCTACTTAAACCATTCCACTCACAAATTTGCCTGAGTAATTTCGAGAGTTAAATCATCGCGCTTTCCTATGGCTTACGACAGAGAATAAAAATATCATAATTATCCTCAGTCTACTCAGTCTTGCATGACCAGAGCAACATGCATAACACGCATACCTACATATTTCTCGTTATTTTTCTCACTAAAGCCATTCAGTTTAAGATAATCAATCAAACATACCGCTTCATTCAAACATAATAACTTGTAGAAGTATCAAATAGTTTAGCACGCAACTTCCTCATTAATGATGCTTCATTATTGATATAGTTTAAAGCCTTCTTCATATCTATAAACCGTGTGTTGTCCTTACCATTTTCTTGCTGCTTTCTCAACTATGTGCTTTAACCCAAACATTTGATCCATATACACACTAGCCGGTGTAAACTCACCATACCAAACCATGTTATTTGTTGTTATTCTTGTAACACGCCCAAAAAAATTTGAGTAGCGGCCATAATGGTCCAGAGACCTAAGTTTCCATCACAAAACTTGTTTACAGTCGCTTTCAAAATAAAGTTAAGGGATGCATGATAAATTGCAGCTTTTAGGATGGATGAAACTGAAAGTCATGTGCAAAGTAGTATTTTTATCCCCAAAATATGGTGGTCAAAATTATTCGAACAGGGAAACAACAGACGTAGATGAAAAGGCAATTCAACAAGTAATTCTCAGTTGTTATATATTAACAATTGGTATGTAGTTCTTTACTATCAATTGCGCACTGACATCCGTTACCACAGGAGCGCACTAACCGAAAGCATTCTTCCGCGTTATTTTTCTCCATTCCTCTTGTAATATTTCCTGAGGTTTTTTGACGGTGCTTGTGTATATATCCTTACTTCTTCTTTTTTGTAGCGTCTTCCACAAATTCTCAATAGGATTGAGGCCCGGGCTCTGAGAAGACCAGTTTATGACCCTTTGATTAGTAAAAAATTTGTACCTAAGTAAGCGTTCGAGGAAAATTAAACATAATAAGAGGATCAAGTCGGTCTATAATATTTTGTTAATTGTCTGTGGTTAGCCCGTTAATGGTGTTAATTAGTTTTTTTGTGGTATTCCAATGAACAGTAAGTGTGGGCGGTAAGGTTGGGTCAGGCCGAGCGCTATTTGTTTTGTGGTAGCATAAGTACCATTAGCGTACATCGGTGAGTTTTGGACAAACATAGGTAAAATGTCGTCGTTCGAAAGGTTCCACCAACAAGGCCAAATTCCTGATCTAGCAGGCAAAGAACTAATTGCCTACATCCAGGAACAAGAAGATATACAAGAGGAAAGAGAAGAAAGAGAATCAGATGTAAGAAGAATACGGATGGAAAGAAAAGCACAAGAAAAAAAAATACAGATGAAATGAGAAGCAGAAGAAAGAAAAATACCGAGGGGAAGAATAGCAAAAGAAAGAATAATACAGTTTAACAGAGAAGCAGAAGAAAGAAGAATACAGTTGAAAAGAGAGGCAGAAGAAAGAAGAATACAAATGGAAATAAGCCTTAGTTTAGTATGATGGTTGACCACTGTATTTTCAAAGGTAACAGTCTAACTTGGAATTGCATTCTAAGACAGGTGTTTTTTGCCGTTTATTTTTGGGGGGCACTTGAGTTCTCACCCCCCCCCCTCCTATTACCTTCTTTAGAAGTGAGGAAATGTGGAGAAATCAATATCGCGAGTACAAACAGATGCTCGTTTGGTTACACAGCGTCAACATTTAGTTTCCACATGGTCCAATACTTTACCCCCCCCCCATCCCTTTGGCCCCGCAGGCCCAACAATCATCGAGATCGCTCGCAATGAAGTAGTACCATCAGCAGATTTCGTAGGCCTTCAGTATAAACAAAAGAGGGTGTGATAGCCTTTAGAATAAAGATCTATGAACAGGCTCACTATCCCCTCCGAGTCTTTAGGTCTATTTTTGCCCGATATACAAAATTTCACTTTTTCCGACGTAAACCAGAAGAGCGAAGGGTAACAACGTTTAAGAGTCCTGCCCTAGGAGAGAGACTTAAAGGTGGGCCCTTATCTCCCCTCCTCTCCCCCCTGGGAATAATCGATGTTTATATAGCTCGATCTGGAGAAAAGAGGAGGAGAATCGATGTAGCAATCGAGAGAAGAAGAGTATTCCCTGATTAAAACAGGGAATCAAAAAGAAGTGGAACTGAGCGGGATTTTTCTTCCCGAGGCTGTTCCTGTTGGTCACAACGAAGAGTAGAACAGCAGTTTTCCGAATAAAACCAGAGACATCCCTCACCTTTGAGGAATACCAATGTGAAGTTCCACTCGAGAAAAGATTTACCTCTTGTTCAAGTCTCATTATCGAGAATCCCACAAATGTAACCTAAAGAGTGGAATAATTCTACAGCCACAATCCCCTCGCTTATATCTTCAAGTCAAGAAGCATCGCTACACGCGCCTCACTTACCTCGGGATTAGCTCAGCGAGACGGACAGCTGTGTGTCCGAGTTAGCCTCACGCTTCGAATCATCGTATCAACGAGATTTTCGTTCAAGGTTATCGCATGCCAGAGTCCCTCTTATTTAAATGTAAAAGGATTCCCATTTATTTTTGTTCTTTAGTTACTATTCTGTACTAAAGTGAATTTTTGCGTCAACCATCGCGGAGTACTCATTGGTAGTAATATTTTTTACTTAGATCCTCTTATTATAGCCTTAGTTTATTTAAAGTTTTAATATTTTATTTTTTTATGTAACTAAAAGTAGATTTTTGCCCTAGTTGTTTAATTAAATCCTTGAAACGCTGCAAATGGCAATAGATATATAATATTACGAATCCTCCCTGGTTAAAGAATCAAAACAAAAGTAAAAATAAGTATAGCACTCTTAGAGAAAAAAAGGAACGGATTCGTTCATGTACGGAACAAACGTACATACATACTCGGCAGTATACCACAACTTACAATATACATGTAAAACGTACCTTTATTTAGTTTGAAGCTACTGTAAATTTTGTGATGGAAATCTAAGTTTCTGAATCAATATGGCCAAACACTTTTTTCACAGCCTCTTACATCATTTCGTTGACTTTTTGATAATTAACCTTGTTCCGCTTTCTCCTGAATGCTACCATATCATTCATCAATTTCTCTAGTCCCGTTCCAACTTCCATGTCTATACAACGTAAATTCCAGATCTATTCCTTAACACAACCATCACCTATTTTTTAGAAACCTGGGCTATTATTTATTCACTTAAGTTCCATTAATATTCTCAGACGTTTTTCAGTGTAAATGATCTTTAAAATACTTATTGATCCCTTGGTCTGATACTGCGCTGAGTTTGCAACATCCAAACGAACTAATCACACTTACACAACTTCTTCTTGCATACTCATACTACGCAAATAAAGCTAAATTATTCATTTTCAAAAGCATATCCATACTTTTCTTCTCCCCATGGTTTCTTGGCATTTAGATTTCCTCCAAAATTCTCTTAACCCAACGTTTTATTTTCTCCTAATCTGATTAATCACTCGCTTCATTGCCATTTCACCCTTCTTGTAAGCTCTCATATACAGTTCTCTAACACGCTCATGTGCATTAAGAAACGTCCAAAATCACATTTCACGAGTCGTCTTTCGTGCCTGTATTCCTTTATCGTTCTATCTTTCACCAATGTATGTTCTCAAATTACCGGTACTGGCTAAATCTTGCCTCAAAACTATCTGTTAGAAACTTACTTGGAAGTATATATTTCAACTTCAACTCCTTTATACAATAATTTGTTAGCTCTACCAAAGCATGAGGTCAGTTAATTTTCCCTTCAATTCTCTCTTATCATCCCAGATTTCTAACTAATTGAAGAAATTATTCAGGAATGAAAAAGTAGGAAATTTTGTCATTTGTCATGAGTAAGCGTAACTTTTATTAAGCTCATTATACTCCACCAAATATAAATCAGTTTTATATATTCTGCAACATCTTCAAAATATAGCAACAAATGGTGTTTCCAAGTGTAGCAGCCCTCCGAGATACCTAACAAAGAAGATAGGAGACGACCGAGGGGAACTTAAGGTTGCGTGCCATAGCGCCATGACTGTTCCCATGGACCTTCCCCTAATGCCGTGACGGCTTCAGGTTGCTTTCTGTTGTCTCTAAATTGGACACACTCGCGGGACGCACCGCCATTTGATGAAGCGCTGGCAGGAACCGTTTTGTGACGATTGCGTTATCCCCGAGACTGTTTGGCATATTCTTGTAGAATGCTCCAGTCTGGGCGATCTTCGCGCCTGTTTCCTGTCTAGGTACAGGGATGATTGAAGTATCTACCGCTTGTTCAATGTTCTCACGACTGGTTCGTGAAAACAGACTTGCTGGCTTCCTCCACTTTATTTGACTCTGTTTGTTGTAGGTCTCATGTTCTTTTGCTGGGGTGTGTGGGGAGGGGGGTTACCCCGATGCTAGAGCGTGCTTCGTTCTTGTTTCATTTTAGCTTATCTTTTTTTGTTTTTATTTGTTAGTGCTGTTGTTTAGCTGTTTTTTACCTTTTTATTTACATATTTTATTTATGTCTTTTTAATCTCACCTAGTATTAGGCAGTAGCGTGCTTACGGCGATTTTTGCCCTATTAGGCAGTCACTAAATGGTCTCTTAAAATTAAAAACGAATTCCAAGTGTTAACAGGATTAAAATATCATTTTATTGAAAAATTGCAAGTATAAAACTGATTCGAGATTAATAACTTTCTGCAAACTGGTGGATGGAGGTGCAGAAATTAAACAATGTTATTCAGTCTTTCATAACAGAACCTGGCAAAATCATGAATTTCTTCTTTTTTCTTGTTCTAGCCAGTTATTCCTTATCCATTTATGCAACTGTATAAAATCAATCATAAAGAAGAGCAACGCCGATGCTAAACATACAATACAGCCTAAGTGAATTTATATAAATTAAAGCAGACTTACAGGCCAATATGAAGGGAGGCACTCGTCTATCATCCAATCCTAATCAATAGCGAAACAAAGACCGAAATATTGGAACTCCAGAGGATACAAAAGAAAACTCTCTCATTAATTAATGCGATGAAAAGTGCAATGAATTCAGCCAAGTCTACATCAAGAGGCAGGAATAGAACTGCTTAATAATAAAATTAAGGAAAGGCCAAATAAAAAAAGGAGGGAAATAAAAACACTTCCTCCAATATTTGGAGAGCTGAACATCAAAAGGGCAGAAAACCCTTTAACACTCAATTCTCCAGCTGAGAACATCAGCTGTGAGTTGATTAAGCATAGTTGTTTTCTTATAGTAAAGTAATTAACGATAAAATAAAGAAAATATGTCAGCCACAAATGGAGCATTAAACCAAAGAGGAACCAAATCACATAAGGATATATAACCAGACCAATGTCATAATCATCGACAAAGACAAGCAAACAAGATTACCACTAAAAGCAAAAATACCCAGAGAAGTTAACTCTATGTAACCTAACTTACAAAGAATTTGATTAATTGATAGGTGAGAACTGTGATAATTGGAATAATAACAAACTCAAATTTAAAAAGTCAAAGTAAAGTGGAAAGTGAATAAATAAGTGAGGTGTTAAAACGAAAGTTAACTAAAGCGTAACAGGCATAATTATAGTGATATAATGAAGAAAAGTTTTGTATAACTAGAGTAAAAATTACATCATAAACTAATATTAACTAATTATTTACTCATTATAATCACTTAATCGCTGACTGCCAACTGGTAAAATCAGAGAATAATTATGGCTAGGCGAAAAAAATTACATTTGCGGGAAAAATTAAAAGAAGAAATATATGTGATCTAAGGGTTGATAGAGAGTCCTCTTGTTCTTCTTTCGCGAGATAACCTCCGCTACCGAATGAGTTTCTGTTTCTTGTTTAATTTTTTATTTTTCCTAACTTATTGCCTCTAAAAATGTGAAAGAATAGAGTAAAGGATGCACACATGCACCCCAGAAACCCACGTGGATCGACGCGTGGCAATCTCTTAATCCGGTAATCACATCCGGATTTATTTGTATTTCGGTTCAGCTCAATCTTTGAAAACTGAATCCGAGTTTGGTCATTTAGTTACCTTAAGTTCGTTAGCTTGTTCCATTTGGCCAGATTATCGAGTACCGCATGGTTTGTATATTCCAATTTCATTTTATTTGTTCTCGTATTAAAGATTATTTTTGCACTACTGTTTTAAATAACCGAGAAGACCATTCAGCCACAGCTAAGTAATTAACGGCCAATCTTCACTCGCTTTTTTTATTTGCCCGCGACTCAGGGGAACGGTTTCCTTCCCACTTCATTAGCTTACCCCCATCATCTGGTAACGGAGCCTAGGAGAGGTCAACTGAGCGTCCTTTCACCCTATTCCACACCACTCGGCTGGTCAAATATAAATATATATATTATATATATATATATATATTTATATATATATATATATATATATATATATATATATATATATATATATATATTATAAAAACTGGTGTCAGGTTTAGCAGGGTTTTAAAGGCTCATCTTTTAAGAAGTCTTTTAAAAGTTCCTTTTTTGTATTTTTGAAAGGTGCAGTAAAATAATATTTCCATATATATTTATTTGTGTGTGTGTCCATTTTTACCGCGTAGGTTTTCTTTGGGCACTTTTGTTGTGAGACTGTGCCTCTCAATTTTATTCCTCAGCGGAATCGTCGCCTTTTTATCTATGAAGGCTCATTTAGGATTATGTGTATTTTGTTTGTGTGTGGGTTTTAATTGACAAGAACTAGCTATCTTATTACTTATTTCCTTTTATAAGGCACTTTCTTTTCGAGCGCCCATACCACGATAGACTAGGTCGTCAACCTGGTTGCATTGCTTGTTGTTATTTTTTTTTATTGGTGCATAAATTCCGTAATCACGCGTAATATATCGTCTTTTGAGGGTTTTAAACTCCAAGGCAAGTCCTTTGGCTTAACAAGGAAAGATCTTCTAACGTATTTCCAGGATGAGGAAATACCTCCGGACATCACGTCAATTCCTTATTCGAAACGAGCTCTCCTGGAAGTCTAAAATTCGAGACCGGAGCAGTAAATGACTGCCAAGTCCTCCCTTTCGTCCAAGATACAGGATGCACCTATATATTGGTTTCCGACAAGCTGCTTCCCTTAGTAGCCCCGAACCACGCAAAATCTGCGGTAGTCCTTGACTACCTGGTGGTGCAAACCACTTCCCCATAGTAAATTGCCATCTGGAATGCTCATATTTCACCGGCTACTCTGAAGTGGTGTCAGACCCTATAAAATTCTGTTTCGTGCTAATAGGACAGTGCCCCCAGTTTTCTTCCAACCCGTCGTCACACTAGCTCATTCAAGAAAGGAAACTCAGGCGCCCGTTTCCCTTCAAGCTCCCTGTGACTGAATTCAGCGGCGTTATGAGCAAAGAATTCGCTCAGAACCAAAAGGATTGTCTAGTCCCTACTTCCACTGCGGAAAAAAACTCGGAGCAACGAGGGAGAATCTGTCCGCGGCAACAAAATCAGTTCTTAGTTCGAGAAGGAAGGCCTCTTGTACTATGCTTGCTCGGAAGGAAATAGCACAAAGATCACGCATTATGGGTTCCACGATCCCACATTTTGTTCATTCTAAAAACTGCACACGTTAGTTTGTTTTCTGGCTATTTTATTTACAACCAAACAGCGCAAAGAATTTTCAGGTATTTATTTTTGCCTGGTGCAGCAGAGGAAAACCCGAATTACTGCAGATCTTGCGACATTTGCCAGAAGACTACGTCAAAATTACGCATCAAACCCGCTCCTCTCCAGAAGGGGCCCATCATTACTTAGCCCCTTTCCCGTGTAGCCATCGACCTTATTGGCCCTATTCCTGTTCCATCCAGCTCGTTCCTCCCTGCCATAAACGGGATTTGTGAGAGATTAAATGGAACTCTGAAGTCCCTTTTGAAGAAGCTGTGCGCGAAGAGACTTCGAAAGTGGTATCGATACTTGCCAGTGGCATTATTTGCCTACAGAGAAATCCCCCACCGTACCCTGGGATTTGCCCCGTTTGAGTTGTTGCAGGGACGGAATGTTTGTGGTCCAATGAGCATCTTAAAAGAACTGTTCTCCAACCATGAACTCGAAAACGAGATACAATCTTCGTATTCGTATCTAATGGATTTTTGCCGAAGATTAGAGAAGTAGGCTGAATTGGCGTGCCAGAACGCAGACCTTAATCTGGAGAAGTACAAGACGTACTTCGACGTCACATCGAAGGAACGAAGATTTAAGCCCAGTGACGAAATGTTGTTGTTTCTCCCAACTAAGAATAACAAACTTTTCAGTCAATGAAAGGCTCCATTTCGGTCCTTGAGAGCTGTGGCTCTGTTGACTACTTAATTGAAACACTCTCAGGAGAAAAGCTCTTCCACATTAATATGATGAAGAAGTACCATCGCCGAGCCTGTGTTAATAACGTTGTGAGCCTCAACGAAGAGTCAGCTATGGAATCGAAATGCCCCTCCGATCCACTAAATATAGTACAGGTCGTTTGTGTGGAGCAGGAGAAAGATTGTCTGCTACCCACTTTACCCGGCGCTACCGAGTTACCAAATTTATTACAGAATTAGTCCTTTATAAGGCATACTGCCAAATTCTTCTGAAAGGAAATATAAGGAAACATACGGTTTTCCCAATTGCAATGTTGCAATTCCACCAGCTTCCCTTTGGCCTAATTACTGCTTGTTGTAACTACAACCGTATGATGCGCAGGATTTTGGATGGGTTGTGGAACGTAACGTTGTACTTTTACAATTTCTCCGTCGCGACTTGAGATTGGGAGCAGCATCTAGTCTCCCTCCAAGTCCTGTCGCGTCAGCTGCATGAGCACGGCCTCATGATCGGCCCCAGCAAATGCCATTTTGCATATGTTACCATCAAATACCTCGGGTTAAACATCGGAAATAACCAACTTTGCCCCCAAGAAAACAAAGTTCGAGCCATCGTGGATATAACTCTTTCCTGTAATAAGAAGCAGTTAAGATCATTCAAGGGATCTGCTTCTTTTTATCGGCGGTTCATTCCCAATTTCGTTTTGCTCTTTGCCACCTTATGCAACCTCCTGCAAGAGAAATCTCCCGACCGCATTATTGGACTCCTAAAACCACTTTCACTTCCCCCAACTAAAAGGTAAATTGGCGTCCACCCCCAATCTTAGGTTACCTAATCCCAGTAAGCCTTTCGGAATCAAGACTGATGCTCGATGATGAAAGCCAGCCGTTGCGTATGCGAGTCGCAAACTCCTTATACACGAAAAGAACATGCGATAATACAGCGAGAAGCCCTTGGCATTGTTTCGGGGTGAATAAATTCAAATTGTTACTTGTAAGAAAAAAAGTCGTGATCGAGGCCGATCACTGACCTCTCGCATACTAACGTAATTTTAAGAACAACAACGGAAGAATCATGCGTCCTGAGTTTACTTCTACAGGAGTATCCTTATAAGATTATATACATAAGAGGGGCGGAAGCTTGTCAAGCTGAGAGCTTTGGCCGAAACTCCTTGGGTCCTAACTCGAACTAATTGTAAAAGAGGAGACATTTTCTTTCTTTTTGTGCTGATTGTTTACTTGTAAATATATTTATGTATGTTTATCGTATGTCAGCAAGAAGATAACGCGCTTGCAATTTTTTAGGTCTTTGTGCTGTATAGCTTTATTACCCTAGTAACTTTCTCTATATATATATCTCCGTTTTTAGTTGTACGATCCTATTTATTTATGTTTTTATGATGTTATTGTACCATGAATTTATTTCATTTTGAGGGGTTTCTTTTCCTGTATACTTGCCTCTCGCCTACCATCTTGAAGCTTCTAAGAGCGAGGAAGGACATCTCTTATCGCAAATTCTTGGCTGGAAAAAGTTCATTCCACAGCTCTATGTTTACTTGAGAGAATCCCCTCCGTGGCCGAAGCGATTTCACTCCATCGTCAGCAAGTATTTAACGCTAGGCTCAGCCGGATTAAGAAAATACCCGTCTGCTATCCTGAACGAGACACATCACTTCTCGATTTTGCTACTTTTCCGTCTACACGAGTGCAAAGGCAAGAAACTCTCCCGTCGAACCTCTGCCCCAGTCAATTGGCGAGTTTCCAACAACGACCGTTCTCGTTCACTAGCGCAGGTACTCCCTCGTCAAGGTATTCCGAGGTAAATCTTAACTTTCTACAATTCTTCTCCTCGAATTGACCCTTCCTTTCGTCGTCCAAGAATTAACTTCTGCAAGGGGTCGACGCGTGCGGATCTCTTTAATCCGGTCATCCCATAGAGATTTATCTGTATTTCGGCTTAGCGCAGTGTTTGAAGTCTAAATCTGAGTTTGGTCCTTTACCTGCTTTAACCTCATTATCTTGTCCCTTTAGGACAAACTATCGAGTACCCCATGGTCTTGGATATGTCAATTTTATTTTATTGGTGTCAATATTGTTGTTTTTTTTGTTGTGTTACTAAATATTCTTTTTGTACTACTCTTTTAAATAACCCAGAACAGCATTAAGACACAGCTAAGTAATTAACGTCTGTGGAGGAATCCCCTTTGAATAATATTATATCCCCACTTCCTAAGACAATATTTCGAGAAAGAAAGTGAGCCGTTACTCGCTCCCCCCCTTCCTTCTGAGCTCTTCCTCTTTTGATCCGCCGCCAGGGTCCCGTGAAATTCACACTTCCTTACGGTCGTCTCAACCTCCCCATCACCCCTGGCATCGGGAGACTGCTTTGTATACTTGCCGTGAACCTCGTTTATGGCGGGCGCCGCTGTCACCCGTCTGGCTGCTGATGCCCCTGTTGAAACTTCCTCTCCTAAGGAGGTGCTCGGTTCATCACGCCCGATAATCAAGGTTAATACGTCTCAATCTCTCTCTCTGTTTTTTATAACTCCGGGTATATATGCATCCGCTAAAGGCTGACGGACAGATTCGATTAGACGTGACTTGCAGGAAAGGATTTCAATTCAACGAGCTCTCTTCCAAGAAGTGTGAGTGACGGTCGCAAGCAACGGAAGAGCTGGACATCACCCTCGTGTCTTCGGGTCAGGGAAAAGAGTCTCGTGAGGCAACGTCAGCCTTTCTCATCCGCATTCGGATTAAGGATTGGAGAAACCATCCTCCGAAGTTCTTCTGGTGACCTCTTACGACAAGAGGCCCATTAGCTCGCTCAAGCGGAGTGTGGAGAGGTCATCTCCCACCCCCCCTTCTAAATTCGTTCGGTGACCTCCTGAAAACAGGAGGCCCGCATCTCGCAAACGCGAGTTCGAGAAGAGTAGCCCCACCCACTGTGGATTCTGTGGCTACCCCCTCGTGAGTAATCAAGGTCACCAGGATCTTTCTCAAGTTTGACCCAACTTACCCACGATTCTCAAAGGAAGTAAATCCTTCATTACCCTCAATCTCCGAATATAACCATTCCCTAACCACGCTTATCTAATTAGTATTCGGAGTTTAAATCTGTCTCATTAATGTACCTTTTTATATATCCATATATATTTTTGTGCCTTTTTAGTTCGCACTTTTGGCCTGGCTTGGCCTACCTTAGAGCCTGTGTGCGCATATTTACGTACACTTGGCCATACCTCGACATAAAGATATTTGGCGTCAGGCTTTGGATCTTTCCCACCTGATTTTGAAGCACTAAGTTCAATTGATACCAGCTGCATTACCAAAAATATTCAAACAACAATATTTTAGCACAATTTTTCTTTTAATTAACGAGCAACAACCAATTTGTAAGCTCATTCTTGTGTAGTGTGTCCACCGTTTTTCTAGTTCCTTAAAAGAGGATATTATCTAAGCGGTAATACTAACCATCCTTTTCTCTGTGTCATGAGACAGATTTCCCCTTTATTTATTTATTTAATTTTTTTGTGTGAGTTTGCCCGATCTTCGCTAGGAATTTTAATAATTTTTTAAGGAGAATTTATATTTGTTTTTAGGTTAAGCCTCAAGAGCTCTGGCAGCTTTTTGGTTGTGCAAACACCCGAAGTAACATATCCAGGATGTTTTCATTCGATCGTTTTCTTAAACAAGGGAAGATCCTAGGCTTATCTGGGAAAGGTTTAATCGCTTACGTCCAGGAAGAGGAACGTAGTAAACGTGTGGAAAGAAAAGCACAGAGAGAAGCAGAAGAAGAAGCAAGAAGAGCACAGAGAGAATAAGAAGCAAGAAAAGCACAGAGGGGAGCAGAAATCGAAGAAAAAAGAGCACATAGAGAAAAAGTGGCAAGAAAATGCACAGAGAGAAGCAGACATCGAAGAAAAAAGAGCACAGATGGAGGAAGAAGCAAGAAAAGCGCAGAGAGAAAAAGAAGAAAGAAAAGCGCAGAAAGAAACAGAAGAGAATGAAAGAATTAGGCAGCATGAGAGAGAGATAAGTCGTGACCAAGTCGAGATTAGCTCCGTAGGATCTCAAAATGAACAGGCTCAAGCGCCTTCACTAAAACTCCCCGCATACAAAGATGGAGAAGATTTTTGCTCTTACTTAACGCACTTCGAGAAGATCTTGAAGTCAACAATTGAGACTTAGAAGCAGATGGCGTCGCCCGGTTACTTTTATTATTAAATTCACGTCTTCCTGACATATTAGTCTTGCTTCCTTCTGAGGCAACCCTTGATTATCTAACCCTAAAGACAGAACTTCTTTCTGCCAGCCAGGCAAAACCTACAGGAAATTCGGATTAACGCTTCGGCGTAATTTCCAATTCTGGCTGGATTCCGCCTAAGTATCAAATGATTATGAATCACTAGTTGACTTCATTCTAAGGGATCAACTGATATAGACCCTCCCCCGAGAACTAAGTTCCTTCTTAGCGGACAGAAGAGCGTCCACTTTCAAGGAGTGTGTGGAAGAAGCTGAGCTTCACACTTCCAGTCACAACCGCTACCCTAAGCAGGTCAAGAAGAATCATCTCCCCTTCCCCAAACACAAGTTTGGGTTTAACCGAAGCCCCTGCAAGGGCAACAACAGCTTCTTAAAAGTGCAGGCGCAGAGCAAGTACAGGCCTTACTCGCCGCCAGAGAAAAGGACGTAAAGCCCCCGTTACTCCCTTCCATGCCTAGCAACTACCCCCGAAGACCAATTGTGTGCTTTATGTGTGGCACCCATGGGCACTTAAGTTACAATTGCCCCCAAAATTCTCAACTGAGGAAATCGTCGATTCACCAGGTCCACCAAATCTCTGCTGCCCTCTCGCCTAATCCGCCCTGCGCATCACCAGCGGCCTCTGCTCCCTCTCCCCCGGATCAACAGGTAAATTTTCTGTTCAACGAAGGTTCCCCCGGTGGGCTCCAGTTTGAAAATGGCTTAGTAAACGGTTGCCGAGTGTCAACCGTCGTTAGAGATACAGGTTTCACATGTATAGTAGTTTCTAACAAACTACTACCACCCGTAAGTCCCCAGCATAACAGGTTTGCGTTGGTGCACGACATTTTAGGTCATGCTACCAGGTTTCCAGTGGTACGGTGCCATATTGAGTGCTATTACTTCACTGGATGGGCCGACGTAGTCGTGGCCCCGATGAAATTCTGCTCCGTCCTCATTGGATAGAGCTCGCACCTCTACCAAAAACCAATGCCTCAGCCGGTCGTTACCAGGGCTCAGGCCAAAAAGGATGAATCGTCTCCTGTACCCATATCGACCCCAGACATTGACCTCTCTACCAAGGTTCAAGGTGATGAGCCGCCGAAGAATTGCCACCATTACAACCCCTGTGGGAAAAGGAAAGGAAGAAGGAGACTGAAATGGTGCGAGGCGATCGGAAGATCGAATACACCCTGAAGGACGCGTTAGTATAGCGTTCTTCTGTTGAGCCAAACTCCCCTACCAACGCGTTGTGTGTGCCGTGAACAAATATTGAACCCGTTCTAAAGATGGCTAAAGATGGACTAATGATTAAACATTTCGGCCATAACAAGACGGCACCGCGAGTTTTTAAATATTTCTATCGGCCAAGAGAGGCCAAATGTATTATCTACTTCTTCAAGTTCTTTGACCTTTGCCACAAGGTTAGCTCCAAGGTGGTCTAGCCCCTGCCACCCTTCAAAAGATCTCGAGAGCGCCCGAGCCATTCGCCCGGGTCTCAATCGGCCTAATAGGCCCAATTGATTCCCCGTCTAGCGAGGGAAATATCTACCCCGATGAACCCGTGCGTCTGGTCCATATAGCGCGTGAAGAAGCAGACAAAAAGTATCCCCCGCCGTCTCTTCCGTCCCCCCCAAGTGGAGCCTCACTCCGACGTGAACGTAAACCCTAATGTCGCCACTATTGAGAGGGTTCAATTCCTTGCCTTATTGGAAGAATTTACCGTTTCATTGAATCGTCGCGCTATAGCCGCGCCCCTTAACAACATGCTTAAAAGAACTGCCCCGTCCAAGTCAATTGGACCCCTTCCGCGGAAAATCGTTTCCACCAGCTAAGGGACAAGTTAATATCTGCCCCTATCTTGAGATTACTGAATCCCAATAAAACATTTGGTGTTCGTACCTAGGCCTCCCAAGATGACCTAGGTTGTGCTTTCGTCCAATATGATGACGATGGAGTGGGATATCCTGTAGGATATGTTAGCGGGAAGCCCTCACATAGTGAAAAGACGTATGCCACCAAAGAGCTTGAAGCGTCAGCTATAGTGTAGGATATTCGTAAGTGTAGGATGTATGCTAAAGGTACCGACAAATGCCTAGCCGATAGCCTGAGTAGGAATCCTATAGACGACCCCTCTCCAACAACCTGAGGTTGCAGTAAAATTCGCGTTTGATTCATTTTTGTAAATACTATTTTTTTTTTTTGCCTTGTTGCTGTTGTCTGTGCGTATGTATAAATTAAGTTATCTATGGTTACACATATGTAAATCCCGTGTAGTGTTATGTTTGTTTTTCTGTTGGTAAACAGTAAATTTGCAACTTTATAAGTTTCCCTCTTAATCAATTTATTGTAGACACTTTTTTCGCTCCCAAGTTTCCTTCGCTGTAAGAATGTCTGGATAAGGAGGAGTGTGGAGGAATCCCCTTTGAATAATATTATTTCCCCAACTCCTAAGACAGTATTTAGGGAGAGAAACCGATCAGTTACTCTTCCCCCAGCCCCCTCCTGACATCTCCGTCTTTTGACCCGCCACCAGGTTCCCATGAAATTCACACCGAAGCTTCCTTCTGGTCGTCTCACTTCCCCCCCTCCCTCCCTCTCGGGTCGGAAGACTGCTTTTGTATACTCGCCGTTAACCGTGTTTATGGCCCTCGCCGCTTTCACCTGTCTAGCTGCTGTAGATTCTGTAGCCTCCCCCCGTGAGTAATAAAGGTCACCAGGACCTTCCCCAAGTTTGCCCCAACTTACCCTCGAGTCTCAAAGGAAGTAAATTCCTCATTACCCTCAATCTCCCATTATAACCATTCCCTAACCACGGTTATCTAATTTTTATTTGGAGTTTAAGTCCGTCTCATTAATGTACCTTTTATATATCCTTTTTTATTTTTGTGCCTTTTTAGTTCGTGTTTATGAAAAATCTATCTTTTTCGTTGTGTTTGTTACATTCCGTGGTCACGCAGCTGCCGCTATCTACTTAAATCGCACTCTTAGAAACAATAACTGTTTTCGCCTTACTTGGCCTATTTTAGAGCCTGTGTGCGCATATTCACGTACACTTGGCCATACCTTGACAATGTAAAACCTGCAATCGGTTTTTGTTATTTGCCTGCGTACTCAGGAGACCAGTTTCCTTCCTCCCACATTATCTAACCCCCATCATCTGGAAACAGAGCTGAGAAAAGGTTAACTGAGCTTCCATTCGCCCTATTTCACACTACTTGGCTGATCAAATCCCCTCCATAGGTATATATGTATCAGCTATACCTCGACAATCATGTTTATAACTAGCACTACATAACTTGATCACAGGCAAGGTCTGAGTTGCAGTTGGTAGTAAGTTATAGTAAACCCATGCAGGAGATTCTCATTAGTAAGTCAGAAAAGTTGAATTCGATTCTCAGTTACGAGCCGAACCCAACGTTGAATTGCTGTACAGGCTAGAGATGGAAGATACCTCCGACGACACTGAGCAAGAATATACACGAATTACTGGCAGAAGCCCCACGGAAATAAGAAATATAACTCCGTCAGAAAAAGGAATCCATCTTCCAGAGATGAATCGCCCGATATAACCTCGACCGCAAACAACGGATATGACACCCAACTGTTAACGACAAAACGAACAGCAATGGACAATTGGAATATGAAAATTAAGAAATTTAAAATACCAGATATTTTCAGGTGAAGACGAAAATTATGTAGAGAGATATATTCATAAATATTGCCTAAGATGTTATGTTAATATAAAAAAAACGAGAATATATAGATATGGAGTTACAATGTTAAATAATCAAATCAATTAAGAGAAACACACGGCAGAGCTGCAATTGATATCAAGATTCCCACTTAGCTACAGAACTTCAATTTGAATTAAGCAACATCAATGTCACAACAGGAGACCAGCCACCCAGGCACCCACAATTATCGGTAGAAAATTTAAGAACTGATTTAAAAAAGGGCATGAGCCATTTTGATTAGTGATTTAAACGCCCATTGCGGTAAATTCGGGTATATATCTAGAAACAGAGTCGGAAAACAACTTAATACCCTCATCAACCGATGGATACGGCAAAGGCTGGGACCCAACTTCCCTACGAGGAGTATTTGCCATAAAACCGGATATCTGCCGGACTAGCTTCAATCTGGCCTTAAAATATTTTAGGGAACAAGTTTATGTCCCTTACAGTAACCATAATGCAACTCAAATACATATTAACAATCAAACTATAAAAATCCTTTCGAGAAGATGTAAGAAATACCACAGAATTACTTCACGCGGAGGTACGCGACCGCCTTGGACAAACCACTCTAGAGGAAATTAAAGAGGAGTAGAGAAGAAATTAAAAGAACAGAGAAGTGGTCTATCCTTTTTAACTTGTTCCAAGCCATCCAACAATTCAGATCCACTTTCAGAAATGGTAGTAGCATTGGGAATGGTAAGGTCTACCATGAAATTTGAAAACATATTATCAAATTAAAATCATGGACAGTAAGTGAATGAATAAAAATTCAGGACGCGGTGAACAACCTTTATGAAGAGGAGGCAGGAAAATCGACATTTTTCAGAGAGCAATGGAAAAATGGATTAAAAGTCAGCGAAGAAGAGAACTATGACATTGAATTCGAAAATCAAATCGTGGACAAATTAAATGTATAATTCGAAATAAATTATCCCTTCCTCTTGGTTGAGGAAAGAAAATCAACAACGATGGAACAAATGCAGTCATTACATCAGAGGAAATAAAAGATGCGAGATAAGGAACTTCCAACACAGAGATCAAGTCAGATCAGCACTCGCCAGTTTCAATTACCTTGAAGCTTCCCCTAACATACTAGAGGGAGTTAGAAACATCCTCAAAGCCTGCTTGAACAAGAGATACTTTCCCGATCAACTGAAAGTATCAAAAATGATATTCATCTACAAAGCGGAAAACTCCCAGATCATATGGGAAACACTAACTAGGTTTTCTAGTAGATTTGATTGAGAAATAATTCGAAAAATAAATAATCAACAACAGCCTGTCTAATTACATCGATGATAATTACCGAAGAAACGGCTTTTAATTTAGCTTTAGGAAAAACAGTACCACCGAAATGATCATAAAGATGTTTGCGAAAACAAAGAGAGAGAAAATAAGCGTGTGCATCATTTGTTGAGGTATGCGATTATGAAATGGAGAGGCGAGCTTATGTGTAAATAGAAAGCTATCGGGGAGACGATTCAATCTACGGCACAGATATTCCACCACCTATAAATGAGTGCTGCCTGAACATTCAATTCGCCGACGACATCAGCCAGATGAAAGATTACCCTTACAAGAAGGGACCCATGCAAGCTAAAATGACGTTTGATGAGATAAAAAGTATCAATATATATATATATATATATATATATATATATATATATATATATATATATATATATATATATATATATATATATATATATATATATATATATATATATATATATATCTTTTAGGAACGTGAAAAAATGATGAAATGATTCCATAAAACCGCAAGAAACAGAAAACAGGATAATCTTTCTTCGGAAAAGTTACTTCCTAATTCGCAAAAATTCCCTACAGGGATAGATTCGAACCAAGCACACTGAGGCAGCGAGCACCCGCTTTGATCTCAATCAAACCCTGCCTTAGACAACTCGGCTAGTCGGATGACAAAATATCTTGCGGTTTGCTGGATTCATTTCATCATTCTTTTGCGTTCATAAAAGATTATACAGTGAATATTCGCAGTGGGTTTGTTCTTTGAATTCCCTATTAATTTCTCTCTCTTTCATAGTCCCGATCGACCTTGGGAAGCGTACCTTAAAAACTTGTTTATTCGGAAGATATTTTGTCTTCCACATAGCTGAGTGGTCTAAGGTGTGGTTTAATTGAGATCAAAGCGGGTGCTCGCTGCCTCAGTGTGCTTGGTTCAAATCCCACCTCTGTACGGAATTTTTGCGAATTAGGAAATAACATTTCCGAAGAAAAATTATCCTGTTTTTCTATTTCAAGCGCTTTGCTTGATATATATATATATATATATATATATATATATATATATATATGCTTGGGCTAACCATTACGACATTAGTATACGAAAAGCACTTAGAGATATGAGAGTAAAGAGGAGTGTTATTTTTGTACAGGTTAAGAAATCTCTGTATCTAGAACAAGAGGAATATTTACCAGTTCATAATACAGTCTGAGATACTTATCCAACCATACCGATGTATACGATCACGAGGAGTAACCCGCTAAGACTCCAAAGAGTAAAGAACAAAGCCATATACATAATAACAAACAAGATTAATTAGATAACTGGAGCATTCACAGGGAATAGCTTATTTACAATGATCATCAAAATAATCAAATGACTTTAATAAACATGTTTGTTGGAATTATGATAAACAGTGCCAGTTTTGAAGTCCTTTTTAGAAGGAGACAATGAGCTTCGACCATTTTCCTTATTTGATAAACTTCATGCATTCTCCACTGGCACTTTCTGAATCTCAAACAAAGGCCATTTCTTTTGGTAATCGAATCATAAACTTTCTTCTTCCTTTTTTTTTATTACTTTCGATTTCCATCTGTTTTACTAGAATGCAAGCATTGATTGCACTGATATCCACCATGTTGTAAAAAATTACTAAGGTCCATCTTCGAATCATTGTTTTCAATAATATATTCCGACCATTCTGTCAAGAGTATCTACTCCAGCTTTTGTTTCTTTGTAGTAAAGGATGACCTTGGTTTTTATAGAATTCGATGGATCAATAATAGATGTGGCGTGCGTTTGGCTCAAAAGAGTTACGACGTAATTTCTTTTGTGAGTGTAAGAAAGAATTATGGAATCTTCTTGGAATCCAAATATTGTGCTATTCACTTCTCTTCCTTTTGCATTCGTGAAAGCAACAGGTAACTCATTTTTATTTTTTATGATGGTGCCAACTAAAATCTTGTTCTTTGTAAGAATACTTTGAAGTAATCCTAACTAGTAAAATAATTATCACATCTTATATTTATGTTACTATTTTCATTTTTTCTTGCCAATTATTGGATACTCTGGAGCTTTAATTCTTCTGCCGTTTTAATTATCTATCCTTAACAGTACAGATTTGCATTTTCTAAGCATATTGCCCAAATTTTAATTTTCTTTTTTCCTGGCTTGACGGTATGTATAGTCTTAGTGGACAAAGGCATTTTAAAGTAACTTATAGCTCAGCAAATGTCAAACAAGAAGTTAGGAAATATCTTTCTTACAAATTTGGATTTAACATTTCAAAAATTTCCCATACTGGTTCAAGCTTATAATTTCCTTCTCTATTTTTCCGTCTTGATCCAGCATAATCAAACCGTAAAACTTTAAGAATTTGAATACATTTTTGCCTACTGAAGATTTTGTTAAAAACTGGACGCCTATCTTCCAGGCTCCAAAGTTGAATGATTTTCATTTTTTGATTTGTACACACGGATGAGAATAATTATTCTCAATAATTATTCCTTATATCATTATCATCTAGATCTTTCCAGGTATCTTTATATACTGTTTTACTTTCAGCATTAGTCTATTTACGGACCAGTTCAAGTAAATTATGGTGCAAGATAAGTGTAAAGGATGTCTTTTGCAAAACGAGAGGGACCTGTTTCTTGTTTCGAAATAATGTGCGATGTAGCCCTACCTGCTGGATGTCTTCGTGGTTCAGATATCAAATTCACTTTTGTCTTTAGAATAATATTAATCACAAATCGGGGATAAATATGCATCTTGTACATAATTAGCATAAGGGTCAAAATCGGGTTCTGAAATACTTAGATGATCTATTTCATTATCATCATCAGAAAAAAATTTGCTGTAATTATTACTATCTTCCAACTCACTACCGTCTATCGAGTTGCCTAATAATTGTGAAACTTCCTTTGGGTATGGCTTTTGTTGCTTTGGGCATTGTGAACAGAACCAATTGACAGTTCTGAATTAGTGACCAAACTGAAGTAAAACTAGAATTCTGCTTTTACAGAGTGTCAGATGATGCAATATTATATGACATTACTTGATCTGAAAAGAATTATAAGATGACGCAATAGTAGGAAATATATTGCGTCAGAGTATGGAATCGTAAATTTAATAAAAAAACTTGAAGCTATTAGATAATAATGAATTTTAAATGATATCTGTATTTTAATTTGAAGGTGAAGGTTAATTTTTTTACTTCAAAATTATTTAATTTTAGAATAAATGGAAACAAAGAAAATTCTATGCTTGAACTAAATTACTGATAGGAAAGTTAGTAGGTATAAAATATAAGGTTTATTGTAATTTTGAGTAAAGAAGTAGTGTATAATGAAAGACTAACAGAGAACGATTTTCATATTACAGTAGTGCGGTAGGGTGAGCAAGCGGGTTAGCGGGCAGCGGGTGGGCCGACAAACGTAAGTACACGCGTGGCAGCCATGGAATTCAAGGCACGCCACAAGCAGATGGGCGCGAGTTTTAACTAAATATCTTAATTATTCGAGTAGCAAGCGTGCTAATATTGGGTATTATCGCGTTTTTTTAAACATAACAGTCGCATAATTGGTCTGGCAAACCTTAATATTTTCACAACCAATGTTGATGTTTTAATTACAACTCATAGCCGCTATTACTTGTCCAAAAAACTAGAAAGGGTAAAAATTTGAACTTAACCTTACCTAACCTAATAACCAAGTGATGCAACCTTTTTCACTTATGACTAGCTTATGTTACTTCCCGGGTTAAGTTACCCCCAATGGTGACCTTTGTTGGCCTTCAAGGTCGCTCTAAGTTGCCTTCTATAGCGGTCATATATATATACATACAAAGGGACTTTCGAAAATATATATTAGATTAGATCCAATGGAGCCATATGGTAATTGGAGGTAAAATATTGGAGGTAAAATATTTACGATAATTCTTTTGTGTGATATGATAGATCCTCCTGAAAAACTAAAAGTCAGTAAAAGTCATTTTGATTCAATAATGAAAATAAATGTGAAAAATCACTTTGGGAATCGGAACTGGGAAAAATGGACCCAATGCTACTCCTATGGTTAATCTATATTATGTAATTAAAATATTCCAAATTATGAGATGTACTCAAGAATATTATTCTCTTTTATCGTTTTTATAGCATATATAATAGGGTGGATAAAAAAAGGGGGGCTCTTGCAAACCTTTGAAAATTTATTTTTCCACCATGACTTTTTAATGGACCCAACATCAAAAACTATTCTGTTGAAATTTCAGACTTCTAAATTAATATTTTCGAGTTCCTCCTTTTTTTATGCAAAAAAGTCGGAATATTCTATCTATTTTTTTTCAAACTTCAAGTTGTTACATCAACATTTATGTCCTATACGAGGTATATCATTTCCATTAAACTTTACAATCAATACTTCTACTTCCATTTTATTCAATAAAAATAATTTATTAACTACTCGATAAGTTTTCCTTCCTTTTGTTTCGCTTGTTTCCATTCAGCCTGTAGATTTTTATCATCATCACTCTGAAATAGAAGAAATTGAACAATTAACAGTCGAATATTTTATTTTTCACTATTATTCAATATCCATTTATTCAATGCATTTTGATTTTTGTAGTGTTATTACCTTTCATTACGAAGTGCTTCTTGGTATTAAATGAGAGTATTTTTCTCCTGGACTTAATTCTAATCCTTATATAGCTGTCCCGTTTGCCTTCGCCACAAACTGTCCTTAACTCTTCTGTCACCACTTTGATGCATATCTCACCTGCTTGTGTGTGACAAGCAAACTTCGGCATATATAATTTAGGTTGTTTCTGGATAAATTATTCAAGTTGATCATCAGAGAGCTCCTCATCAGCGGAGGTTCGGTCACAACGGTCTGCACCAAATTTATTAGGTGGATGTAGTCGTCAGCTTCAAAGTTTATCTCTGGGATCTTGAAAGTGCGTATTAATTTCCATTCATAATCTTTTCGTGCTTTCATAATCCTTCTCGATGCAAGTTCCCGGATATGATTTCTTTCATCTTGCAGGATTCAGAGAAGAATGTTCTCCGCATGTGCAAAATAAGCATTCCTGTAGAATCATTGCGCCAGCTATATATGTAATCTATTTCTTGATCCCTCGCAGTGATTGCACTGTCTTGAAGAGGTTAAGTGTTCCATCTTGCGAAAAAGAGTTAGATTTGTTTCAAACCAACATAGTGCATACACCTTCATGATGAACAAGACAATAGATTTCAGCGTGTCAGAAGGGTCGGAAGTCAAAACATATAATCGAAGTATCCGATTTGCCGTTGTAAGCCATCGAACATGCGATCCTTTCCTTGGACACATACAAGCCATTTCAAAGAGAAGGATATCAAACAGATACTTTTGATTGGTGCTAAGATTTCATCTGTCAGCGGACGGCAAGTTAATCAGAATTGGCTTGAATTCAGCGACACTTAAGAGTCTCATATTTAACCAGTTGTTTCCCTATATGTCCCACAAATCCACGAGTTCCCGTTGTTTTCCCATCCAAATTGTTGATGAGATGGCTACATGGGTGCTCATTTGCATGATGCTGGCAAATAAACCAATGCAGTGGTCTATTAAGTTTTTCTTCTAATATTTTGATCACACCTCCTTTTGCTCCTATATTCACTGCCTCCCATCGCATTCCACAGCAAAGAGTTCATCAGTTGCGATGTTATTTGCTTCTAGATACGAGAATATTGCATCGCATATAGCTTTTGAAGAACCTGTCTTCATTTTCAGGTGTCCAAGGTATTCTGTACCAGGTTCTTCTATCATAGAGATATGCTCTTACATTATCTTCTTGTGATGAGTTCCCTCCATCGTGTTAGCAACAAATGTGCTATCTTTTCTACCATCAAAATAAATAGAACATAATGTCTTATCCGATCTAATTTCTTGCTGTCGTGTAGTATGCTCTTTGTCATGCTCTCTTCTAACATTTAAACTTTCAACTACTACAGAAGTTTCCTGGCTTTCAATTGACGATAAATCCTTAAGGATTGAACTTGTTATTAAAGTTGCAGCTGGATTAGACACACCAGTGCGGTCAATGCCAACGCAAATTCTGACAATTTTATTCTTTTAGATAGTCTTGGATACAACTTTTGTTTACTTATTTGCGTTTAACAGATGAAGGAAGCTCATAGTCGCTACCTTTGTCAGCAGATTCTGTTTCTGTGATGGATGAAGAAAGAATCACTTCGATATTATCTGTCGAAGTTGATTGTTGATTTAAGAGACAATACTCACGATTCTTCCTAACTGCACTCTAAATATTCTCCATTGATTGAATTTGATCGATATTACCTATTGCCATTTACCTAGTTGTTCTTTGGTCTTCCAGAAACGTTTGCTGCAATGGCAGTACCTTATTTTATTAGCTACAAGAACAGTTTTCAAAGCTATCGCATTTACAACATGAAATATAAAACAATTGTTTTGCATTCTTTGTAAAATCGTCACATTTTGTTTGAATGATGTCATAATTTTCATGCTAATATTTCTCATTAAAGCTTGATTGTTTGAATAATAATTTAAAATTCTTTTTCTAACTGCCTCTATTGACACAGGAGGGATTGATGCCGTTTTCTAAATAGAAATTAACTTCTCCGCTATTAATGCGATATTTTGTTTAATTGGTGTGTCTTTTCTATTACGGCTCTTTTCCTTTTTTCGCTCAAACAAAACATATTTTATAACATCTTTCTAAGTTGTCAACACTCGTTCACTAATGGCACAGGGTGCGCCAAACAAAGGGCTTTCAATTTCATGACGCGTTTTAGGTTTAAATACCATACTTAAATATTGTTTTAATTTTTATCTTACATATTATAAAACTCTTAAATATAATAAAACGAGTATAAATATTTATAGTACACTATAAAAAAACAATTCTTAAACACAAATATAAGAATGTGATCAAAACAATAAACACTAGACAGAGCCACACACACACACACATACACTTGCAACGAGATCCTCTGCGCTACTGAAACATAATTGTCACGTACGACGCAATAATGCCATTGAGGAACCTCTAAATATCAATCGATTACTTGCAAATTTCGTTTACTTGTTCTTTAAAATGCAATGATTATTTGTTTGGAGATATCAATTAAAAATTCAAATTTAATTTTCATATATAATCCACGAAAGACAAAATTTAGTTGAAAATAGCATTATTTTCAATTTTCAATGGCGTTGAGGGACCTTTATAAATTATTATATCACATAAATCTTTTTAGGAGGATTAATTTGACAGATAGCCCCATAAAATATCGTGTTGGTAAAATTTATTTCAGAAAAAATGTTTTTCGCTCCACCCTGATATAGAATTATGCAATTCTTCCTGAATTTTAATTAGTTCCCCGTCCCTAGTTGTGCGCAAGGAAAGGATATGCGTGGCTATAAGATATTTCGAAACATCATCAAAAGGCAGAAGCTCGAGTTATTTCTAGAAAGGTCAAGGAAGTGCATTCTTTCAAAATTAACAGTGTCCTGCAATCGGTTTACTTTGCACCAAGTATGTAGGTCTTTCTCTATAATTCTCCACATCTTTTTGCGACCTGTTCAGGAGAGTTAATTTCCGTCTTATTTATATTTGATGCTGACATGATTCCACAAACTTCGTTTAGTAAGTGGTGCTGGTCGGCTTCCAGTTTACTAATTCTTTCTCACTCTCAGCCTTACTTCTTTCAAAACACGCTATTCTTCTTCGTCTTTTTTATGAATTCGTAAGGGTTTTATAAACTGTGTGGACCAAGTCCCGCTCATAACTATTATATCTAACTCATGCAGTTCACATCTAGACTGACATATTTACATCGCGGGAAATAAAGGCTATTTCTGGTGTTCTGTAGGGCACTTCTTGCTCGCTGTTCTATTTCATCTCAATGCCATGCTGTGCCGTTCAACCTCTAATTTCCCAAGCTTTGCTTGATGAAACTTTTAGAAATATTTTTTACTCAACTTTCTGGAAAACAATAATAAAAATCTGAGGTCTTGCTGGCAGTTTCGCTTCGGGTGATGTTCAATGAAAAGCTAATGATCTGTTCCTCGGTTACCTTTTCAAACTATAATATATCCAAATTATCATCTCGCTAATGTCTGCAAGTCTCCTTTCTGCTTGATTCGTAACCTTAGCCAGATCCTCTCTACCTTTGACGCTAATAGTTTAAAAATTGTCCCTCACGCCTTTGTCACCTCCCACTTAGGCTACTGCAACTCTCTTATTGCTGGATCACAGACTTACACTCCCTGACCCTCCCAACGGTTTAAAATCTTGGCAACCCTTATTCTTTTTTGCCTGTGACTTTTCTCTCTTACAAATCTTATGTTGCCCAAACTGCACTCTTTCAATTCGATCTCGCTTCACCTTTAAGGTCCTTTTTTATTTCCTACAAAATCTTTGATTCTTAGATCCTGATTAACTTCCTTTCGCAGTGACCATATTCCAGTACAATATAGCTCTACCATTCTGCTTTGATTCCCTATGGCACAAAGAATGAAATCCTTTACTTCCGCGAATAAAATTAATGTGTTGTATTCGTGAATGTGTATTCTCGATTTTCCATCCTAAGAAGTTGAATGTCTGCCTCAATATGCTCCGCTCCCTTTCATAGCGCCTTCATGACGAATTTACTCTTTTCTCAGTCCTTTCTCACTCGGTAGAGAGGAGCTTTGAGAACTAATGTATATTTCTAAAACTTCATAGAAAAAACTGACTAGTGCAAAAGAGAGATGCTCTTCTGCTGTTTGATAATATAACTTTATGTGGTTAACAGGAGGTTAAGTCCCGCGTGTCCCTTGCGCAAACATTCTCCGCTAACACACATCTGGAACCATAGAAGCGATCGCCCTCACTTGCAACCTAAACCACAAAGACAGGACTTCTTTTTTTTTATCTAGGATAGGCCAATAGAGTGGAACGATGTGTGAGCCATTTCATTAATCATTGGTTCTTACATCTGCCTATTTTCACTCACAGACACTACAATCTGTCGTCCACGCGCCTTGTCAGCGCCAACTTGCGATCTGAATTATTAAACAGTTCTTTGCGGTTAATGTCAATTATATATATTATGTATAGCAATATTATGCTGGTCCCTCTTGTTAATCTATAATTTGGGTGATACAACTGAAATCTAGTCAATCTTTTTCATTACTTGAGAAATTTTAATCTCTCATTTTAGGTGGTATTAACCATTCAACCTGTATTTATTCTTGCCTTATATTTTGGCTATTTAATCTTTCTCATGGATTCAGATTTTATATTTTTGTTATTAAAATCATGAATTCTGAAAAATTTAATTAACTCTTGAGAGAGAAGATCATCATCCTCGCTGGTTCTCTAATTATAGTAACCATCCGTCTCAAATTGATGAGTGAACATTCGCTCCTGCTTCACATCAATTAGATTTAAAATTCTTGACACACTCCTATAATTCATTTTTTTAATTTAAACCTGGATAAAGTAGAATCCTAATATCAATTACTGCTTTCATATTCATGTATGCATATATAAACATAAATTACCCGCGGGAAAAGGAAACTTGCTTCTATGGGTATTTATATGCTTTTGATAAAAGACCAAAGTTTAGGCTAATATAAACTTTAAAATTTAGTCAATTTTAGTTCACTTCATCAATGAAAAAATATTTAGTCTCTCATGATAAATTTATAAACTTGATATAAAAAATGAGCGAAAAATCTAATTTGCTTAATTTTGCTATCACTAATCAAATTGCCTTTCACTTCAGCTCAGAACTGCATTATCACGCTCAATGGTACTGTGATTGTTAAATCCGAATTCATTCAACACATAGCTTACCATCGCTCCACTCACAACAAAAAATAAATTCAAACTCCCACAACGCAGAGACTTCATTAAAACTCTCTTAACCCTCATCCATACTCCCTCAAATCTCTTCTTGCCAGCCCTTACTTTTCTACTATTACCTCACAACCATGACAATTAGTTTTATACTCTTTTACTAGCACATTCTCACTCCATTCTCGCCTTAAACCTACCATTCAAAGGCATGTTGAATAAAATCTAAGAGCAGAAATAAACGCAATAAAATACATATTTCTAAGAGAAAGAATATAAATAAGATAAATGACTAAAGGGAAGGGCGACCAATCATGGCGAGGCAAAGCAAAAGAACCTTGGGAAACGCCAAGAATTACCAAAAAGTCGCCCGGTTGTTGAATAAAGCGTTTGGCGGCAGTTTAGAGGCTACATATAATGGCAGGAGAGCGAGAAAAATTGAGAAGAGAGTAATGGAGCAAAAACAGAAATGAGGTAAGAAGGAGCTTTCGAGAGCAGTTTTTAGCTAAGCAAAGAATCTTCCTTTAATCAAATCTTTCCTTCATCCCTCATTTCTTTCAATTATTCTTTCCTTCATTCCTTATTTCTTTCAATCATTTTTTATTTATTTATAGCTTTCGTAATCTTCTTCCTTTCGTATTTCTATCTCTTTCTCTCTTTCTGTCTTCAATTTTACTTTCTTCATAAATCTTTCCTTATTTTTTTTTCTTTTTATTCATTTTGTTGTCACAAACTTATGAATTTAATAGGCTGGGTAATATAAAATATAAGGAAAGCATTTATAAAACAGGAAATTTAACGATAATTTTCGTTTTGAAAACTATTTTTGCTATTCATATCCAAATGCTCCCTCGTTAGTTGGCTAATAAAATAGGGGGAAATGTGTAGAGTTAAGGGAAATGTCAAGGGTATATCATAAGTTGCTTAAACTTTAGAGATTGTCTACAGTTTAATTTCTCATAAGAATGACTAATGATTTTTTATCAGTTAAGTTCTCTTAACGATGATCGAAGTTTGTTGGTAAGCCGTTTGTAGAGACGTTAACCATGGGATAAATATTAACGTCTAAGGGGTTACATGGACGTATTTAAAGGAGAAAGACAATCATTTTGCCTATTAGGGCTTTTCACTTGCTTTCTGCTGTATCTTACCTCTGACGAAGAACACACACGCTGATCTTATAGAGGGCAGTGAGGTATAGATAGCTCGGAGGGAGCTGTTGCTTCAAGCGAGGCCGGGATCTGTCTGGTTAAGTTGTTTAAACTTATTGCTAATATCCTTCTCCTCTGTTTTCTACTAAAACCGGCTCAAAGCTTGAGTCTCCATAAAAAGATGGTGGAGGGAGTGAATAGTTTTATTTACCATCCAACCTGTCCCTGAGGGTGGAGTCTGCCCTGGCTGCCCACTCGCGAAGAAAAGCCATAAACTGGCGTCCTATGAGACTGTCTGAGAGCGATAGACCGTGTATTTGATGACCGTTATTTTGTCTGGAGATTCCACATTCGTGTGCTAATTCTAAGGGTCTGGTTGCAGAAAACAACTTTGTGTATGTAATTGGGAAAGTGTTTTTATCTGTCTAATGGGGGAGAGATTAATCATAATTTTAACAACACAAATGGCTTTTGAAGGTTCGAAGCCGTTAAGGTTTGCAAAATTTGAAAATAACTTATATTAAGTCATCAGTGCCTATTTTATGTTTAATTGTTTAATTTGGGGTGTTAGTTTTTGAATTACGCTTAAATTCATCACCTAATTCTCTAAATGAGTTTTAACCTTTAAACCTGCTAGTTTTTGTAGCCATTTCGGGTTCAAATTCGCCGTCTCCAAATGCGTTATAGAGAGCTCTTGTTTGATTGTTTGTCGGGGTGAAGTAACCAAGAAATCAGAATTTCTAAGCACCGTGGTGCATCCATTCCCAAATGTTTACATTTCAAATGGCAATTTCGAATAAATAATATTGTCAGATGGCGGCTTTTACCTAACAAGATGGGATTAATTACATTATATTATAATTATTTGATTTTGCTCTCCTACCTTTGCTTCGTATAAGACGTTTGTGGTCTAAGAATAGGTCGAAATCTCTGACGAGGGATGCTATGCTTTTGAAGAAATTCGTTTTCGAGCAAAACGTTCTCGACTGGAGACGCTTGTAATTTTAGGATAGATAACCAATAAAGTTATGTGGCAAATTGTATGTCTACGTTATTCTTTTTTTTCTTTTTATTACCGACTTTAATGCGAGGCTATTAGCGCTATATAATTTATTTAAGTCAAAGTATTTTTAGATCAAAGAACTGCTAGTATTCATTTTGGGTGATAACGTGAGAAGAGATTAAATTTTTAGAGGCTTCGTTCAGACATTTTAACTGAGGTTTTGATCCAAACTCTCTATTGAATGTAAATCAGGAAGGTTCAGGGAGCGAAAAGTTAACTTTGCAGTTCAATTCTTCAAGAGAAATGAGATCTGCAATATAATCCAAGGTTCTCAGGTAATTGAATGAAATATTGAGTTTATGTTTGTTCCATAGCTCTGCCCGGATGGGTTTTATATCCAAAAGCCTGTTCTTAACAAAGACAAACTTTTTGTTTGGCTTAGTACCACTTTAAAGAATCCAAAGCAGAATAATTTGGGAATCGATAAATATTTCGATTGATTTGAAGAAGTTGGGGTATTAGGGAAATTTTGATTTGACAAATATTAAGTTCGAAATATTTTGGGATACATCGGAGACCACGTGCTATGGTATACCGCCATGGACGACGTCATTTCCTGTTCGAACATTCTTAAATCTTTGACTCCTGAGCACGTCGGGAAAATATTTCATAATCCTGCGAACTCCTCCCGCCCCCCATCCGTCACGAGGTGTGAAAGAGCTGTACAATATATTAGATATATTGTCAATACTTATTAATGAGTAAAATGCATAATCAAGTTGTCTTGGTTTATTTTCTATTTAACTAATTTCTATAAATAACTTGCAAAGTCCCTTTCTTGGGATTTTGGGGCGATGGGCTTGCGCGGGCAAACCTTACAATGTTAATTTACTACCTTGCTCGACTAGAGTACAGGTCGCGTCAACTCTCAGCAGTTCTGCTCAGACCTCGACAAAAGCAAGTTGATTCGTTTTTTACTCCGCAAGAGTTTAATTTGCAATGCCTCCCTCTCCCTATAAGCATCGCTAATGATTGTCCGTTTTGAGGCACACCACGTGAGAGAGCCCAGCTGCAGCGGATTCGGTGCTGCAACGCCAACCTTTCAACGTAATTCAAGTAAGTTGGCATAGCCTAACGTTAAGTCGAGTTTCTTGCGATAACTCAACTTAAGATCGTTTTCAGAGCCGCACAAGAGCATCTTTACCCACGATTCTCCAGGGAACTAGTTTCGATCATTCAATTAGCGCTCTTGATTTTCATTTGTATATAAATCAAGGTATACTTTGGTGGTTGCATTTGTACTCTAATTGAAATAAACTTAGCCTCTTTGTTATTTTTAAGTTTGAGTTGGCTTAGACACGCCGTCGCGAAGGATCGCCCGACGTTGACACCTGCCTTTTTATTCCGCCATGGTTTGGCCATAGATTTATTTAAAGTAAATTTACTGCTTAGAGAATCAACTCTTTTAATCGTCTAGAAACGAGTTTGGATAGGAATAGTTTGATAATGGCGAAGGCTCGAAGGAGACTCCTTTTTTCCCATCTCCCTGCGTTGCCTATGAGCCACGGTGTCTCACCCCTTTGTGCTAAATAATAAATCGACTCCGCCTCCGGATTAAGATGTCTGGAGCTTGTGACTCTTTTCTCCAAACTACCCCTTTCCCTTCAGAATCGGGGTTACAAATACTCGGGCTATTCTGTAGTTCGATGAATCCAGCCCGCACCTCAAGGCCGTCCTTATCGTCTCGTCCCGTGAACGTTCATCAGACAGCAAGACTTCTTCAGTCGTGATTCTACACAAGTCAATTGGTAGCTAGTGTGAACGGCAAGCTTTTGAATTTTCACAACAGTCTCTCTTCGTTTAATCGAACCGACGAAAATCTCCATCGATTATCTTTGAGGAAAAGAAGATTCCTCTTTCCGTAGAATTACGAAAATTCCCACATTCCCTGTCAAACGTCATCTTTGAAGATTAGCTATCTTCATCGGAAGGCTGGTTCGGACCGTGCTCCACCTGTCTCATTTGGATCGTGTCCCACTTGCCTCATCGGATTGTTCCTCATTGGCCTCATCGCAAGAAGGACCTTCCTCGAAGTCATCGACCAGTAAGACTTAAACCCCCTCCATTATTAGTATTGTCAAGTTCCCCCTTTTGCTCTGAGCCTAGTTACATTAATCAATTAATTCCTTTTGAGAATCCCTTCTCATAATAATTATCAAGAGAATATTTCAATTTAAATAATTCCCTTTTGTCTATTATTATTCTTATTTTAATATTTGTAAATAAAATTATATTTTTGTTGTTTCATCGTTAACTAACCTTGAACGATACTCTCGACCTATTAAAGTAAATCTCGCCAACCTTTAATGAAAACTTTGATTATTGAGGATTTGAAACCCAACGCCTCAAGTTGGAGCTCCTAGTTGGTAGTTATTCCATGCGAACAGTCCTTCAACGGTTCGCGTTGTAGTAGGTGATTAAGTACCTCCCCCACATAATATAGGAGTAGTGTATGGTATAGAGTGGTTGTACCACGACAACTTATAACATGCTTTGCTCGCGTTCCAAAATATTCTAAATGCAGCCCACGTGGTGTCTTCTAAAGCTAAATGGGCAAGTTTCAATTACCCTAACCTTACCAAAACAAATAAAATTTGATTCACACGTTTTAAGCTAAGGCGAGTTTACTTATTTATTCCTCCTTACGTTTCAAGTTCAGAAAGTTTACGTCAAGAGCCGACAACGGATGGTCACAAGCATGCCTAAACCTAAGGGATCGAAAACTTTCGAAATATCGGAAAGGATGACCTTTTTGTTTTGACGGTGGCCTGAAATTGGGTAAGAATTACGCTTATTAAATAAGTTTTAACTTTGAATAAGTAGCCTAAAACTCTTATTATTCCAAAATCCTGTTCAGGGCATTTGTTTTCCACTTCGAAGAAGGATCTGACGAGTGTATTAGTTGAGACCCAGTACCTTAGATAAATTGCAGCCTCTTTTAGCCTTATTTTTGAGTCAGTGTATATTTGTTTCGGAATTCGAGGGTCAGTGTTTATGACTACCAAATTCTCAACATGAAACGAATCTTTTAGTGTTAGAGTATTCAAATCATTACAATAAAGATTAAGGTGTTGATTGAGAATGTTATTCGAAATGAAAAGTGAGCTTGCTAATTAAAAATCAATGAGCTATAACGATATGTTAGGATTCTGCTATTTTTGCTCAAAAAAGAGCACAGCTTAATTTTTTCCGCCTCCGATTTTAATTTAATTTCAAGGAAAGCCTTCTTGATGTTCGCGAGTAAAATTAATTTATTTGAAGGAAATTTGCAAATGCAGGAGAATAGGGAACTTAATTAGTCTATACCAGGATAAGCGACCTTCCTTGGCAAAATCAAAATATTATACTTTGAGAATGCAATCGAACACCATTGTATTTGTGTGGAGTATTGTTCTGATATTTTATTCATAGACCTGTGAGGTAGCCATATCTATTCTACAAATTTTTTGGAGTCATCATAAATTTGCTTTATTATGCCTTCCTTAAGCTTTCTCTCTAAAACCTCGTTATAGGCATGCGTCTTGTTTAATTCGGAAATAACTTTGTCTAAGTTGCCCGAAGATACGTTATAGTAAAGAAACTTCCGCTAGAATCTCTTCGTCCCAAGATAAAGAAATATGATATCTACCATCTCGATTTTGAATGACTAGATGAACTGGTTAATATTTAGCCGGTCTATGCTTCCAGTTTTCTCCACTCTAATGGCCAAATACTCCATAGTCCAAGCCAAGTCCAAATTAGAATCAGATTTGGCCAAGTTTAATGGAATGACGTACGAATGAACCGAGTTTAAGATTGTGTTAACGGTAAGTTCGTGTGTTAAGTTAGCCTCGGGCGTTATGTTTGAAACTCCTTCGGTTTGTTTGATTCTAGTCTCTGCTCCGTTTACCGCTGCAACCTTATATACAGCGTTCTGGTGCTACATTAGATTATCACACTATAAGAAACTATTGTTTAAAGGGTGAGTATCGTTTGTGCTTGTTTTGTTCGATTAAAGAGATTGGGAAGTCGGTTTCTTCCATAGGTGTCTCTTCAATTCTTCCTGCAACCTTTCACCTTTTCCTCTTCAGCGCTTTTTTCTCCAAAATTACCTGTGGACCAAATAAATCTCTCATGGGGCCAGCTATATATTAAACAGGTGTTCTCCCCTAACTCGAACATCATCACTGTCGTTTAAAGCTCTTAACTTTGCTATCGAGTTAGGAACTGCATGTAATCCTCTTTGGAAATCCCTCCCCCAATTGAATCACTCTTCCATAGGGAAGTAGCCCTTGGTCAGACGTTATAAAAGGCCACTCTCGACACGCTGTGTTGTCAAGCTTCAGAAGAAGGAGGATATCGACTCTAAGTCGTGTTTACCCCACAATTGCGATCTTTCTCACCAAATGGATGGTAGTTTGTCCTCTCCCCGAAGACGGTTCGATTAATCAAGGTTCAATTCAGCATCGAGTAAGAATTTAGCCAGAGATTTCAGAGACCTAAAGTAGAGGATGGCCTCCATTTCTCCCATATTTACCGATGAAAGTTTTGAGTGTAATGGTAATTATTTCGGGTTGACACACAACGAATTGGCTACTGATTCATAAATGTAGTTCCTTTGAGATGGGAAAGTCGATTAGATACCTTACATGTCTGAACTTCTCCCTCTAGCAAGATCTAATGTTAAATTAGTTAGAAAAAGTCTGTCCCGAGGTTAGAAATCGGTTTAACACCTGTTGACACCTGTTGACTGTAACGTTAACAATTCTCCAAGAATAGTCACAAGGATCATCATCTTTGAGTGTGCTGCGAGAAAAAACCTAAGTATGCTTTCTTTACCGGCAAAATTCACAAGCAAATGAAAGTTTGAAAAGATCTGCAGAGCATGTATCTGAGAGAAGGGGCTGGTTACTGCAATAACTACACAGATATAATTCGTTACATTTCCTTATGTTTTCAGCAGTAGTTTTAAAGTTATAATAAATTGACATGGAATTGGAGAATTTGCATAGTTTACAATTTGAAAGGAGGCGTTTGAATTTTGCGCTGAGTTGAATGCGCGAGCTAGAAACATTTGTTATATAAATGTTCGAGTTTGAACTTGAACTCTTCGGACAACCCTTAAGGCAAGCAAGAAAGAACGATTTTTTGTTTTCTTTAGAAGCTTCTCCTTCCCTCTGGGTGTTAGTATTCGTTTGAAATGTTTGAACTAAATGGGGAAGCTTTGAATAGGCTTTTCTTAAATAATAGGAGTTTGAACAATGTTTCGAAGCTCAATAGTATAACACGTTTCTTTAGCGGACGTATTATATGAGCTGTGTTTTTCTAGAGTATGAATGACAAATGCGTAATTATCAAATATATTCGCAGGTGTTGGTAGGTCAGTCTTTATAGCTAGCTGTATTTTGTGTTTGAATATAGTGGAAAGTTTAGCGTACAGAATGTGTGAGGAAAAGGTTTCCTGAGCTAGTTGAATTGAAGAAATCTACTTCAAAGTTTTTAAGCTCGTAAAGTATGGAGCAAAGTTTGTTTAATTTTTGTTATTCAGTAATAATGGTTTTGAAATTTATTGAAATACCCTTCTGTAATTGACATAATAGTCTAAAAATACCTTCTTTAAAAGGTCAATAACTATTTTGTAGTTCTAATATATGTTCCCAAGAAAATGAACTATGGTGAAATCGTAATCGCTAATTTGGTTGAGTTAGAAATGTGCTTTTTATTAACAATTAAATTTTCTAATTCCGTAATGTACCAATGGAAATTCAAGCTATTTATAGTGACAGAGAGGAGTGAACAGAGAAATTCAGTTAGTTTGAGTGTGCAAAAAAAGATTGGCTACCTATATTTGGTTTGGAGTTAAAGGGTGGGCAGGTGTTTGGATGAGTTATACTTGACGTAGGGTACAGTGTATTTAAGATTTGACGTGGAATTCTTGTCAATTTCGAAACACTTTCCTCTTTTGGTTAATGAATCATTCCTTTCCTCTTCATCGTAAAATAAATAATTGTGAAGGATTTTGTCGTATAATTTAACGATAGTGACAAGGAGTTTTGACCCTTGCCAATTTTGTTTGTATGTCGAGTTTGTGGTATATTAAACCACGACTTCTGTTCTGGTTTTATTTAGAATTCAAGTATTCCTTCAGGTTATTATCCTCCCTTAATTCTTAATTAAATTCTAATACCCAAGTACACTCATCAGATGGTGTGGTTATATTTCTACACAGGCATAGTGAGAAAGAGGGTATTAAAGGAAGGAAACCATGAGGAAAATATGTTTAATGTATTTGTTATTCGGAGAAGAAGTAGAGAACTTACGAATGAACCTTCTGGATGCAGGTTCACAAACCATTATATAATCACTACAAGATTTAGTATAAAAAGCTATTCTTATAAGTTTATTGGCTCAAGTCTATGGATTCAATAGATCGGACCTAGGGAAAGCATTAACTAATACACAGTGAAATACTACTGTTGTTTCGGTTTGGAAGAAGAGTTTGAGTTTCTATAAGAATCTTTAGACAATTTTTTCCAAATGCTTCCTCGTTATTACGGTATTAATTTGGGAGAAAAATGTAGACAATGGCATATTATATAAAACGTTCATCGTTTGAAGATTTTTTTTTTTTTTTGTTAGATTCTGTTAGGAATGTAGAATGTTTGACGTTTTTTGTTACCCAAGTTCTCTTTACGTTGATTGAAGTTTGTTTGCTAATCATGTTATCTATACATTACCATTGGGGTAATTATTACCGCTTTGGAATTGAATCAGAGGATAATCACGTGATAGACAATCACTTACTTTATGGTTGCTTGTTACCTGCTTGCTGCTAACTATTACCATTGAAGACGACCACACTTACCCTCTTGCAAATGGTACTTATATCTAGTTAGCTCGGAGGGATATATTGCTTAAACGATTTTTTTATTCTATCTTGTTGAGTTGTTTGAACGTATTGATAGTTTTCCTCTCTTATGTCGTCTACTAAAAATCACTCCAAGCTTGATTCTTTCCTTAGAGACGGGTGAGGGAAGCGAGTCAGTTTTGATTTCCCATTTCCTTTGTCTCCGAACGTGAGGTTTTCCCGGCTTTTGAAGTTGCAAAGCTAGAGGCTAAAAAGCGATTTGACAAGGGATAGTGTGAGAGCGATAAACCGATCTTTGATTACCGTTTATTTGTCTGGAGAATCCTCGTTTTCGCGCTAATCCAAAGAATCAGGTTGCAGCAAACAATTTTATGTGTGTGTGTGGCTAAGAACTTGTTTTCTGGTGTGGTAGGACGGCGAGGTCTATCATCATTTATTTATTTAAAACAAACAATACGACGCTAAAACACCACCGAAAGAAATTGAGGAATTAAGACAGACTCGTATAGCTCTAAATGGATTTAGAAAAAAATAATGAATAATGGTCAATTTTTAACCATTACACCTCATGTCATCTTTGCTACCTAGATACTATTCTAAAGTATGTTCCGCTTTAATGCAACTATTGAAGTTTAATGAAACATTTTCCTATATTACTTAAACCAAAAGACGAGCTCAATCGTTATTTATAATCTGGAAGGACGTTTTGCTACTTCAAAGTTAGCAATTTCATTACAAACTCCAAAATCGCTCTTCCACTTGTTCAAACTTTGGTCAAATTCTGTGCCATCAGAATTTCTACAATTCTCAAACTTTGGACTTCATCGAAAGGAATAAAGGCAAATAAGCTCAAAAGACTCTATTACTTTACCAATTCAGTCAATCCTCGGCTCTAAAGATATAAACAACTCACTTTTTATCAGCCGGTTGAAATACAGAATTATACAATTGGTCCTGGGGAAAAGAGTTTGGTATGTATATGCTTGAGGAGGCATACCATGAAGAATCGGATTAAAAGGATTTCTTTCTAGCTGTTAAAAGGAAGTGAAATGATTTTTTAGGCTGATTTATATATCTCGAGGTAATCCTGTGATAACTCGCCCGTGCAAGGGTGCATACACAATCACGGACACATAGTCGACCCGAGGCCACCTGCTATATGCTTTGGAGCAATTAAAGGAGTGGGGGACCACCTCCTTGATTTTTATAGAGAGTGCGATTTACGGTTGACCGTGATTTATCTAATGGCTTGCCAAGTTGCAGTTCAAAGGATATATAAAGAACAGACCCCAAAATATAATGTTAATATATATATATATATATATATATATATATATATATATATATATATATATATATATATATACAAGGTTTCCCAGAAAATAGTTAACCATAATTTAAACTAGTATAACTCAAAACCTATTTGAGATTTTTGAGTACTGCAAAACAAAACAAATTAACAACTATTTATCTGTCGATTCTGGAAATTTTATTATATTCCCTTTTACAATATTGATACACTAATGGGTTTAGTGAAGGCTATGGAAGTAAAAGGATGCAACTTCGAAGTTTAAAATCAACAAATATATTTAAATCCATTTTTAACAAAAACACCACTTCATATGGGTAATACAAATGGATTTTTAATTCTCTAAGCATCGTTTCCTTCCACATGTCCTCCATTCCTGTCAAAGCACAGTTGCGCCTTTAATCGCATTGATTGAACAACTTTTTTGATTAACTTGTGATTTTCTTTAAGTCTATTGACTTCATGTGTGATAGTATCTCTTAACTGGTTGATGCTTTATGGTGGAGTAGAATACACTTTATTCTTTAGATATCCTCATAAGAAATAATCGCATGGTGTTAAGTCAGGGGATCTTGGGGGCTATTCAATTGCATGATTTAACGCGACAATGTGGTTTTTAAACGTTTCTCTTAGTTTTGTTCTTACAGCAAACTGTCTATGAGCTGGTGCGCCGTCCTGAATCCACCAAAGTCTATTGAATTGATTGCCGTAAATCTGGTGGAGTTCCGGGAAGATCCTTTCGTTGATCATGCTCAGGTAGGCAGCACCATTCAAGTTATTCTCGTAAAACAATGGGCTAACAAGATAGCAATTCCCTCATATTTAGATCCACAGACCAATTTCTTCTGACAAATACATGTGTCAAAGTTGAATGCTTAGGGGTGATTCAGGGGCGCATATTGCTGAATGTTAAGGCTATTTACCTTTTCATTCATGAAAAAGGATGCCTCGTCACCAATCAAAATGTTTTCCAAGAAACGAGCAGGTTTATGGAGAAGCCATTCCACAAATTGTCTACGACGAGGAAAAGCAGTTTCAACAATCTGGTGTTTTGCATGCATCTTATAGGGATGTCATGTTAAGTTATGTTTAATAATGCGGTTAAATAAAGACTTTGACAATTGTAACCCATTATTTCTGACAAATACATGTGGATTTTGAAGAAGTGTCATCTAAATATTTTTGATATATTCTGTTGTTCTTAAGGTCCTCATACGACCCAAACGACCTTTATCTACCTGTTTCTTAATGTTGGTATTTGCGAACATTTTTCCAAATTGTGGGCTTACTTGGTGGTTGCCAACCTGGAAAACGTTGTTCAAATGAATCTTATACTTGTTTAATAATGCCAGTCTTAATAAAGTTTGTGACTACAAATACGCGTTGATCTTTTGTTAACTGCATGATTAAAAAGGTTCTATGAAAGTAAACTTTTACACAGAAATGCTTTCATTTGCTTAGTAAGCAATAATGATGATATCATACCACAGCGTTGCTGAAAAAACACTGTAAATGGGCCAGGCTTTGCTTGAATAATCGCACATTGACCTAGGCTAACTTGCAGGGCTGGTTGGGAAAAACCTATTGACCCTTTTACCCAGTTTTTCCCGAGTAAAATTGGGTAAAACTGGAAAAAACATACAAACATAAAAGTTCATGTAAGTATAATGTAAGATTACAGAAACAGCCTCCGTGGTCTTTGTTATATAGGTTCCATAGCGTTATTAACTTGAATATTTAGTCCAAAATTTGAAATTTTACATTTATTTTTATTTTTTTACTTCAGCTACTAATGTTGTATATTTTTTATATTTCATTTTAAAATATTTAATATGCCAAAATATACAGATTTACAGAGAAATCATGGTATTCTTGGTATACGGCTAAAAACCCATTTTGGTCTGAATATGAAGCTATTTCTAGCAATAAAGTTCGTTGCAAAAAATGTTTAAGAATAATAGCAAAAAGAATTGATCGAGTAAAATACCATCATAAAAAGTGTTCAGTAAACCCTTCAGCCCCATCTGTAAATGCCGAAGCTATTAATCCTAACAAAGAAGTTAGTATAAGCAGCATTACTCCCATTGATTGTCAATATGCTAATAACTGCACCACCGATGATATAAATGTAACAAATGAAAGCAATGATCAAACAAGTTCTACTAGAGAAATTGAAAACTCACAACCAGTCTCAACAGCATCCCTCTCAGAAAGGTCTGCTTCTGATATACTGGCTTCAATCAACCACTCAAAAATTAGTTCAACTCCAGTGAAAATTTGTAGGAATTCTGATTTAATTTTAATGCAAAAATTTATTAAAAATAGAAGGCACATGGGAACTATTAATCGTATTGACAAACTGATGAGGAATTTAAAGTGATTCAACGGAAGTGAGCTCAATTTTTCTACAAGGTAAGTTTACAAATTCAACATGATTAAGAATAGGGTAAATTATGTATTTTCATTATCAATATCTCAGATTATCTGGAGCTGCATTAAAAATCACTAATCTAGTTCCTATTATAAGTTTCGATTTATAGCTCAATTAGAAATTTGATTTGCTCAAAGGATCACCTAAATATATCTATACATTAAATTTTTTAGGAAAAATAGAGTAAAATTCATTATTTTTGTTTACTTCTAGAATCGTATTCCTTATCGAGTTGCTGATGATCATACATTCTAAAATGCATTGAAAGAAACAAGATGTGGGCTAAGGCACAGACAAGTGCTAACTAGGAAGCAGCTTGCTGGTCCACTGCTAGATAAAGCTTATACAGAAGTAAATACAGAAATGAAATACTATTTAAAAACAAAATGTGTGTCGTTTCACAAGATGGGTGGTTTAATATTCCCAATGATCCAATATTGTCAGTACTATACATTGTGAAGGAAAATCATATCCACTTGATTGTGTCTGTGCAAGAAGTCAGAGCAAAACTGTAGACTATTGTTTTGAACTAGTAAAGGTCATCGTTTTAAAAGCAGAGACTGAGTATGGAGCAACTGTTGTTGGATTTGTTTCAGAAAATGAAGCAAAAATGAAACTCCTTCGTAAGGTTAGTATTTCCTAAACAAAGCTAAAATCATTTTCTTTGGAATATTTATTTATTTAAAGTAACTATCATATATACAGGTATAAGTTATTGCGATTTCATTTATTTATAGATGTAAATATACTTATGTAATTGTAGAGGCTTGTTGACTGGAGGCCGACTATAATAGCATATGGTTGTAGTGCACATTATTTGAATCGTGTAGAAAGCGTAGCAATTCCAACACCAGTTTTGGCTGCCTTAAAGAATGTTCAGAGGTACTTCCGTGATCACCACCAGCCAGCAGGTGGTTGAAGGAATTGAGTGGTGTATTACCACAACTTCACAATAATACAAGGTATATTCATCATTCTAATTGCTAATTAAAAAGTTAAATGTGTGTCGTTACAATATTTTTAGAAAGTATTGTGACTTCTGGTTGCTTAAAAAAAATATTAGAATATTCAAATCTTAAAGAGTTTATTTACTTGTCAATAGTTGAATGATCGCATGAGATTACAAAAAATATAATTTCATTGCAGATGGTCCAGTCAAAGAGCAGCTTAGAAACATTTATGAAAAATCATCCGAAGTATGTAAAAATACGGGACAGAGAAGCTCATGAAATGAGTACGAATATCATCAATCATATTGACAACCGGCTTCTACTTGTGCAAGCAAGAAACCTGTTCATGCAGCTTAAGACAATTTCTATTACTCTGGATTTCTTCCAAGTGACTTTGTAAAACATACAATAATTACCAATAGAAAAAGTCAATGCTATAATAAATATCATGCGGAGCATTTTCTTTAAGGATATTTAATTCAATTTTTAGAGGTTAAAATCAATTTTTAAATATTACAGTAATTAGCAATTGATAAGCTAAATATAAAAATAAATAAAATGCAATTATGTGTGTTTACTAACAATTAATATAGCTAATATTCATTATATCCTTTTAGATCAATAACATTCAAATGCATTATATATCATAATTTATTGACAAGAAGCTCACAACAACCTGTCAGACTGTGTTACTGCTTAGCTTAATCTCATCGCAGATAGCAGCATCAATGAAGAAATAAGAACTGAAATAAAGAGAATGTTCAATGAAGTTGTAACTCCACAACAACTCTTTGCTTATTTAATTGATCACCAAAGACGAGATGCCATTGGAAAAAATTTAAAAATGGATTTTTTCAACGGACGAACAACAAGATATTGCACGTAACTATGTTGATTATTTGGATGAAAGTTTAATGGTTGTCCTGGCAGCATATGAGACAGAAGATATCACGATATTTCCAAAAATAGATTTCAAAAAATTTCTGAGCAAATTATTATCTCAAATATATTGGCAGTATATAATCAAAGTTTCTTCATTTGATCTATTTAAAAAATTCTAGTCCCTGATGTTATCAATCTCATCATGTCCACCTTCTAGTGTTGAGATGGAGAGGTTGTACGGGCACAGCAGCCTTATTCATACAAAGCTAAGAAACAGACTCAACAATAAACGTGTTGCTAAGCTTATTTACGTATACAGGCACTTTGGATTGAGGGAACCAAAAGATAATGAAGACAATAATAGCATCATAAGTAAGAGCACATGTCAATCCACTTCTTGATATTCAGAGGATGACGTTAATGAATTCATGGATTTCTAATAATCATAATTATGTGTATCTTTGTTTGTAGGGGTCATCGTTTAATTTTTCCAACTAGTAATGATAACTTATGTTACGCCAACTAATATATTATCATTATTATTATGGAGCGACAGGTATATAGTTTCGGCTATCTGTTCTAATATAGTGAATATATCAAACTTAAGTGTATAAATTTATTAGTAATCAATTAAAAGTTCAATTCTTCCTTTTTTTATCCTTTTTACTAGTTTCCCCCAAATTCAGTTTTACCCAAGTTTTTTCCAGGGAAAAACTTACCCTTTTACTCGGTTTTTCTCAGAGTTTTTCCCGAGGAAAACAAGGGGGCAAAAACTTACCTTGCCAACCCTGCTCCATTGGCTCCTTACGCTTCTCTTAAAAATGCACGGTGGCCTAGCATTTCTAGGCTGCGTTTCATTATTTTACTTTGTTGCGCAAACATATTTTTCATAGCCTCCACTAAACCCATTAGTGTATCAATATAATAAAAGAAAATTTAATGAAATTTCCAGAATCGACAGATAAACAGAAGGTAAATAAAATACATTTTACAAGACCTAAAGGTATCCAATAGTTTTTGAGTTATACTAATTAAAATTACGGTTAAATTTTTCTGGGATACTTGGTATATATATATATATATATATATATATATATGTCGTAGAATAGACTCTCGACGATATACCATATATAACTATTCGTTGAGGGAACTTCTTTAATTATCTTTAGAGTGCGTGGATGTCTAGGCTGGCCGATATTATGTATCTTCGATATGCTTAAAAAGTGGAACTGAGCTCAAGGATAATAATATTGCCATCATTAATAAAATAGAGTTTTATTAATAATAAATATCAACAACACACAAAACGGAAAATATTGACATAAACAGAGAATTGAAAAGGGTGGTGGGGAATCGAGGTAATCCGAGGATTAAAAGATTTAAAAAGGTAAAACAAATATAAAGTTAAAGGGAGGGGATGGTTCGCTAAACCATTTAAAGCACAGGATAAAATTGCCGAAAGGGTTAAATACTCAAAGGTAACGTTCGGCTTACGTAATAATAGTTGTTGTTCAGAGGAAGGCGCGTGAAGGAATTTTCGGTCCGCTGGCGAGTTCCAGCCGAAGGGAAGGGGGATTAAATGATCCTGACGTAGCATCTTGATAATGAGAACCGTTTCTTGACGAACGGCTTGAAGAACAATGGCTGTTTTACGTTGTTCTCTTCTGAACAACAGGTGGGGGGTGAGAACCGTCTCTTGTCTACGGGCTCAAGAACAATGGCTGTTCTAATGTTGTTATCTTCTGAACAACAAGGGAGAAGGGTGAGAACCGTTTCTTGGCGAACGGGCTCAAACGAACAATGGCTGTTCTACGTTGTTCTCTTCAGGACAACAGGGGGGGGGGTGAGAACCGTTTCTTGTCAACGGGCTCGAACGAACAATGGCTGATCTAACATTGTTGTCTTTCTGAACAACAGGGGAAGGGTGAGACCCGTTTCTTGTTGAACGGGCTTAAACGAACAATGGCTGTTCTACGTTGTTCTCTTCTGAACAACAGGACGGGGGGGTGGGAACCGTTTCTTGTCAACGGGCTCAAAAGAACAATGGCTGTTCTAATGTTGTTCTCTTTCTGAATAACAGGGGAAGCCTTGTGGACTTGGCGTCAGGAAAGGCTCGAACCTTGGCACTCAAGGGATATTGTCCTCCTTCTGGACACGTAATGGTGAATTTCGAGGTCGAGGTCCCTTGGCGCACAAGGTGAGAGTGGGTCGTAGTGATGTTTCGCGACGAAAATCTGGATCTCCAATCTGATCTTAGTGGTAAAGTTTCCAAATAAATAGCCGGGACATGTCCTTGGCGTGGGGGACAATGGAGTGGGAGCTTCGAGGGAATGCACGGCCGAGCCTGGGAACAATGCCTTATCTGCTCATAAGCCTAACTCAATCTCGCGAGATCGGCGCATGGGGCGAACGGGGGAAGATAAACCTCCTTGTTTAAACATTGACTCAGGTGGCTGCGATAAGGCCCCAGGCGTTAAAGCGAAGATGCACGTTGGTAGCATCGTGGTTGTTAAATAACATGTGATAGTGGTTGAAATTAACGCGGCCTCAACCCGTTCTATCACAATATATATATATATATATATATATATATATATATATATATATATATATATATATATATAGAGAGAGAGAGAGAGAGAGAGAGAAAGAGAGAAAAGGCTGAACAAATTATCGATAAAGATAGTTAATTGGATTCAGACTATTTATAATATGACAGAGTTAAGCGGGAGGATGCAAATTAACGTACACTCGAACAAGTGATTAATTACATACGATTGAGTGGCAAGTCAATTCAAAAGTGGATGCAGGTGACGATTGACAGGGTGTAATCAAGAGATTATAATACAAGATCACTTTAACTTTAAGCGTGGTGGTGATCTGTGGGGGGGGGGGAGACCAACGGCACAGGTCTAGGAGAAGATACATCGAGGATTCCTAATGAGGAGGACTTGTAGATAGGGGTTTTGAGTCCTTGTTGAAGAAAGAGATTTTCTCAATCCAGAGAGATGCAAACCCAAACACGAGACTGTTCTGCGGCTCGAAAGGGAGTCTGAGCCACAAAGGAACGGGAGTCGTGAGGATGGTCCGAGATGACGGGGGGCCGCACAGTTATCCGGAAAGAAGGTGGCTCGAGAGCTTTCCTCTGAACAGAAGCCAAAGCTTCATGAAGACAGATCTGCTGGTGAGATCTTAACGACGAGGTACGACTCGAACAGGGGTTGCGAGACTTCGCAGGGCAACAGACAAAACTGCCCGAATGGAGGGACTGGCAGACTTTTAATCCCATCGAAGAAGTGCGGACTAAGGGTTAAATAGCTAGGAGGCTGGTTCGATAGATAGCCACAGTGCATGGCCATCTCTAGAGGATTCTCGGCGTCAGTCTATGTAAACCAACTTCGAGATAACTAGTTGGATCGGACAGCGAAGTTTGCCTCATGATATGGGGGTAAGGTTAGTATGGCTGCACTCGTAGGGGAATAGACATAGCTGGGAAGCATTGGGGCGACAGCTTGGCGTTATCGCGGGGCAAGGCGGAGCGAGGAGCGTTCGAAAGCAAATAGAGCTGGGTGGGGTGACTCAGTGCGGGACTACTTCTTTCTTGAAGATTCAAAACTTTCCACGCCAAGGAGCACGTGGTTTAGAGCGAAGGGGCTGAAAGAGGTATTCCGCGGGGGTCTTCCTCTCACGCTCGTCCTTCGAGGGCATCCCCTCACATTATAGAGGATACATAACGCGAAAAACAGGATGAAATATTAAATAAGCAAATGTAGCTCTGTCTGAAACCCCATTCCACTGGATTTTCTTACCCTGTTTAATGATGAAGACAGCTGCTCCAATGCAAGAAACTATGAGCCCAAACTAGTGCATGAAACAGGGACACACCGGATATATCTAATAAAGACACGAAACATTTTAGCAAAGTTGTATACAAATGTGTAGAAGTGGTTGGAAATTTATTATATATTCTGTCTTTATTATTTATATTTTATTATATTTTAAGGGTTAAAAATATCAAGGAACTTTCAATAAGAGAAAATATCCTCAATGAAATTGATGAGTATTGCCATGGGACTTCGATATGGTTTAATTACTTACCAATCAGGGTATCTATTTTAAGTTCATATTTTTGCTCGTAGTTCAGCATGATATGGTTGTAAGGAATATTGATTATGCAAAATTAGAAGTTTTTCAAAATGTGGGTTTTGATATATTTCGAATAATCAAATAATATGCTTTCAAAATTAGGTTCCAGTTTCTTTTCTTCTCGCATCATAACCACAACCTTCAAAATCAATAGAGTAATCCTAAAAATCCTAGAAAACACGGCTTCTATCCTCTCTATGCTTATGGTCCTTTCAAACTTACGTAACACCTTAGAGGGGAGGGGTTGTAGTCATAAATAACAATATTCTCAGATTTTTTTATATTTCTTTTGAAGAGATGTGCTTTAAGGTAGAAGGACAAAAGAGCGAGAGTAAACATTCTGTAATAGACTTTCATTACATTTTAGTAATATTGAGAATATGGTATTTAAATGTTTTAACAATATATGATTAAGAAATATCACAAACCACCCTTTGTCTGTATTTTGAGATTTATACTATAGTACGATAACTTAGAATAATATTACAAACTCATTTCACTTTGAACTTCGACATTTTCTACTCTATGCATAACATGACTTAGAAAAATATCAAAAATTAAGTGAATCTTCTTCTGAACTTGAGCATAGTTTATTTTGTATATTAAGATAAACTTTAAGAAACATCACAAAATAAAGAGGTAGCGATAGTGATCGGACGTGTTCTCAGTGAGCTATCTGGTCAGTGACGTTTTTACGGGGGGATTATGTAGAACTGAAGCTGATTTAACCAACCAATGAAGAAAATGAAGTGAGAAATAGTACTTTGCTAAAATTCTTTTAACAAACTAAAACGAATTTGTGAGAAACAAAAATAGGATAACTTCAAAAACGAATAATCTTTTTTAAAAAATAGATCTATGGATATTATTACTAATATAACAACAATTCAAGGAAATAGAAGGGGAAGCGGAAGACCAAAAAACATATAAAGAGTGCAGACTTAAATATCACTGAAAATTCAGAGACTGTAGATGATTTTTGTTCAGTTGGTAACATTACTGAGGATGAGTCTGAAATAAATGCATTCTGGGTACGATGCTTTATCTGTGAAAAATGGTTTCAACTCTGCTGTTTGGAATATTCTGAGAAAATACGCCCAATTGTAGGAGAAGACCCAAACATATATTTGAAGTGTAAACAATGTAACTTTGTAGATGTGTCCACCATAAAAAAGAATTATAAAGTGCAGATAACTATCAACTTCGAACTAATGAAAATTTAAATACGCCAGCAAAAACTCCTGGTGAGTCCAAAAGAGAAAGTAAAGAACTAAAAGGGATTCAGGATATGTTTACAGCATTAGCAAATGAGAACTCTGACTTAAAAAGTGAAGTTCAAGACACTGATATCTACTGCAGAGAAACATTTGGATAGCAATAACAAAGCCAGCAATAAAATTAGATATTACTAGAATAGAAAACATTACATCTGAAGAATCAAAAACAGCCCCAACTTTCTATGCACAAGTCCTTCAAAGACAAGTAATACGTTGGTCATCAAGGCAAAGGATGGTTCAAGCAAGGCCGTTGAAAAAATTATTGAACTTGCTAAGAATTTAGGAAAGATTCATATTGATAATACTGAGGTTACAAAGACGGTTAATGTGCTGTTATAGATTGAATCCAAGGAAAATCTTCAAAATGCTGTAGAGAAACTTAATAGAGACAGTAATGTGATTGCTATTGAGGCAAATATAAAATCAAAATTAAAACCTAAAATTATGATAGAAAATGCGACAAATCCTGAAAGCAAAGAAGAAATAAGAGATACTATAATGAGAAAGAATGAATGGTTGGCAGCGATGGTTGAAAATGGGAGTGAATTTACATTGGTTGCTAGCTTAAATGGGAAGAATGATATTGTGCAGCACTATATTTTTCGCTGCAGCCCAGATGTGAGAAAGAGTTTTGAGGGGAGGAAAGATGAAATTCACATATTGTATCCTAAATGCAAGATTTACAATTGCTATAATGTAATGTAATATTATAAGTGTTAGAGCTTCGGCCATCAATCCTCTACCTGTAAAGCACAACATGATACATGTGTGTTGTGCGGGTCAGCACAAGTTATCCTCTTGCAATAACATAAAAAAAATGCTGCATAAATTGTAGTTCTGCTGATCTTGATTCTAGTCACAGGGTGAACGCTTATATGTGTCCGAAGATGGAAACAGACCCCAACAAAGTAGCTAATATTACCGAATATGGGGTGTAATGAACTTAAAACCATTAGGCATGGCCTTTTAAATATTCAAACTATCACCAAAAAGGCCTTGATAATTAATTAACTTGTTAATGAGAAAGAATTAGATATTTTAGTATTGACCTGGCTTAAGGGTACTCCAGAAGACCGAGTGAAAATTGCAGAATGCATCGATAACTACATAGATTTTATCACTGCCCAAGAACTAAGGAAAGAGGAGGGCCTTTCAATGCTTTTATAGAGGAACTTTGCTCGCACTTAGAAAGTATGATGTAAAATTTATTTCAATTAGTTGTTTGTGGTGATATTAATTGTTGGGTAGATATTAATGGTGATAGGCAAGCAAATAAACTGAAAGAACTTATAGATCTCCATAATATTTAATGAAGGTCCAAAGGCACGAACAGGCCATTCTTGACTTAGTAATGAGCGACAAAGATTGTTCTTTTTATAACAAATTTTGATGTTGAAGATTATCTTTCTATTATTCATTATTTAATTTGTTTTGAGATAGTGGTATTTAGGAGAAGAGGAGAAAATTTGACTATTTTCTATACATGCAAGAAAGATATTTCTCCAGGTCAATTTATCGACGTGTGCTCCGAGGAACTTAAGCAAGCTTCAGAATCTCCATGTTAGTGCTAGAATTTACAAAATATTACAATTGGGCAATGTACAAACTGTTTTACTAGTCAATTCAAGTTAATATTCTCTAAAAATTACAACTTGTTGTGCCTTATTAGACCTGAGAAAATTAATAAAAATCAAAATACGAACTAGGTTAACCAAGATATTAGAGAGGCTTGCCAAATAAGGCGGAGACTAGAGTTAGTGTGGCGACGAACATAATCCCAAAATGACAGAACTGACTATATTGCGGCTCGAAATCGTGATAACTGTCTACTCCATAGGACAAAAAAGGACTATTATACTAGGAAATTAGAATCACTGAGTGCAGATGGTAAAAAGCTTTACAATGTTTTAAACGATATTACTGGAAGTGCTAATGAAAAGGTTCTGCCATATTAGAGTAGTGATTCTTTGCTTTGTAACAAATTTAGTGACTTCTTTGAGAACAAGTTTGCTAAATAATAAGAGACTTAGGTATTAATCAAGGCAATATTATTGTAAGTGAACAGGAAAAGGAAGAAAAAAACACAGACAACAATATTCTAATTACAACATTTAATGAAGTTAATAGGCAGCAAGTTTTAAAAATTATAATAGAATCTCAAAAGACACAATTTAGCAGATCCATTTCCAATAAGGAATGTCATGAATACCGTAAATCTTGGTAAATTAGTGGATATTTACGCCAAAATAATAAACTTGAGTATTAAGAACAAGAAATTTCCAGATTCTGAAAAGACAGCCATTATTCATCCTATTTATTAAGGTGATGGAAATGCAAGCGTGTACAAATCCTATAGGCCTGTGTCAAACCTCTATTCCTTTCCAAATTAATTGAAAAATCAATCCTAGCACAACTGAATGATTTTTTATTGGACACCAATGCAATTGCATCTAACCAATCTGCATATAGAACAATCTATTTAACAGAAACGTGTATCTAAGCAGTACTTAATCATCTTCAAATGATTTTATATGAAGAGCGCACTGCACTGTTGTTAAGGCTAGACCACTCTGCGGTATTCGATACGGTGCACCCTCGAATTCTCATTGAACACCTAAAGGAAATTGGAGTGAGAAATGGTGCTCTTGAATAGATGTTATCTTATCTGAAAAATAAATAATTTAAAATTCAAATTAATAATGAATGTTCTATCCCAAAAGTACTCAAGCAGGGAGTCCCTCAGGGATCAGTCCTCGGACCGATTCTCTTTAACATCTATGTACATAAGAAAATTGACGGAGCTCTTTCAAAGCCATCGTATCATTCACCATCAATTCGTTGATGATAGTCAGGGAATCAAAATACTGGAAGTGGTAAATGTTAATATCAGAAAACTTGTTTCCTTAATAATGGAACTTTGGTAAAATATAAATTCCGAAAACTTAACGAAGATTAAAGAAAACTAATGATTTGTGGTCCGAAGAAGAAACTCAGAAGGTTGAAGAACACTTGAAATTTGAAAACGATAACATTGGTCAACGCACTTTTTGCTGACTTATTTTGTGTTTGTTTTAATCAATTTTGACTAGTTGATTTCAAATATGGCATCCATTTTCTTGTAACACATCAGGTTTTCATTCTACAGCATATTTCTATTTCACGATATACTGCATGTATTTACTCGGTAAAGATAAATTCCTAAGTGTTATAGCTCCAAACCATAACTTAAAATGTCAACAGAATTTGAAAGGATAAATGCATTGTAAGATAACATCACCTATTACTAAATACTACAGGTTATTTTTCTAATATAATGAAGGAACACAAGCAATCGTACACATACTTATATATTCATGGAGGAAATTTTCGCTTGCGAAAATGTCTGGAGTGTTTGATGTCTACTCAATCAATCTCATGTTTATGTTCCATCGGCCTAGATATATCTCATCCATAATCTTGCTATTTTGATGAAAACGTTCTCCGTGTTTATCACTCACGTTGGGAAGATTAGCATAAAATTCATCAAGACGTCTCGTGAGGAAATAAACCTTTATGCTCATGCTGTGGCCTAAACGATGAAAGCTATCAAGTAATGTCTCTACCAAATCCTTGTAGTAGGCAGGCGTTTTATTTACAACAAATCCTTTCACAACAGCCATAAATGAATCTCATGCTCTTTTTTAGGTCAGTCATCGAACTCGAGAAGTTAGGGTTTTCCATTAACTTTCTGATTTGTGGCCCATCAAAAACCCCAGCCTTTATTTTATCATAACTGAAGCCAGAAAATATTGTACATATAAATTTGAAACAGTCACCCTCCACAGGAAACACGGATATTTTGTATAGCCTCCTTTTGGCCAAGTAAAATATTTACCATTTTGAAATCCACACATATGATCCATTTGTGTTGATCATACTTGAGTAACTCTAATACAGATCTTATGTCTTCATGTTTCTTATTTAAATGCATAGAGTGACCAAGATGAATCGCACCAACCATGTTTTCATTATGGAGTAACACACATTTTAGACTCTTTTTGGAACTATCTATAAAAAGTCTGCACCCATCGTTTTTAACAGCTCCGCCACGTCACAACCGTAAACAAAATCATCCTCAGTTTTAAAGAATTCCAATAGATCTTTCTCCCTGTTCCGATAAATTTTACATTTGTTTTTTCCTGCAACACATTCTTCTCTTTAAGTCTAGAAGCTAACACTTCTGCTAACTCTTTGCCAGGCCTAGATCTCTAACTAAATCATTCAGTTCTAATTGGCTGAGGTTTATCCCGATCACCTAATTTAATCTTAAACTAAGCCACGTATGCTCTTTTCACAAAGATACTAATGTTAATTCTTTGACTTGTTGCTGTAAAACAACCACATACATATAGAGCAAAACGAGTCAGGGAAATTCAAACATTTCCTTCGTAATGAGGCCATACTACTGAATGTTATTTCATAAAACAAATCTGAAAAAAAAAAATTATATTATATACAATTGTTTTATATATCTAGATATGCATAAAGAGAAGTCTAAATACATAGATGAAATAAAATAAGAAGAATACCGAACAACTCCACTTCCGTTCACTTGGTCGTAAGATAACCTGCTAATATGAGTAGGACCAATATGGACCATTCCATAAATAAAAAACTCGACGTGATAGAAGAAAACTATTGCCATTTTCAAACTCAGTGACCCCGAATTTCCCCAAAACAGGTCTCAAACTTAAGTCAGCAGAAAATAAGTTAAAATTTGTTGACCAGTGTAATTAATCATTAACAATTCTGAATTCAAAACAAAATATGTAGTCAGGGACTTTGCAGCATGCTAGATGGGAATCTAAGTATGCAAAACAAATCGACACAGTCAATAAAAGTTGCCATTAACAACTGAGAAACATTTTCTTATGAGAAAATATTTAACCTTTAAATGTATGAAAATGCTAATAGTAAACCAGGTAATTAGCAGAGTGGATTATTGCAACTCTTTATATTTGAACTTACCAAAATACCTACTACAAAAACCGCTAATTCTCAACAAGTCAGCAAGACTTATTCATGGCACCACTGAGAGGGCGGAAAGGGTGACTCCGGCATTGATAAACTTATATTGGCTTTCAATCAAGGCTAGAATAGCCTATAAGATATGTTGCATGACTCACAATACATTACAAACTGGAGAACCTACCTACCTAAGATCCAAGCTAATACTGAAGAGAGGTGGTGAAAACATCACAGAAACTAGATTGAAATTATTTATTCCAAGAGTGAATACCAGCTATGGGAAAAGAACTTTTCAATATGGTACACCCTACCTGTATAATAGTCTGCCTGCTTCCCTTACTGAAGAATTGAATATGATGAAATTCAAGAAAAAACTAAAAACTCACCTTTTTGTTAAAGCATATGACCTACAAACTCAGACCACCAGACCAGAGTTAAAGTATAACTTCAAGTAAGATTATATTATGATTGAAATATAATATTGAAAAAATTAATCAATTAAACTTAAAAGAAGGCCCGCTGGATAATCCTCCTCTACGGGAGGTTGACCAGAAGGCCTTTCAGCAAACCCAGCGAAGGTAGAAGGTAGGTAGAATAAAACCAGACTTTTTTGTCGGCTATCAACTAAACTTTATAATAACAATTTTGTCAGCTCACTTTTGTATCTTCCAAACCGTAGACCTCCATTCTAATTGAGGTACAGCATTCTTAATCTTGGTAGTTCCTGTAGGCTGGTTGTATACACAAGCTTCTCATCGTGCCATTCAAGTGCGGTCGTTTCAAGGTACTTGTTGGCACACATTGTATCTCTCTGGCGACGTGCTGCATGGCGTGATGGGCGTGTCTTACAAAGTGCCTTTCTTCCTTCCTTTATGCAGAATTGCCGGTGCTCGGTCAACGAGACCAAGGACTGTGTGTAGATTCCACACTTCTGACAAATTTTTTTACGGAACTCTTCCTGTAGTGTAAGGCATCTATAGTCATATGGTATGCCTCTGGATAAATTGCGTAATGTGTGGGCTGGCAACAGTGAATTTCACAGTTTGATGGTGACAAACAGTGGAGCAAACTGTTGCTTTGGCATGTCAGTTACTAAACCATTATATGATTGTTCAAGTGGCATTGGTGGATTAAGACAACACTTATTTACAAAGAAGAAATATGAGCTCCTTTGTGTTTAGCAGTAAAAGGAGTCTGAGGATCAGCAGGGCTGAAATATTTAATCACTATTGGATTGCCATCGATGACAGTATTTGATCAAATTTTCGCAGGAACCTTTCCGACCAGCGATTTTTTTTTATTTTCAAGTTACTGTTTACAGTATTTCCTTGGGTGATCAAATGTGAGCCAAAATGATCGTGTGGAAGTATGACGCATGCAAGGTCATAGCACAATGGTGCCATTCGTCTCACTACCCTGCCAAGATCGAGGCAACAGAAAGAATCTATTTGAGTAGTGATGTTTTCTGGTAGTGCCGAATTTCATCCGGACCCACAGTAGCATGTTTGCCAGTCCACTACTAGTGATGAAATTGTCCCTGAACTCCTCAATATCCCTGACTCTGTTCATGTCTTCTAGATGGCTTAGAGGTGTTGAGGAATAATGTTTGGTACTTTGAATTGCCACATATGTTTAGCCTGAATAATTAAAGTCAGAGTGAGTGAGAGTATTTCCTTTATCTTTCAGGCTGCCATGACAATTGGTTATCAACTAGTGGGCCTTTGCAACATAAGCGTCCTAAACCAGACATGTTTGCCCACGTTCTGCTGAATGTTTCATTTTCAATTTTTGCGCGGTATCGTTATCCACTTCTGCAATGCCAAGTTTTCATTCTTCACGTAATTTCTGCTGTCACTTCTGATTACCTTGAGCTTGATTAAGTTCTTTAGTGTGTTTGATTACATCGTGTTGCTCCCGCAGCAGGCTTTTCTTTTCCACATCAGAAATCATCCCAAGATCTTTCTTCTTCTTCATGATATCTATGACAAGAAGTTTTATATTTTTTCAATCTCACTCTTCTTTGGAGTTTGTGTCAGTGCTCCTTTGGATTTTGACTCCTGAATATCTTGTATTTTGGAGGGCGAACGTTGGACTGTCATTGTTTTAAATGGTTTGAACCTTGCTGTCTTCACTTGTTAATTGCCGTTCACTTTCAGTGTTAGTCTTTGGAGGAGCTTATGATGCCTTAGCCAAGAAGGAAAAAAAGTTTGCCATGAGTTTAAGTTCAAGAGTTTTTATTCTTGAAGCTTTGCCTCCACTTTTTACCAAGTGTCGGGGCTCTTTTTATTTCTCTACAGTCCATTGAGACACTCTGATTAACTTGAGCCTTCGTTTTGGATGGATATTCTCGCGTATATCCATTGATTAGATTTTGATATAGTTTTTATTTTTTTACTTTTTCTGAAGTAGTTTCTGCTTTGAGGTATATTATGCAAACAAAATACAAAAGTATTTTGTGAATGTTTGCTCTAAGGTCTTTATTTTGTGCATAATAAATGAATTACAACAATAAATTACTGGTATTAAATTTGTGGGTCAAATACATTGATGACAATCACAAAAAAATATTATTTCAAAGTTTGTGTCAGAATCTTTCAAGATTGCTAAATAAAATCAAGGTAGGTTGAAATAACCAATTTTATAAACATTTAAATAATAATTAAGTTTTATAATCCTTGACCACTTGAGGATTATGCCGCACATTTATAGTTTATCCTGGTTATCATTAGACGATTTTATACAACTTAGGAATGATTTTTAGGCATTAAAAGATAAAGTCTATCTCATTTTAAACTCTTACTCCCATAAGAGCTACCCTTAATATTCTAAACAAAACTTTTTAATTCTAGCCAAAAAACAGAAAAATATATAGGGCATCGTATCAAGAAAGGGTTAATATAACATAAAAATTGTTTAAAATTCAATATTCACTTTAAATGATACATTTAATCTGTGGATATCAGAAAATATTTTCCTAACACTGCAACTAAACTGTATCTTCTGGAATCTGTACAGCTAAAAGATTTGCGTCATAGGGACGACTCACTGACGAGTCAACTCATTGCATTCCAGACTGGTTAATACAGGGCAGTTTCCTGTAAGAGTACCTGTCTACGTGGACTGCAGAAGCGACCGATAAGCGCTGCCAAATTACTTAGGAAATTAAGTAAATGGCAAGAGAACAGTTTCCTTTTGAATTAATCTGGGATTCTTTCGTATCATAACATAAAGGTCTAAAAAGAAATTTTAAAGGTGATAATTTCCAGGTAATACTCGTAGGCTGGACTTATATTATTGTATTTGAAAAAATGGAAACCTATAAATTCAGGTAAGGGGTGGTGTACTAGCTAATCTTAGATAATATTTAGGGAAGTGTACTCTGGACATGTGATATAAGGCATTATATGAGGGAAAGGGGGAAGGAAAAATAACGCCTAAAAAGTGTTATATATTTTGGGAATGGCCCCTAAGACAATGAGTATGATTAGTGGCGGAATGGATTACCGCTTCGGATCAAGTTTGAGGTTGCTGCCCTTAATAACCCTCGTTTCGTACCCCATATTCCCCATCTTAAATTCTAGGACCCTGGTGATACCAGATTGGTAGATAAATGAACAAAATAAATTTAGAAATAACAAATAATGGAGACACAGGTTAGAAATCTCTAGAAAAACGTTACTATAATGATCACAGATAAAAATATGCCGCTAATTAAATTAGCCGATTTCCGAATAATGCTCCAGATATAATTGCCCAATTACATTTTAATTGGTCTACTCTTATCGCCCAATTACAGATTAATCAAGTCTATTTTCATCGCCCGATTACTGTAATCGGGCTAATTTACCACCCGATTAGTGATTAATCGGTTTATATTTATCGCCCGAATAGTGGCCAATCGGCTAAATTCATCCCCCGGTTACCAATTAACCGGCTCAAATTACTATTTGATTACCAATTAAGCAGACAGAATTCAACGCCTGAATACCGAATTTAATCGTACTTTGTGAACGATTACCGATTAATATTTCAAAATTGATCGCTTATTACCCATAATTCGGCCAATTAACCCAACTACACTAAAATATTTCCGCTTGTTATGGGCAACTCGTAGAGTGTGTTAGATCAGCAGAACCGGTTATCTGATTCAATTACAAAGTAGAAAATTCACAGGATTCATCAGACTAATAAAAAATTATCGCATAAGTTTGATTTATGACATCACGACATTCAAAACTTTAAAATACTTCCCGGAGTAACCATGGGGGGACCTTGGTATAGCCACATACCTTAGCATAGCATAAGTAGAGAACAGCCCAACCTAGCATAGCGTAGTATTGTCTAGTATAACATAGCCTAGTATAGCCTAAAAATAGCCTAGCCTAAACCTGCCTATTATAGCATAGCATATCATAGCCAACCATAGCATAGTATAACCTACCCTGTTTTAGCCAAGTATAGCCAAGCCTATCCAAACATAGGATAGCCTAGCCTAAAATAAAATAGCCTAGCTTTGCCGGGCCTAACCTAGCTAACTTAGTATAATCTAGCTAGCCTAGTATAACCTAACATAGTATAGTCTACTTTATTCTACCTTAGATTAGTATAGCCTAGCCTATCGTATCTAAGTATATCCTAGCCTAGCTTAGTAGACCCTAGTCTAACCTTTGATATTATAGTATAGCCCAGCGCAGCCTAGCCTAGGATAGCCTTGCCTAGCATAGTAGGCTACCTAGGCTACTAGGTATAGCTTAGCATTGCATGCCAGAGCTTAGCCTAGCGTTACATTGAGTACCCTAGTATAGTTAGGCTAGAATAGGCTACTATAGCCTAGACGATATATAATTTCATACGATAACCTAGCCTAGCATACTATAGGCTAGTTGGTATAGCCTATCCTAGCATAACCTCACCTAACATAATATAGCCAAGCGTATCATATTATAGCCAACATAGTATATCTTAGACTAGTATAGCATACCATATCCTAGACTATAATAACTTTGCACAGCTTAGGGTATTGTAGCCTTGGTTAGCTAGCTTATCATTCCCTAACATAGTATTACATAGCATAGCAGAGCATATCCCTCCCTAGCCTAGTATAATTAGCCTACCCTAGCATAGCATAGTATATCCCTATCTAGCCTAGTATAGCTTAGCAATGCTTAGCTTAACCTAGCATAGTATAACCAAGCCTAGCATTAACTCTCCTAGACGATTATAGCCTATACCATACTATTATACACTAGTCAAGCATAGCTTATTATTGTCTAGCCTAACATACTATATGATATCCTAGCATAGCATTTTATAGCCTAAATTAGCGTAGTATATCTTACCCTTGTGCATTATATCTTAGCATAGCATAGCATAGCCTATAATAGCATAGTCTAGCCTATAATAGCCTAGCAGACTATAGCCTATTCTAGGTTTGCCTAGCAAAGTATAGCATATTATAGCCTAGTTTAGTCTAGCAGAGTATTGGCCGAATAGTTATGAAGTTATTGCCAAAGAAAAATCATTCCTAGGCTAACCTTGGGAAGACTTTGGCAATTATATCATTAGAAGGAGAATGTAAAACAACATCAGTCTTTCAAAATTTTGTTAAAATCGCCGAATAGTTATGATGCTATTATAAAAAAAGAAACTCAAAACGAGGACCGACCGACCAACCGACCAACCGATCGACATAGTGAGATGTAGAGTCGCTCGCGATTGGACTTGCACGCGACTAAAAATATGCTAAAATTAAAATAATTTCCAAAGTGTTTCCGACCTGGACGGAATACAATTGTGTACGAGGTAAGTGAACGGGTAAATTAATGCCAAACCTATTAAATACATGTGGCTGATTATGAACACTCATTAATTAGGGTGTCGTAGAATTAGGCATTTATCGCCTAATTCTCGATTCCTTCGTTTGTTCGGGAAAGGACTACGAGAGCCCAAAATTATAATTGGAATTGGATTTCCTTGAGTGCGCGGAGTTTGTTTTTTTGTTTTTATTCGAATACTTTAAATATGGTTGGCCGGGATTGGTCTTATATAATTAGGCTTTGGTGGTTGGAGGACTTAAACAAGAGTTGCAAAAATAATTTTTAATTACACAACAAAACATGTAATACAAACAATTACACTCTCTAGTTATCTATGAATTCAGCAATGGGAAAATGATCAATAATTACCAATAATTACTCATGCCGCAAGCGCTCAGTACGCACCTGATAGGGTTTAAGAAGAAACTACAAACGGAATCGTAACCTTAGGGGCACAATAATTCACTTGAGTTATCCGAAATGACCTGGGAGGAGACTACTTGAAGAATCTCAGTCGGAGGGCGTCGCACCGCCTCGACGAGGAAAGGAAAGGTGTAAATATCTTACTATTTAGTGTGGGTTACCACAAGTAGACGCTTGGGACAGCGACTCCTTTAAACAAAATCTTACTCGATCTCTCTTTCTACGACATAGAGATGTGTTTGATTAGGTATTTAGTGCTGATATGGAGGATTAGAATATCAGCCGATTAATTGGTAAAATACCTGATAGAGACGATTGTCTATTATGAACAATTTAATCCATCAAATGTATAATTACTGATTATCTACCTTATAAAAGTTAAATTAGCCGATATGACCTAGAAAATTTCTGTAACCTGGAATCTGGTCGCAACTCTCGCAAAATGAATAAAAGCACACAAATTGGTAAGCAAGTCCAATGAAATAGTATTTGTTAATAAAAGTAGAAGGAGGGGAATCCTTTTTTGAGCAAGTTTTAATTAATAAAGATTAAGCGCTTAGAATGTCTTTCTTTTTCATTATTGCGTCTTTTTTGATGCATTTTAGCATAATGCCTCTGCTTATCGTCAAGGAACATGAAAACCTTTTTGTACTTTTAGCTGTGTACATATTATTAAATATTACTAAAATAGATTGCAAATCGCAATGAAAATTATCTCAATATGCAAGATATACACTAAAGAATTATAAACTATTTTCATATAATCTATACAAACCCTATCTTTACACAATGTGGGGGAATCCCACGTGGAATTTCTTTTCCAGCACGGAAGTTCCATGCGCTGGAGAAGGTTCTGTTAGACTTAAATTGGTAAGCCTAACCACCCTCCTTCCATAAGCGGTAGCCTCGAACCACGTCCACCACGGTCCACCTTTACACGGGTTAGAATCACCTCGGCAAGAAGATTCAAGGCCATTCGAGAGTAGAGCTGTTTCCCACTAACCCTCCCCCCCCCCGCGGGGAGAGCCTCAGACATATATAGTGCATGGTTTCTATGAGGCAGACACATAGTTGAGAAGTCTTGCCCGGACCCAAGAAGATTCCCCTAGTTCCAAGTCAGGTGCTAACAACAAAGCAAAGTGACGGGTGAACTATTTGTGTATTTGAATTAGCCCCAGCCAGTGAGGTAATTCCATTTAACGATCGCTACAGAGCAATTTTTCCGATTTTACTCATCAACTCCTGACGAAGCCCTCTTCGTTCGCCCCTCGTTTTCGGGTGGCCGAAATACTCTTCCCTGGACCGGACGTTACCGCATCCACCTTTAAGTTCCCGCTCAGAAGCTCTGAGCGCCCTCGCCTCACGTGCAGAAGACATCCGTGAAGCCTTACTCCGACGTCTCACCCGGAATCCTCTGTAAGCCAACCCCTCTCCCACTTCAGTAACCCATTTGAGTTAATTACCCTCCCCCCTTTCTATTTGAATAGTCTCTTCTTGTAATACATTAAATTTTAACTCCATAGTCTGATGCATAACTACAATTCCCCATCCCCCCACTCGTTTACCGATGTAATTTTGCCCATCAATTTTCTCATTTTTATGTAAATAAAATTATATTTTTGTGCATGCCTCTTTAAATAACCTTGAGCTTTGCCATTGCCCATGTTTTACCTGACTTCGTTGCACTCCTATCTCGCCATTCTGCCCGTCGAACCTCGTGTTGTTCCGTCCCTTTGTCGGTACGCCTTTAAGTTATTGGTCCCTTCCACATGGATATAATATGGTATTGATATAATATAATGTCATACCACGACACACAATATTAAGAATATCTTTGAACATAGACTTTGATTTACCATTATTTTTCTTAAAGTAAAATTTTATGGTTTCAGTCCTCCCCCAAGCTATGTTGCTTCTCGGGCGGACGTCAGCCAGGGCAATTCCCCACCATGGTATCCAGTCACGCCTGTAACTTCCATAGTAAACAGTGTTAGAGATTTGCAAACTTAAAAAACAATTTTACCTCGTGGTTTCTGATGCTTCGTGAATAAACAAAACAAGCAATCTAACTCGCCTAGGCCCGGTCATTTGGCTCCTAAATTTGGATGTAGATCGGGCGTCATCCTTGGTAGCTATGTTCGCAATGGGACCCAGACTAAAGCAAGAGAGGACAAAGGAAACCCCTTACGTTTTGACTGAATTCCCACCGAGCCTGATATTTCGAAACCTAACCTCATCGGCAGTCGCTTTAGATCCAGCAGGCTTAGTTTTCGCTTAAATGAAACACCGAATTAACATTAAAGTACTCATTGAATTGAAGCTGCCTCTCTCATTCACCCAACTGGCCCTCATTCCGCGACATGGGTTTGTTCTTAAATAATTTCCCATCAACAAATCCCTATAACTTTTAGTTACGAGAAGTAGCAAGGACATGATTAGGATCACGATCGCACGTTGATGTGCGGTGCCGCTTCCATAGCTATGGGGCATGGGGACATTTTTTTCTACATTATGTTCCATTGCGATTAATTGCGTTTCATTACTCCATTGCATATATACAATTTAGTTCTCCCATAACGGATGACTATTAACAGCTGCTATATATATATATATATATATATATATATATATATATATATATATATATATATATATATATATATATATATATATATATATTGGGGGGGCCTAGGATTTAGTGCTTATATATAATCACACCTCTATTTTTATATCACTCCCCTCCAAAAAAAGAGAAATGTTCATTCAGCGTTCATTGCAACTCATCCTTTCTATTTCTAACTTTTCTTAATCAAGCGGTTATCAGAAGCACTATTCTAAAGCCAAAAATATTTCAATTGATTCCTGTCAAATATTTTCCTTGCAAAATGTTTCATTACAAGGAGTCAACTGCCAACTATACAATGTACATAAAATGATTAGTATAAAATAAAAATTGACGACTTTGGTTCACTGCGTTGCCTTCACAATAATTAGGGGTAAACAAATCTCAAAAGTATAAGAAGTCGAGAAAGAACATCTGAGCATACAACGTTGCGGATTTTTCCTTCTGTATTTACGGTCTGTCAAAGGCCCGTCACGGACACTAAGATCCACTGGAGGCCAGTCCAAAAAGGAAATAAATGGGGGAGAAATTATTAGACTGGAGTGTAAAATGGATATTACTTATTACATGAGTTATACGCATTGTTACTCTTTATAGTTATTTTATGTGTTAATTGTTATTGATTGTATTCAAAGAATGACCAGGGTAACAAAATATTCCATACCAGTCAAATTTTGTGCGAGAAATTCTTTTGGGTTAACGCAGTGTTAAATCATTGTTAATAATCAAAAAAGCAGGGGGTTTTCTTGTTGCTGCTCGATTATCTAACCTGAATAGCAACTTCTACTTTAGTTTAGTGAAATCTCTTTTAAAGACCCCGATAAATTGAAGATGATTTTCCATGGCTTTTCATTCCCTCTTCAAAGGATTTATTAATAACTTTACGAATTAATTTCGTTGCTCCACATCGACTGAGTTCTAAGATAAGGATATCTTTTTCGAAGATGAGTCCGAGGTTTAACCACTTATTCCAAAGTGAATTTGGAAAAGTGCTTTAAATAAGGGTAGTATTATTGTATATATTTCAATTTAAATAAAAAAGTCCTGACTGCGTCACTCAGAAGTCTGTTCGCTTTTGTGGCTTTCACAACGCATTGATTTGAAACTTTTATGTCCTCCAAAATTAATCCGCCAAATCTTTTTCGAATTTACTCCTATTTATATTAAGCCCACTATTATGTTTCTTCCCGGGATTAGACTGATCCTAGTGTATTTATTACTGACGTAGGTTAAACCCCGCACACCTTACGCCATATTAATAGAGATGTCGTAGGTTAACCCTACACATCTTACACCAGTTTAATATACATGTCGTAGAATAGGGTCAAACTAACCCTTTCTGCTTTACGAGTGCGTGGGAAGTTTACAATAGACGCAGAGTGCAAATTAACTGAAAGTAGTTTGGGCAATATTCGACTCTCTTGGAGTTCTGAGATAACAGAAAAAACGGGTACAGAAGTAACGTTACTACTATGCAAATGAATATTATGTTAGGAGATTAAAAGGAGTTTTAAAATGAGCTATACACACACTAGATTTCCACGGGTCTCCGCAGCCTAGGGACGGGGGAGGAGGGCTGAGGAAGGTTACCGTACAAACAAACGTATAATATTGACCCAGGGACGCTCGAAAGACCTTGTGCGTAAACCAAGCCGATGATGATACTTATACTTGGGTGGGGGGAAGGGGCAGAAAGAGCACTTGCAGAGGAGAGTTGCGTTTTGCTGTTACCTCGAAGATTTGGTTAGAGGAAGTAATCCTTGCATTGGCGCAAAGTTTCAACAATAGTGTTTGGATAGGGACTATTACGTGGGGTGAACCTAAATCTTGCTTTCGAGTAACACGAATCGAGATAGAACGCGCTGCGTTCGAGGAGCGGGAGAAGCGGGTCGAGGCAGAATAGCGTTAATTAACGAGAATACCGGGAGCTGGAGGGATTCTGCGAGAATTGTGCAGAGTCCAACGGGACGCGAATAGCGGATACTCACGGGGAGGCACAGAAGATACCGACGGGGCAGGGAGGACAGCGGATACTGACGGGGCAAAGAGGACGGCGGCTACTGGCTTCCAACTCTGGCGCAGGACTATGATAAGGGTCGAATAAGGTTTTTCCCCTTCCTTCCGAAGGGGAGGGTTTTAGGGTGAGACGCATCAGCAGAGGAGAATAGACTCTACCCATTAGCGCGAGCGTGAGAAGCTTCTTTAGCCGGTGAGGCGAACTGTGTCCGACTTCAGATGGGACCTTCTGGGCTTTCACACTTGTCACAGCTTTCTGTGTTGGTCCCATTTAAGATCATCGCGGCGTCTCATATTTCGCACATCCATTAGCGCAGACAAAAGGGAGCGTCCAGGTGTTTGTTCTCTCTCTCTCTCCCTCTCTCTCTCTCTCTTTCTTTCTATTGAATAGCAAGGCAGCGCCCCCTTGTCGCGGGAAGAGAGCCGTGTGTACCTTTGACTTTTCGGGCGATGCCAGTGAGGGTGCCTCTCTTTTGGGTACCCCCAGTAGGGCTTCCCTTGTCAATTTGGTCGGAAACGAGTTTCCAGACTAAGTGCGTCCATCTTTTTTTTAATCTATCCTCCTTTTTCTCTTTTATCCTATCTCTTCCACTTATTATACAAAAAGAAAACAAAAACCAAAAAACCCTACTCTTATCATGTCACTTTTACCCTTTTTTCCCTCTATCTACATATAAGTACCTGGCAGCTACCTCATGCGTCACAAGAGAGGCTTTGGAACCTCTATAAACAACGTTAATCGACGCTCACTGGTTGCGAGAGACTAGGACTAGAGGTGTCCTAGGCGTTGGGTCACGATGAATAAGATGAGGGTAGTGCCCCGTTAACCCCTTCCCTGGCGCGTAATTATTGACCAGTCACAGTGACCGTTGATGGGTGACTCTGGTAGAATCGGTCCGAGGTGACGGCTCTTTGTTCCCAGGCTGGTTGTTAGGCCAATAAAAAGCCTTGGATTGACTCTCTTGGTGTGGCGGGATATCCATTGAACGCTGCTCCGAGATCTTTGCTGCCATGAAGGCAACTAGTAGGAGTTTAGTACGGGGCGTGCTTTGTTGTTCACCCGGTGAGAAATCAATGGCCCCTTCGGGGACAGTCAGGGCTGCTTGGTTGGGAGCCATGACACGCCGAGGTTTGACGACTCGGTCGGACGAACAGCAGAACAGGAAGCGTACCTTCTGAAAGATCCGAAACGTCTTGGATCGATAGGCGGGGGCGACTAACGCGTGGAGAACTCACTAACCCTTTATTTTACTATTGATTGGTCGCAAAGTTTTGAGAGAGAGAAAGTTTTCAAAAATGAGAGGGAAAAAGGTCGAGCTAAACTCAAATATACATGTGCGATATGCCAGAAGTATAAGTTATGCGTGGACTTCCCGGAGGAATGTTTTTCGAAATGCCACCCGGGAAGTATATGCACCGACTGCATCTATAAAGGAGAGGTCTGAGAGGAAGTAGCATACTGCAATGACCTCAAAGATCTCTTCACAACATCTGAAGAGAAATCTAGGGCACTGGAAAGTAAACTACGAACCCTAAAAACGCAGCACGCGCTTTAGATTCGGCGTCTCAAGGAGAGAATCCTAGAGCTACCCACTAAACTAGAGGTCCAGTCAGCTCAAGCTTGAGACGAAACTCACACTGACTTGGGAGTTTCCGCCAAGGAGACTCCAACTCACGGAGGTGAAACTGCAGTGGCAGTCTCACTTCAGCCATGCGGAGAAAATAATAAGAAAGAGAAAAATAAAATGAAGAAGGAAAACGACCTTAATACAGCTCGCCCCAGTGTAGAGGATTCGAGCGTTACTGGTGTGTAAGGGAAGGTGAAAAGAGAAGAACAGAAAAGAGAAACAGAAGAGAAGATCGAAAAAAAGGGAAGAAGAATAAAAACAAGAAAAACAAGGGGAAATATGGAGACCAAAGAGAAAAGAGTTGTCCTTGGGAAAGAAAAGAGTGCAGTCAAATGTGCGAGGGTCAACCTTATTGGGGACTCTCAAGCACGGGCTCTGCAACCCCTGCTAGCAGCACGCCTTTGCGCGAGTATGAAGGTAAGTTGCATACCAGGAAGAGGAAACCAGCAGATCAGATAGAGGCGGAGAAATCTCAGATTTCTGAAAACTTAATCGTTGTCTAATGGTAAGTGGCAACGACCTCTACCTCAGAGGAAGAAGGATAGGCCCCACAGAAAGTATTCTCAACACAATCATGGGTGCTGTGGACGACTGTGGGCTAAAAACACGCAGACATGTAGTGGTCGGATGTCCCGAGAAGAGGTCCAACCCAGACCACTCACTCGAGGAACATCTCCCTTAATCGACGCGTCGGAGATTTGTGTACGGCGGAGGGGGTCATTTTTGTGGAACCTTAGCGCATCTTTTATAGTAGAAATGAGCTCTACCAAAGGAAAGGAGTACATCTATCGTTTAAAGGAAAGGCCGTACTCTACAATATGATACAAGATGTCGTGGAACGGAACCTAAGTAGTGTCAGGCCTAGAGTGAAGGCGGACGTAGGCCAGTACGCCCGTGTCACTGGTGGAAAGACCTTCTCGAAGGTTGCAAAGAGGAATGGTACCACTCTAGCAAGCAAGCCGGAAAAAGGAAGAGAGTAGGGGGTCTTACATTCGGGGACTCCCTCAAAGTTCTTCTGTTCAATGCGGGGTCAATCAGGAACAAGTTTCTTGAGCTCCGGGGCCTCGTAGCAACAGAAGAACTGGAGATGGTGGCCATAACGGAGTCGTGGATTAAGACCTCAAGCCGAAATTTTGAAGGTGAATTTACGATTCCTGGTTACAATCTCTTCCAGAAAGATAGGCCAGACAGAGAGGGTGGTGGTGTGATGTTGTATGTCAAGGATACTCTCAATTTGATGGATTGCAAAATCGTATCTGACCATGAACTACTAGGTGTTGACCTAGAGATAGGTTGTGCAAAATACAGGACGTGGTGCTTTATAGACCTCCTGCTCAACTTGTTGAAAAGGACAGAGATCTGTACCAGCTACTAGGAAAACTTGTTGCAGACAGAGCGTGTATCGTCATGGGGGATTTCAACGCACAAGATGACTGGGAAACCAGAGAAACATGTTTCGAGAACGCACTACTCCTGGAGTTTACGAACATCGAACTCCTGACTTAATGGGTAAGAGTGCCAACGAGAGGAAACAATATCCTCGACTTGGTTTTCACATCTGAGGATGACATCGTTGAGGACCTCTCTGTTGGTGAAGAGATCGGTGGCAGTGAGCATCGACTAATTCGATTTTTAGTCAAAGTCCCGATGGCAGGGCTTGAACTAGTAAACCGAGGAAACTTGATTTGAGAAGAGCAGACTTTGCAGGTCTTCATGCTGGAGTGACTAACGCGAGGCTAGAAGTGTGCTTTCGCTCTTAAAGACGCGTGAAACAGTTTTAAAACCACATTCATGAGTCCTCAATCTCATTTCATCCCTTTAAAATGCCTCCATCGGTCTTCTGTTCAACCAAATTGGTTTAATCGAGAAATCGGCCAACTGCTTATGGAGAAGAGAAATGTGTACTAGTAGTCGAAGATCTCGCGGGTCACTTTGACGAATACCGAAGGCTAGCCAGGAGAGTGAAATCCAGCATAAGGGTGGCTAAGCGGTCTCAGGAACTCCGAGTGGCGAGACTCTGTAAGAAGAATCATAAGGAGTTTTTTGGATATGTAAACAGCCGTAAACCAATCCGTCGAACGATTGGCCCTTTGAGGAATGAGGAGGGGACATTAAAGCACTCAGCTTCAAAAAATGCTAACCTCCTCAACGACTACTTCTCTTCAGTGTTTACTGAAGAGTGTGGTCCCATCCCCCGGCCAACGGATTTGACTCGGGGGAAAAACTGGAGGATTTGGACTTCACCGAAGGAGAAATAAAAAAGAAGATCACTGCCCTAATGACAAATAAGTCACCTGGCCAGTATGGGTTTCTACCTAAAGTGTTGAAAGAAGTTCGCGATCAAGTGTCACGATACCTGAGCGCAATCTTCAACATGTCAATCTGGACCGAATGCGTTACTAGAGACTGGCGTGAGGCGAAGGTGACTCCTATCTTCAAGAAAGGAGACCGTAACCAACCGTCGAACTACCAACCTATCAGTCTGACTTCGATAGTCGGTAAATTCATGGAAAGCATCATGGTGGACAAATTGACGTCGTATTTAGAGTCAAACCTGCTACTGAGGAGTTCCCAGCACGGCTTGCGAAGGCAACAGTCATGCCTGACGAACCTTGTGGAATTCTTCCACTTCGTCTTCAGTGAGCACGATCGGGACAAGGAGGTGGATGTGGTCTACTTAGACTTTCAGAAAGCCTTTGATAAGGTACCACACCACTGCCTTCTCTGGAAAGTGCGAGCGCTGGGCATAGACGGGAAAGTAGCAGGCTGGATAGAGAACTGGTTAAATGCCAGATGGCAACGGGTGGTAGTAAATAGACAGTCTTCTGAGTGAGTGCTTTTTACTAGCGGTGTGCCTCAAAGTTCTGTCCTGGGACCACTACTATTCATCATCTACGTCAACGACATGAACGGTGACATAGTTGCCAAGATTTCCAAATTTTCCGACGATACCAAGCTTGGTATGAACGTTGCAAAGGATGGAAATACTGCCTGCCTTCAAGATGATCTCGAAAGATTGGGGAATGTAACAACAAGGAGTAACAACAAAGGAAAAAAGGTACCCTAGGAGACCTTACTGTCCATTCAAGGAGGGTACCTTTGGACTAGCAATCGAGCGGGCACATGGCTGCTCAATTGTTTTGCGTCCCTAAACGGCCACTTTTCAAGACCTTGTCTAGTCTTGACTTGAACTGGTCAACAGATTCACTGTTGACAACTTCCACTAGAAGTGCGTTTCACTTACCGCAGATACTGTAAGTGAAAAAAATTACACACAGATTGCGGTTGTAACGCTTCAGTTCAAGTTTGAAGCCGTGATTGCGCGTTCTGTTCTCACTCAATGTGAAAATATCCCGGTAGTCAACATTGTCGAACCCTTGAAGTATTTTGAAAACTTCGATGAGCTGACCACGCATTCTACGGGTTTCCTGCGAGAACAGATCTAATTCCCTTAGTCTATCCTCATAACTTTTATGTCGGATAGAGGGAATTAGCTTGGTTGCCCTGGCTTGTACGCGTTCCAATCTCGCGATGTCCTTTCGCAATGAAGGACTCCAAAATTGTAAGGCATACTCCAGGTGTAGTCGGACAAGGGAGTTGTACAAGCACAGTACAATCTCCTGGTTCCGATAATCAAACCGGCGCTTAATATAGCCTAGCATTCTTTGGGCCTTTTTCTCCGCCTCAATGCACTGTTTCTAGAACTTGAGGTCACTAGTGATTGTTACACCCAAGTCCTTCTTAGTGTCAGTGGATTCAATAGCAGTGCCCTTAAGGATATACTGAGATTGGGGGTTTCTGTGGCCGATATGCATCACTTTGTATTCATTCACGTTAAAAGGCATTTGCCACGTGTCCGACCACTCCCTAATCTTCCAAAGATCTCCCTGCAGGCGGGCAGTACTTCCATCCTTTGCAACGTTCATACCAAGCTTGGTATCGTCGGAAAATTTGGAAATCTTGGCAACCATGTCACCGTCCATGTCGTTGAGGTAGATGATGAATAATAGTGGTCCCAGGACAGAACCTTGAGGCACCCCGCTAGTAACGGGCACCCACTCAGAAGACTGTCCATTCACCACCACCCGTTGCCGCCTACCACTGAGCCAGTTCTCGATCAAGCCAGCTACCTTTCCATCTATGCCCAGCGCTCGCACTTTCCGGAGAAGGCGGCGGTGTGGTACCTCATCAAAGGCTTTCTGAAAGTCTAAGTAGACCACATCCCCTGCCTTGTCCTGATCGTGCTCACTGAAAACGAAGTGGAAGAATTCCACAATGTTCGTCAGGCATGACTGTTGCTTTCGGATACCGTGCTTAGAACTCCTCAGTAGCAGGGTGACTCTAAATACGACGTCAATTTGTCCACCATGATGCTTTCCATGAGTTTACCGACTATCGAAGTCAGACTGTTAAGTCGGTAGTTCGACGGTTGGTTACGGTCTCCTTTCTTGAAGATAGGAGTCACCTTCGCCTCACGCCAGTCTCTAGGAACGCATTTGGTCCGGATTGACATGTTAAAGATTGCGCTCAGGTGTCGTGACACTTGATCACGCACTTCTTTCAACACTTTAGGTAGAAACCCATCCGGGCCAGGTGACTTATTCGTGATTAGGGCAGTGATCTTCTTTTTGATTTCTCCTTCGGTGAAGTTTATATCCTCCAGCTTTTCCCTCGAGTAGGAATCCGTCGGCTGGCGGATGGGACACGTTAACATTTTCTGCATCTGAATGCTTTAATGTCCCCTCCTCATTCCTTAAAGGGCCAATCGTTCGAAGGATTAGTTTACGGCTGTTTACATATCCAAAGAACTTCTTGGGATTCTCTTTACAGAGGGTTGCCACTCGGAGATCCCGAGACTGCTTAGCTGCCCTTATGCTGGACTTCACTCTCCTGGCTATCCTTCGGTATTCGTCTGAGTGAACCGAGATCTTCGATTTCCGGTACACAGTTCTCCTCTGCCTAAGCAGTTGGCTAATTTCTCGATTAAACCACTTTGGTTAAACAGAAGACCGACGGGGGCATTTCAGAGGGATGAACCGCGATTGAAAACTCATGGATGTAGTTTGGAAACTATTCCACGCGTCTTCAAAAGCCAAAGCACACTTCTAGCCTCACGTCAGTCAGTCCAGCACGAAGGCTTGCAAAGTCTGCTCTTCTCAAGTCAAGTTTCCTTGATTGACTGGCAACAGACCTTACCTTCGGGATCTTAACGCTTAATCTAACTAGCTGGTGATCACTGCCACCAAGCTCTTCGCCTACAGAGAGATCCTCAATGATATCATCCTAAGAGGTGAAGACCAAGTCGAGGATATTGTCTCCTCTCGTCGGTTCTCTGACCCATTCAGTCAGGAACTCGTTGTTGGCGAACTCCAACAGTACCGCGCTCTCGCCACAGGCTGCTCTGGTTTCCCAGTCAACTTGGCTATTGAAATCGCCCATAACGATGCACACTCTGCCTTGAACCAGTTCACCCAGCAGCTGGTACAGATCCCTGTCTTTCTCAACGGGTTGGAAAGGGGGTTATAAAGCAGCAGAGTCCTGTATCTGACAGGACCGATCTCTAGTCAAACGCCTAGGAGCTCGTGGTTGGATAGAACGTTGGAGTTTGTAGATTTGATTGTATCCTTGACATACAACATTACACTGCCACCCTCTCTGTCTGCACTATCTTTATGGAAGAGTTGGTAGCTAGGAACCGTGAATTCGCCTTCAAAGTCTCGGTTTAATGTTTTTATCCACAATTCTGTTATGGCTACCATATCGGGTTCTTCCGTCGCTACGAGGTCACGGAGTTCAGCAAACTTGTTCCTGATTGACCTCGCATTGAACAGAAGAACTTTGAGGGAGTCCCCTAATGTAGGACCCCCTATACTGTTCCGTTCCCAGGCTTCTTGTTTGTCGCGGTGGCACCATTTTTGACAACCTCCGAGAAGGTTATTTGGGGAGTGACTCGGACGTACTGTCGTACGTCCGCCTTCCCAATGGGCCGGACACTCCTTTGGGTGCGCTCCACGACATCCTGGATGAGGTTAGCTAGGAACGCCTTACCCTTAAAGAAGAGGTGCACCCCATCCCTTTGGTAGAGGTCTTTTCTACCATAGAATACGGCGTACGGGTTGACAAAAAAGACACCCTCCGCCGTACAGAGGTCTGCAAGGTGCCTGTTTAGCGACATGTTCCTCAAGTGGGCAGTCCGGCTTGGACTCCACCTCAGGAGCATCCCCACCACGACGCGTCTGCGGGTTTTCAATCCACAGTCGTCGACAGCACCCATAACTGTCCTCATAATCTCGCCTGTAGGGCCTACCCTACCTCCTCTGAGGTAAAGGTCGTTGCCACTTACCATAATGGCAACGACTGAAGTCTCTGAATTCTGAGACTTCTCGTCCTCAGCTCTTATCTGCTTATTCCCACAGCCTGAGAATCAGCTCACCTTAACGCTTGTGCAAAGGCGGGCCGCTAGCAGGGGCTTTAGAACCCGTGCTTGAGAATCACCAATAAGGGTGACTCTTGCACATTTGTCTGCAAACGACTTAGTCTTTCCTTTCGGAGGCGACTTGCCGCTTTCCTCTTGTATCTCTGAATTTTTCTTCATCTTCTTCTTATTCTTCCTCTTCTTCTTCTTGTCTTCCTTTGTTATCTATTCTTTTGTTTCCCTGTTTCTTTTCTTCTGCTTCTACTTTCTCGTCCTGTTTCCACTTTCTTTTATTCTCTTTCTACTTTTTCTTCTTCTCTTTCTTCTTTTTCTTCTTTTATTTCTACTTTCTCTTCTTTCTTCTTTTATTTTCTTTTTGGCTTGTTGACAAAGCCCTTAAGCAGAAGAAATCGGCTGTTGGACGTCAGGAGCCTTCTCGCCTAAGTATCTGCATCTCTCTGTTTTTAAGAGTTGAACTTTTCTTTTAAGGAGGGAGTTCTCCTCTCTTAGTTGAAGATGCTCTCGCCAAGGCGCTTCTCGAGTTCGCAGAAGTCACAGACACTGACGGCATCTGTGAGCTCCTTGCAACTCCTGCCCCCGGAGTCTTCACTCCATCTGTAGACTTTGCATATTTTGCAGGTTAGCTTTCGAAACGGAGGACCATTCTTCTTCGCCATCTTACAAAACTCACGGACCATACGCATTGAAAAAGGGTTTTTTGGTTGTGATTTTCTCTCGCACTAATCACATCCGCCTATTTCCAGGAGGTTTTCGGTCGTTCGGCGAACAGAAACCCTTTGACCAAGCACACCAACCCTAAGGTCTTCCCTGCGCCGGACGTCCCCAATCGTGCCGCAGCTTTCAACTGAGCACCATGAGAGCCCCAGTGAACTGGTTCTCTGATTTTTCGACAGGGGGGCTTGAGGTGTAACTGTCTTCCTACTAAACCCTATTAATTAACTAAAAACGGCCAGACTTGAGGCAAATAGTAAAGCTAAGTGCCCACGACTTCATCAGAGATCTTTAGCTGATCTTGCAACCAGCAAGGCACAAAAGCTCTCTTACCAAAGATCAGTTGACCCTTTATTCATCAAGTAGCGGTCACAGGGAGATGGTCAGACAATTACACGTGGCAAATGCCTTTCAACGTAAACAAATACAACGTGATGCATATCAGCCAACCGAAATCCCCAATCACCCTATTTCCTTAAGGGCACTGCTCTTGAATTCACTGACACTGATAAGGACTTGGGTGTATCTATCACCAGTGACCTCAAGTTCTTGAAACAGTGTATTGAGGTGGAAAAGAAAGCCCAAAGGGTGTTAGGGTTTATAAAGCGACAGTTTGGATATCGGAACAAACTGATAGTACTGTGTCTGTACAACTCCCTCGTTCGGCCGCACCTGGAGTATGCCTTAAAATTTTGGAGTACTTCATTTAGACAGGACATCGCGAGATTAGAACACGTGCAAGGCAGGGCAACCAAACTGATTCCCTTTATCAGACATAAAAGTTTTAAAGATAGATTCAGGGAATTAGATATGTTCTGGCTAGAGACCCGGAGACAAAGTGGACAGCTTATTGAAGTGTTTAAAATACTTCTAGGCTTCGACAGATTGGACTATGGGGATATTTTCCAGTTCAGCGAGGAAAGAACAAGAAATCACGGCTACAAACTTGAACTGAAGCGATACCAGCGTGATCTGTGTTGGGAAATTCTTCACATACAGTATCTGTGGTAGTTGGAACGCACTTACGACGGAAGTTGTCAACAGTGAATCTGTTGACCAGTTCAAGTCAAGACTAGATAAAGTCTTGCCAAATAATCGTTAAGATCCTCGCGAATGATCTTCGAGGCTGCCAACAGACACCCTCGAGGATTTCGCCAAAAATACCCTCCTTGTATTGACTGTAAGGTCTTCTAGGGTACTTATTTTCCTTGTTGCTCCTTGTAGCTCATTTAAATTTAATACACAACTGTAATGTTTTTCACTCTTCTTTAATTTTGTATCATCCTCATATTTGGCATAATGAATTAGTGTCCTAATCTTTAAAATAGATTTTGAATAATAAGGAGGCAAGTACGGATCATTATTTTACACAGCTGATGACAGATACGCAGCTTCATTAAATCCATTCTACCAGGAATAGGGGCTGCGTGAGGCCAAACAGTTTTAGATATATTTTACTAAGGACATCTTCCTGTATATTATGCGGTTTTGAGTTTTAAGAAGTCTGCGATGTGGAACAGTATCAAATGCTATCTGAAAATCGAGGTAAAGTAAATCGATAGTTTTACACTGGTCAAAGGTTTAATTCATTTATTTACTCAATTTACTCAAATACGAGCGTCGACGCCGAAAACCCCGATTAGTGTCATTTTTAAGTTTTTGGATCCAAATGTTCCACGAATAAGGTCCCTAATGATAGATTTGAAGCACTTACCAACAAATGGTAAGGAAAGCGGCCTAAATATTTAAGAAATAGTGCTTATCTGAGTAGGAAAATCAAAGGCAACCTTACATCTTTGAACTTACTTGAAACAATTTCTTCATTAATTGATTTGTTACAAATGTTACAGAGAAGATTTACAGTTCGTTTTCTGATTCTTCAAAGTGAATTGTAATGACTTTATTGAGAGCTGCGCTTTGAAGATTTTAATGTCGCTTATAAAAAAATTTTAAAGACTATTCTAAAGACTATCCTCAGTAAAATTAATTACGTCTGTGATTGTAGGTATACGAGGGGCGGTCAATAAGTTTTGCGAATCGGTAGGGCAAAACGGAGGAAGGGGGATGGCTGTTTGTGGGGTCGTTAGGACAAGTTATGACAAGTCAGGACCTGTTGCCGCACGCTCCTGCCTCGTCTATTCAAGAAGCAGTAGCTGATCGCAGATCGTCAGTCATAAGTTTTTCAACAATGGAGAAGGTTGAGCACCACGCACTGATCAAACTTTTGACCAAGGAAGGCAAGAATGCAAAAGAGATCCATGAACGCATGGTTGCACTGTACACCGACACCGCCCCTTCCTATGCAACCATTGCTCTCTAAAATAGGGAGTTCTGCCATAGTCGTGACTCCCTTGAAGTTGACCCCGTCCAGGACGCCCGTCAGACGCGAACAACGAGGACAAGGTGGCCCGTGTGGAAAGGATAATCCTAGAAAATCGAGGGTGAAGGTCGAAAAAATCGAGCAAGAACTTGGAATATCACATGGAAGTGTTATCAACATCATTCACGACAATTTGGCCAAGGTCTCTGTCTGTTGAGTGCCTAGAAACCCCACGCCGAATCATCGACTTCTACATCATCAAATTCCACAAGGCCAGAGTTGCACAAGCTGCCCTGCACCAGTGCGGATTCGAGGAGCTCAACCAGTCCAGATCCGGCCCCTAGCGACTACTTTTTATTCCGCCAGCTTAAGGCTGCCCTGCGTGGACGCCGGTTTGGGGACGATGAAGATGTCCAGCTCGCCGTCCAGAAGTGGATTAAACAGCAGTCGACAGATTTCTGGTTGTCGGGAATTCGAAGCCTCAGGGACAAGTGGCGCAAGTGCGTTGAAGTCGAGGGTAGTTATATTGAAAAATAATAAAACACTTTTCCTCATATCTCGTTTCCTTATATCCGAATTGCAAAACTTAATGACTTCCCCTCGTATTTCTGATACTTCCTAATGTAAAGACATAGGCAAAATGGTTATTTAATGCCTCTAATCTATGGGGTGTTTCGCCCTTTTGCACAACTTCAGAATCCTCCAAAGCACCGATGCATTCCCGATCGGCTTTTGATCTCTCTGTTCTCTTTTTATGCTATATTTTAGAAGAAGATTGTGAGAGGATTCCCTCGAAGGAGCAATGTGAAAGGAAGCCCCCCTCGGAATACCCCTTTAAGCCCCTTTGCTCTAAACCACGTGCTCCCTGGCGTGAAAAGTTTAGAATCTTCGAGAAGGAAGCAGTCCCGCGATGGGTCACCCGACCCAGCTGTATATATTTACTTTAGGACGCTCCTCGCTCCACCCTCCCAGCAGTAAAGCAGAGCTCTCACCCCATGATTGCCAGGAATGTCTATTCCTCCACGAGCGCAGCCGTACTAACCCTACCCCAATATCATGGAGGAGGCAAACTTCAATGTCTTATCCGACTGGTTATCTCGAAGTAAGTTACATAGACTGACATCGAGAATCCTCTAGGGACGGCCATGCCTTGAGGCTAGCTATCGGAGCACACACCTGGCTATTTAACACTTAGTCAGCCATTCTTCTAGGAGATTGAGAGTCTGAAGATTCCTCCATCCAGACCGTTTTGTCTGTTCCCCAGCGAAATCCCGCAACCCTGTTCGTGTCGTCCCTTGGCGTCCTGATTTCACAAGCAGATCTGCCTACGTGAAGGTTTGGCCCCTTTTCAGAAGAAAACTATCAAGCCACCTTCTTCCCGTACAACTGTGTGACCCCCCTCATATCGGATCACCTTTCAAGACTCCTATTCTTTCGTCCCTGAGACTCCCTGCCAAACCGCAGAACACTCTCGTGTTTGGGATTCCAACTCTCGGAAGCAGAGGAAATCTCGTTCTTCAACAAGAGGGAATTCAAAACCCCTATCTACGAGTCATTCTCTTTATAGGAATCTCCGAAGTATCTTCTCGAAAACCTGTCCCGTTGGTCTCCCTCCCCCCGCGACCATGTGTTGTAATCCCCTGATTACACCCCGTCAATCGTCACCAGCATCAACTTTTGAATTGACTTCCCGTTCAATCGTAATTAATATATCTTGTTGAAGTTAACGTTAATTTTGCTCCTCTCGCTTAACTTTTTCATATTATAAATTGTCACAATTAACTATCTTTATCGATCAATTTGTTCCTCTTTTATATTTATATATAAATATTGACCCATTTATTATATATATATATATATATATATATATATAAATTTTATTTGGGAGTCTTTTCTTTATATATCCTTTGAACTGCAACTTGGCAAGCCATTAGATAATTCCCGGTCAATATATATACATTAACCCATTTATTATATATATATATATTAAAATAATATTTTGGGGTCTTGTTCTTTATATATCCTTTGAACTGCAACTGGGCAAGCCATTAGATATATCCCGGTCAACCGTAAAACGCACACTGTATATAAATTAAAGAGGCGGCCCCCCACTCCTTTAATTGCCGTAAAGCAAATCGCAGGTGGCCTAGGTTTGTCTATCTGGCCGTGCTTGTGTATGCGCCCTTGCGCATACCTCTACATATATGTATATATATATATATATATATATATATATATATATATATATATATATATATATATATTTATATCATTATCCTTATATTAAAATCTGGTGAGAGGTGTGGGGTTGTTTTGTATTGAAGGAACCCTTTTTTCTTTTTAAGTTGTCCCCCAAATTAAGTTGTTTAGTGACCAATTTGCCAAGTTCGTTCAAGGATATTTAAAGATAGTGGAACAAGTTTGTTTTTTTTTCTTTTGATTGATCATCTTTTAGGGGTCACCGTTTTTCTCAAGCTTATTTTCGTTGTGTGTTTGTTTGTTTTTTGAGACTATCTCCCCTAACACCCCTACTAAAAATCACCATGCAAGATTAAAAGGCCTATAATTACTGGTCATATATGGATCAATTTTTAAATTATTATATTTATTTTATTTTATTTACTGATTGAGTAAAATCACTGTGTGAGTAAATCTCCCTTAGGATTTTAATACGAACATAAGAGCCCCATAATTTTTTCGGTGAGATTCTTGGAGGCGCCGAGCGGCCATATGCGCATTTACAACAGCATGATGTTATTTGAAAGTTTCTGACAGCAAGGCGAGATCCTTGTGTTGTCGGCAAGGATCTATTTGCTATATTAAAGAGAAAGAAAGAAATAAAAAGACAGAAAAACGAGAGCAAAGAAAAGCTGAAGAGAATAGAGAAAGAGAGCAGAGAGAAGCCGAAGAGAATGAGAAAGAGAGCAGAGAAAAGCTGAAGAGAAAAGAGAAAGAGAGCAGAGAGAAGCTGAAAAGAGAAGAGAACAAAGAGAAGTGGAAGCAAGAGAGGGAATTCGTCAGCATGAGCGTGAACTAAACAGAAACCAATTGGAAACCCTTTCCGTTAGCTCGAAGAATGTATCGCCCCAAATCCGATCAGTAAATTTGCCAGTGTTTATGGAAGGCGAGGATTTCAGCGCCTACTTTACTCACTTTGAGAAAATTTTAGAAGTGAACAACTGGAAACATTATAGCCGATGGACTCGCTCGAGTACTTCGCCTAGAAATTTTCATTTCCCCCATCCGCCGAAGCCATCCCCAACAACTTCGTCCTCAGGTCGGAATTATTATCGGCTATCAATATGAATCCTGATTTTTATAGGGCAAACTTTCGCCAGGTGAGGATACTTCCTGGCCAAACCTACCGCCAATTTGGATTCACGTTCCAGAGGACTTTCCAATTCTGGTAGGACTCAGCCCAAGTCAACCGCAACTACGAGTCTCTATTTAAGTTCGTCTTACGGGATCGGTTGAAGGCTGCTTTACCCTCTGAAATCCGTGCATTCGTAAAGGATACACGCGTTTCTTCCTTCACCAATGTATATAAGAGGTAGATGTGCACGCGTCAAGCCACCACCTATACCCGAAAGACCCCAAGAAGTCTTGAACCTAATGCCTTCAAAGTAAAGGTAACATCTCTAAGTTTCCCACGAAGAACTCGCTCAGGTTTGTGAAGATACCTGGTCCATCTACACCCAAATACCATCCCCTGCCGGAATCGAGAGATATTAAGCCCCTCATAAATTATCCCCCAACGTCGGATTACCATCGAAGGTCCAAAGTGTCTTTTTCCTGCTGTGTTCCCTGTAATGTGAGGACCTACAGTCCCCAAAAGTTCATAATTGCGTTCTAGTCCTATCAGCAAATTCCTCAAATAAGTACCTCTCTTTTTCTCATCCGCCCGCACGCCCTGAAACTCCAGCAACTTCCCCCATCAAGGAGTCCCCCGGGGCAGCAAGCCAATTTCCTTTTAAACAAAAGTTTGAGTTCGAAACGGAACTGATAATGGTTACAGAGTGTCAACACTTGTAAGAGACACCGGCTCTACTTGCTTCGTCGTCGCAGAAAAGTTGCTCCCTCCAGTGGACCCCGACCACGATAAATTGGCAGTAGTTCATGACTACTTGTAACGTGCAAATCGGTTCCCCGTGGTCCTCTGCTATCTCGAATGTAAATACTTTACTGGTTGTGCTCAAGTGATAGCAGCCCTTATTAAGTTCTGCGCCGTGTTGGTCAGCAAGAGCCCGCAGCTCTCCTAACCCCGTCGCACAGCCCGTCATCACGAGAGCCAAGGCACTGAAGGACACTGCTCTCCCAGTGCCATTAGAACCCCCTTATGGCCCAGAATTTGCAGCCCTAAAAAACGAAACTTTTGCAAGCGCTCAAAAGGAATGCTCCACCCACCATCCATTGTGAGAAAAAGGGAGAAATAACGAATCAGGTTCTGGCAATGGTCAAAGGAAAGTCGCCTACCTCATTAGTGACGGAGTCGTTTTTCGCTTCAGTTCGGCTGAGGATAAAATCCCAACTCGCTCGTTATGAATCACACCTTTACAAGTTCCCCAAGTCCCCCGACTCACCCACGATGGATTACTGGCTGGGCATTTTATCCACAATACAACCGCCCAGAGAATCTTCCGTTATTCCTTTTGGCCCAGTGCAGCCAAAGATATTGCCGAGTTTTGCAGGTTGTGTGACATTTGTCAAAACACTAGCGCAAAAAGACGAATTCCACCTGCCCCCATCCAGAAAACCCCAATTGTCTCAGAGCCTTTCTTTAGAGTGGCCATAGATTTGATTGGCTAAATTCACCACAGTATAGTGAAGTACACTCGTACGTCCTCACTCTTGTTGATTTTGCAATGAGATTCATCGACGCAGTCCCCTTTAAAAAGATAGATAGCCTGACCTGTGCGGAGGCCCTGATTTCTATTTTTTCCTGCGTCGGCATTCCGAAGGAGATCTTGTCGGACAGAGGTAGACAGTTTACCTCTGAACTAATGAAATACGTCGGCAAGCTCCTTATAATCAAGCCCCTATTCACCTCCCCTTTTCACTCCGCTGCTAACTTCGTCTGTGAAATCTTAAATGGTACTTTGAAGACCATTTTAAAAGTTAGGCGGCCTAGGGTCGGCTATCTTCCCGTGCTTGTGTATGCAATGCACCCTTGCGCCGAGCGAGTCTTCACAGGCATACCTCGACATGGATGATAAAAAATACATCGATTCCTGTTTTCGATATTAGTGAGTGATAGCTTTTAAAATTTCATAGCGTCTGTTACGCTATTAAAACTTTTGTATTGCTTCTTTTAAGATTTCCTATCGTCTTTTATGCTCTCGTATATATTCTTTGATCTCTCTAGTACTCCAAGGGAAGGTGAAATAAGTATTTACATCTCTGCTATTCCAATTTATTATTTCTTCTCTATTTCTCCAAAGCGAGATTTAATTTTGTACTTTTGATTCTCTCTTCTTATTTGTAAATAAATTACCCAACCGTCTTGGAATTTAGAATTAATGATTTCGCTATTGCAAAAATTGGCTTTTCTAACCCGTTTCGTTATTTACTTCTTTCTTTTTGGTAAAACCAATTTATTTTATTTTCTGAAATTAAAAGATTAATTTTTCATCATTTTACCTGTTTTACTCGTTTCACTTTTCTATTTTGCTATACAAACGACGTCTGACATGTAGCTGAGAAAACAAGGTAAATAAGTAAGTGGAAAAGCCAAAAAGATATTGAACTCTATAGCAAATAATTTAAATTATTTTTATTTCATAAATATTGTGCCATTTTTTAATTTCATTGTTGCCTGTTACCTGACACCGGAAACTAGCAATGACTCCACAAGTGTTGCATGAGTAGAATATTTTTGGTTTATTCCAATAAGTTTCATAGTTAACCTAGAAATATCTCTGCATATAGTTTGTATGTTTTAACTGTTCAATGTGCGATAGGTGATTTGTCGCCTAACTTTAACATGAAAGAAAATAACTCAGCGATTTCATTTACATAGATATATTTACCAAAATTACATGGGAAAGTGAAATCTTCTAATATTCATTTTATTCAATGGAATCCATGTTGGTCTCTACAGCGGCCTCCAAGCGGCGTCGGAACCTGCTTCAGGCCTTCGCGTCTATCCCCCTTTTTAACGGGGTGAAAACTGTTGTGAACCTGTACCTAAGCTCCATCTTAGTGATGCATTGGGCTTAAGATCTGTTGCGCTCTCTCTCTCTCTCTCTTTCTACCACGCTTCGCATATAATAGTTGAAGTAGTTGCATTCTGAGAATTTAAGAGGCCACATATTCAGAGGGATGTGGTCAAAGAAATTTTATAAGAGCCAAGACTGTGTCCTACTGCCTGTGTTGCATTATGTAGAGTTCTGTTGCCACACTTACTGCCTCCTAGCGTCTTCCTCCTGGAGGCAGGGCAACACTGACTCTTTCAAGCACTTGATGTAACCCTGCATATTGATTATGAGGTCATCTTTGCTTCCAAGCCGCTGTATCCTCGTAATTACAGCTTGGTTCAACCTACTATTTCCTGATTCTCTTCACCTTCCTCAGATTGACCCCCAAGCACTCAGTGGTCATCGCATTCTATCTCTCGACGTGAATACCAACCGTTACAACTTGCCTTTTCCCATTTTGGGGAGAAATGAATACAGCTATTGTATTACACTTTTTATAAACGATGCACAACTGTGTCTACATGATATGAAGAATAGCTAAACGACGCTAGACAGCATGCATGCGCAGAATTCAGAATTGATATTGGCGACAAATTACCCATCTTCCCTTGTGTCCCATAATGCCATCTTTTATATAATATTTTTCACGATAAAATGAGGAAGGTTCTATTCAGTTCAACTGAATGGATTTTTTGTAAATACTTCGGAGACCACTTTTAGAGGCAATTAATTGGCGTTTGGAAACTCCTGACCTAAGGATACTTGCCTTTAGAATTGCGAAGGTGAGTAAATCTTTTGGTAAGGGGCCATAGAAGAAATTAACAATCTGAGGAAGTAAACATTCCATAATTTCTTTAATTAATTCTGGATTAGAATAGGATAAGAACGCCATCTTCAAGTCAGCATCTTTTGAACGTCTTTAAGTTAGTAAAACACGGGTCTGAATACATTAATATGGGCTTACTGCTTTACATTACTTGAATACTGAAATATTCTCTTAGTTTTCTCTCGAATTGGTAAAATCTGCCATTATTATTTTCTATAACCTATGACAAGATTTAGCTACTTGATCACGGAAATTCATTAATCAATTGTTTTACTCTTGTTTATATTCAGAAAAAAATAAAGGTCATATTTTGGAAATTCTAGCAAATTCTAAGAAAAATTATTAACTTTCAATTACCTAATCATCGCTATAAGCGTTCTAAAACCAGCAAAATAGGAAATGATGTGGTAACATAAATTCCCCTAAATAGCTACAAAAAACTACCCACATATGTGTATGTGACAATTTGTAAATTACTCAGGAAAAGTAGAAAAATCTGATTCTAAGCGTTCATTTTTATTTAAATATTCGTCATTCAAGGAAAGAGGCCTTAATATATACTGTCAAAAGCACTTGGAATCTTGTTTTTATTTTTAAGACAGTGATCTACTTATATATGTATCTATATCCTTACCTTTGAATCTTACTCCGTTATTCTCAATTAGCTCAGATTATCCAGCCTTGGTTTCATAAGTAATTACGTTTATAAGGAAAATATGGCATCAGTAAAGTTTATTCGACAATTATTTCTCCTGCATTATAATATCTTTTTGCATTTCAAGAGTATAGGTAAATTGTTTCATAATAAATAGAGAGAGTGGAAAAATTATCCTAATTAATTTTGTTATATGAGCGTGAGGATACCGTGCCAATTATCCAGTCCAAATCACAGTCTCAGTCACAAAATTTGTGAAGAATAGGATAAAAAATACTTTCGGATTAAGTTAAGGGGACTAGGACCAAAGGTGTACACTCATATCAGCTGCAAGACCTGCATCGAAGATTTGAGAGGATGGAGTTTATGAGCCTTTGAGATATATTACCACATTATAGTTTGCTTATTAATGATATGAAATATGCATCATCAAGCGATCTTCAGTTGCGCTTTCTCCGACACAAGACGTTTAACTCGAACTTGCATAGGCAGAGAGCTGACACGAGGCCGTCTACAATGGGCTTTGGAGCAATGGGGTGAGGGGAGAGCCGCCTTCTGTTCGAGTGCACGGGATTTTAAATACAAGAAAACATATATATATATATATAAATATAGGCGAGTATGTCTAAAATTGGCCGGAGTTTATCTCATAGAATTCTAAGTTGCGGTTCAAGGATATATAAAGATCAAGACCCCAAAATATAATTTTAATGTCAATAATAATAAATGGGGTGGGGAGATATATATAAAAGGGAAACAAATTAGACTTTATATGGATAGTTAGTTAGATCGGGACAATTTATAATCTGACAGAGCTAAGCGGGGAACGCTAAATTACCGTTAATCCGAATAAGGGAGACTATTTAAATTTGATCGAAAAGTCAATTAAAAAGGGATGCTTCGGAATCAAGGGAACGAAGGAAGGGGTGTAATCATGGGATTACAAAGCAAAATCGTTTTACCTTGAAGCTTAGAGATATTCGGAGGAGGGAAAACTAACCGCACGGGACTTCGAGGAGACACTTCTGACGGTGTTGACGAGGAGTTCTCGTAGGTGGGGTTGGGAGTACTTTTTGCAGAAGAACGAGATTTTCTCTGCTAAAAGAGATTTGATCTCAAACACGAAAATTCTGCGGCACGGCTGGAAGTCTCAGACACTGGACACGTGAGTCTTGAATGGGGGTGCGAGACGAGGGTGGCCACCCATTTCTTCAGGAAGAAGATGACTTGATAATCTTTCTTCTGAACAGGGGCCAAAGCTTCACGAAGGGCGATCTGTGGGTGAGATCTTAACGACGAGGTACGACTCGAACAGGGGTTGCGAGACTTCGTGGGAAACAGACGCACCGTCTGAACGGGGGGACTGGCAGGCTCTTGATCTCCTCAAGGAATGGCTGACACAAGGTTATATAGCCTGGTGGTTTGTCAGTTAGATAGCCCCCAGGGAATAGCCGTCCTTAAGAGAATTCACAACTCCAGTCTGTGCAAACTTAGTTCGTGATAAGCGGTATGATCGAACGGCGAAGTTTGCCTCAGGATGTAGGGTTGAGTTTGTAAGAGCACATTCGCTGGTTAAGGAAATGGCTGCGAAGGATTGAGGAGTGGACTCGGCGTTATCGCGGGGTGGGGGGATGAGGGGGAGCGATGTGTGCCCCACATAAGTAAATACAGCCGGGTTAGGCGGCTCAGCGCACGATAGTTTCCTTCTCGTCGATTCTAAAATTCCCACACCAAGGAGCACGTGTTCTGTGGCTCGAAGTGGGCTGAAAAGAGGCCCTTCGAGGGGCTTCCTCTCACACTGATCCGCCAAGGGGCTTCCTCTCACAACGATGTTATACGAAGTGACTAACTTGAAGTTGCAATAGAAAGTTACGACTTTGGGCTCATTGCTTTTCGGCCATTCCTAAAATCGTCTGCTATTTCTCGACAAAGTCCTAAATAATGATTGATCCTGGAAGTATATTGACGTTCTCGCAATCGATAAGTAAATTTTACGTAACTATAATTCTTCAAAGTTTCTTTTGCTCTCCGTATCGCTTGATAACTTCTTCAAATTTCTTTTTCGTGTCTTTTTCCACATTCAAACCTGGACGCGCACTATTCAATACAAAGAAATAGTCATACAATGTGCATATCTTGCAACACTTGAATCATGTTTCTTTAGATGCGTAACTTTTACCCACGCGGTGCTATAAAATTCCCAACCCACGTGACAGCCGACCTCCATTTTAATGTAGTTCTTCAGGACCGGTGACACAGAAACTGCCTGCCTAATTAACTTTGGTAAGTTTGATAAGGCTTACAACACAAGCTGAACAATAAAGTCGTTCTCTATAAATTTGTTAAGCGGTCGGAGGAAGCAGATAGCATCTGTTCTTGCGGAGCTATAAAAAAACCCAACAAAATTGACCCTATTTCCCTTAAAAGCACTTTATATTACCCACAGAATAGTCGTTTTTTAACGTGATAAAGACCCATATAGCGTAATTAACCCTCTCTAGTTTGAGTCAACTAATAAAGAATAATAAAGTAAACGGAGAACATCAGAATATTTCCCCCGCCTTCTCTCTCAAAATGAAAACAACTTATATTCTTTTCTTTTTACTCATAGAAATGAAACTTGTGTAATGTATGGTGTACATTTTCATTTGGCGAATATAGGAAGGAAAATCTAAAATGAAATAATAGGTATTTTAAAGAATGATATGCGAGGCAATGAGTATACTACGCTTCCAGACCATGAAGAAAAGTTCATGAGGACACCGAGTTTTATATATTGAACACACATTCAACAGCACAGGCTTCCTTAAGAAATCTGTTGTATTTTAGATGGCCAACTAGCGCTCTTCAGTAAGAAGGGCACCGATTATAGCAGCAGCTTTATAGGCTACTTGTTTTCCCTATATTTAACACGTTAAATATAGGGTCATAGGTAGTAGAATAAAAGTTTACGCCAAACTATTATGACCAAAAGTTTTTCGTGTTAAAAAAACTTTAAACTAATTAAGGAATAAGCTATAGAACTCTAATAGAGCACCAATCTCACTGACCCGAAAACCTTTCTGCCTGAGCAGGAATAGCTTTTACTACAATTATTGTTAGCAAGAGACAACAATTAGTAGGGCCTTGAAAGATTACTAGCAAAAAAACAAGGAATCAATCAATGAACTCCCTTACAAAAGCAATGTCTCTTTCATGCACTGCACTATCTTATTCCCTAGTCCTGAATCCTTTAATAACACTTGGGAACGGTTTGTTTACTTCTACACTGGTGGTACACATGGAGTAACCACTTTCTTTGCTTCAACTAAAAGTTTGCATCACTCTACTGACGACCATTCATGACGGTTATCTCATACAGTCTGCCACATACTGGCCTCTTTCTCTCTCAAGATTGAAGAATCTGATTTGTTATCAATTCCTGATTTTATTAATGATATATGGTTCAATTCACGTTATATTAAACATCTGCAATCTGTCCGATGACTTCATCAAAAGTTCATCTTAAAGAACCTACCTTTGTTAATGACCTACATATCTATGACAGTCTCGCACTACTTAGTGTTTCTACGACAAAGTCCCGAAAGACACAGTCTCTCTTAAACACCAATCAATAGCAGAATGCTACAAGTCTTAGTTTCTTTGACAACCTATTATGGTGAGTTTCTGCAGTGGATAGGTTGTCTAGGGAGTCTTGTTATTATAGGGCTCTACCATGAATTGGTTACTCGGAATCTTCCAGACGAAATCATACAAAAGAACAAGACATGAATCGGCTAAATCAATCTCTTCATCATCACCAACAAAAAGCCAAGAAGTAAAGGTCACAAGAAGGATCACCTCCTCTAGGTAGCGCAAGGTTTGCTAAGAAGGTCATTTGCTCAAATTTCACCCTAAAATAGCATTGAATTAAACCCTATATGCGCTGTTACCCGAAGTGTATTTTAGGCAGCTAAAAGATCTCCCTGGAGCAGATACACGTTAACCATTAACTCCAAAATGCCTATCCCAAAAATATAGTGACAAGTACAATGGATGTTAGGAAAGCGTTGCCCGAATCACTTTGTGATTCTACAGAAAAATGTCAACACCATCAATGACAAAAGTAAGTTTGAAATACGATTGCAACATCCCTCAATTTTACATCCAGGGGCTCAATGAAGAAGTATTTTGGAACGAAAGGTCATGGTCAACCAAACCACACTAAAGTTCTCTACATGCAATCCTGCGTCTTATAACTTCCCATTCTTCCAAGCACTGATGGAAGAAAAGTCATCTAACCTTCCTACAGCCCGTCTCACAACAATAAAAATGGGTGCGAAGATTTGAGAGAATAAAACATATCCCTCTAATACTCGGTTCTTTTCATCTCTTTTAGTTCTTTTATTCCACTTTTGCAACTTCATTTAGGTAGCGGGTGAACCTTCTAATTTCTATTTTATTTTGCTGTCTCTCATTCATTCGTGTGTTTAATGCGACATTGATGCTAGTGTTTTTAAGCTCTGTGCTTGTTTCGACAATCAGGCATTATCGGTGGTAGTAGGTCTGTTGTATAAATTGAATACATTTTGTGACTGGGGCAACCTCCTGCATGAATTCAGGTTTCGTTTCGAATTCTGGTCTTGAATAATCATTAAGCACCACATATGCTTTCCTGTCTGTGGTGTAATGATTGAGAATTCTCTCTAGATTGGTGTCCATGTGAAAATGTAAGAATTTATGTTGATTCCTTTGACCCAGACTTTGTCAAATGCTTTTCTACATCTCTCAGGACTAGATCGATATATGTAGTTTTTCTGTGCTTTTGCCGTTCCAATTTTCTCAGTAATTCAACTAATTGAAATCGAGGTGTATCTACCTCTTCTGAATCCTAAATGGTAATCTTTATAAAGGTCATTTTCTTCGAGATATGCTTTCAGGCTTCGATTGAGGATATTTTCGAAGATTTTGCACTTGACATTCAATAAGGATATAGTATGTAACTGATGAGAGGGCTAGGTGGTTTTGCTGCCTTCTGAATGAAAATCATTTTGGCTAGTTAATAGTAATTTTTTAAGTATCCGGTGTTTAGGCAAACTTTAATAATATTCTTTAATGTTTTCATGAGCAGGATTTTTCTCAATTTGTCTCTTCATTAAGTACTTTTCGTTTGCACCTACCAAAATGTCTACCTTTAATCAAGTAACACTTCTGTTTGCTGTTATATGGGGAGGGATTTGAGGTATTAGCCGAATTTTTGGAGTGTTTTGATACCTTCTTTGAGCATTAACTTCTACACGTCATTTTTAGGTTTCATATTACAATGTAGCCACTTTGTATTTCGATGATCATGTGAGGATCGAACCAAGTAAACATTCGTTTGAAAAATTTAAACGGTTCACACATTGAACCTTAGAAATGCGAAGACAAACTTCCCGCTTTATATTAATCTCTTTCGTAAATGGGAAGATAGACTTACCGGTTTGTATTAATCTCTTTCGTAAATGGGAAGATAGACTTCCCGCTTAGTATTCTCTTTTTTTGTAAATGGAAAATTGAACTCTACAGTATTATATCTTTTAAATAAAGAAACTAAAATCCAAGTGTACTCGGTCGGTGAGGTAGCCTCCCGAAACCGTTGCCTCCTGTGTCGGTTAGGGAGGTAAATGGAAATGTGATGGACCTTTTTAGAGCACAAATCTTGTGGGTCACAGAGAGCGACATTGTTGAGTCGATGCTACTTGGGAGCTTTCGTTATTCTCCTTGTTAAACTTCGTAGGGAAAGGTTCACGCCATCGAGGTCATGACCTAAAAGTTTACTTCCTTTGCCGAGAATACACATTCAGTGTCGTGTGCTGGATCCCAGCTCTGATTGAGTGCTTAGAAATTCGGAAATTTGAATTGTTGTAAGAGTAGCTGTGGGTAGGGGATAAATATAAGGTGTAAGGGCAGATATCGGAAAATAGACAAGTGATGAAAAGAGAAAGAAGTGTGGTAGGGTGCAAGGAGATGCTAGTGCCTGGTGATCAGGCCTATCGCTTTTAATTATTTTTGTTTTGTTGTTCCTTTGTTGTCTTTGAGTTAGTTTATATATATATATATATATATATATATATATATATATATATATATATATATATATATATATATATATATATATTTATAATATGGCGTTCAAACCATTTGTCTTCAAAAACAATTAATGTTTTTGGTATGATATGCGTATTTGCTGTTGTGGTAATAATTACTTTCTTAATCACTTTAGTGTTGTGCTTAGTGTCTTTGTCATTTTGTACATCTTTTAGTGAGTGTAAATCGTGTTTTTTTGTTTTTTCGTGGATGTCTTCTTCGGTAAATTTTCGTCTTCATCAGTGAATTCTTTTAGAAAACGGTGCGGTTTCACAATTAGCTAATCTTGTTCTTGATCGGGTTTTTTATTTGGTTTAGGGTAAAAAACATTTCTATTCTCATGTGCAGAACGGTACTTCTGCTGCGCCAGCTAAAAGCCCAGTAGAGCTCGGAAATCTGGCGCGACTTATTCCTCTTCTGTTCTGGTCAATCATTTGGACGATATCTTCGTCCATTTTACGATTAACCAGTTCCTGCATATTCCTTGTCCGTTCTTCTATGACAATGTTAATGGGACTTAACCCAGCCTCCCGGTGCAATTCTTCCTGGCGTCTACTCTCTTGTCTGTATATACCTGTAATTTAGTCTATATATTTATTTTGCACCACTTGTAGTTTCCTCTTTTGTGTCTTCGGGACACACGGCAGGGGGTAAGCGAGGTATAGCAGCGTCGATCTTATAAGTGCAAAGAAGATTTTTTTTTATTGTTTTAAAAAAGATTTCTGAACCTGTATAGAGTTTTGATTTCAGCAGTGGCCTTTGTGATTCTCTCTTGGACGTGCTTTTTGTACCTGGTTAAAGCAATATGCATTCCAAGTATATTGGACTTCGTGGTGTAGGGATAATGTCTATCCCTAACCCTGACGTCGTAAAATAGTCTCCTGCTAATGGGGACCACTTTGAACTTTTCCTGGTTGGGGCGGATCTTCCACCGGGCCTCGTAGGTGTTAAGATTTTCAATTTCTGCTGCTGTCATACGAGCTTCGAAAAGCGTATTCCTCCATGGACAAGTGATTATTTGGGTTAAATCATCGGCGAATTGAATGTTGAGGCAAGTATGGCTTACAGGGGCTGGGACATCAGCGGTGTAAATCGAGTATAGATTGGGGGACAGGCATCACCACCACCCCCTGCGGAAGGCACGCAGTGAGCGGAAACTTTGGGCCCTCCGTGCACCCTAAAATTGATGTACGCCGCTCTCTCTATGACATAGTCACAGAGAGTTATTTCTAAGTTTTCACTTAGGCCCAGTTGTAAGATCTTGTACTGCAATATCTGTTGCCACACGTTATCAAATGCCTTTCATACATCCCGAAAAACAATGTCCACGTAACTCCTTTCCAGTTTTGCTTGGGCTAGCTTTTCCATGATAACATTAATCGCCATCTCCGTACTTCGTTTCCTCCTAAACCCGAATTGATTTGGATTGAAGAGGGAGTTCTCTTCCAGATGAGACACCATTTTTCTGTTGATGATCTTCTCGAAGAGTTTCCCGCCAAATTCTAGACGGGAAATTGGCCAGTAGCTCTCCTTCAACGTTGGGTCCTTTCCGTGCTTAGACAAGAAAATCATCTTAGCCGATTTATAAGCATCTGGAAAGTATCCCGTGTTGAGACAGGTGTTATATATCCTTCTCATCCTTCCGATGACATTGCCTTGTGCCTTTCAAGGTTTAGCTTTGTAAGTTCCAATTGTCTTGGGGCTTTTTATCCGAATGGGCATAGCGCGCGCGCCGAGTAGTTCTTTTTCGGTAATCTTGGTGTCTCCGTGGCGCTGGCTATCCACCTGGTGGTGAGAGTGCGTCTTGTGCATTTGTTCGTTAAGGTCTTCGATGATGTTACTTTCAAACTCAAAGGACATAGTCTTCCTCAGGTATACTGAAGATTTTTCCCAAATTAATTCGGAATAGCTCTTCAATTCTTGCTTCTTCCGTTTCGATGTTTCTATCTACTTTTTGTAGCTCGATCTTCTGCTTTTCCTAGTCGATTCTTTGAGATTTCTCATCTTTTTACAAAAATATTTTGGAGTTGCTTCGTGATCGAGGCTATCGATCGCATCATCACATCGTCTCCATTGTTGTTCGAGGCTCAACTGCTTTAGTTCTTCTTTGACTTCTTTACTTTGCTGTATTGAGTGAACTGACGCATTCCTGATGTTTATTTTATACAATAACTTCAGCTCCTTGGTGTATGCGGTCCATCTGTAGGTACAAAAAAGCAGATTGGACACGGTACGCGCTCCTTCTCGAGGCCAACGATACACGGATTTAGGGATACAAGCCCTATTTGCGTTGATGAGATGGCTATTGAAGTCAACGCGTGCATCGTAAATCTCCTCGAAAATTTACTCGTCTAAGTTGGGCAGATCGTAGGCCCCGAGAAGGCGCGCGTACCGTGTCCAGTCTGTTCTGTTATAGTTGTTTCTGACTACAGCTGGAACTTGTATAGAGATCATGTTGGTAGTGAGTAGGATCCTATATTATCACTACATGGTACCTGGACTGGCTCCATGTAGTAATTGAACGGCAGCTAACAATTCGTCAGACAGATGTCTGGTTTTGTGGCACTTCCTGCTCTGACAAAGGTGGGGAAGTCGGGGCCTATTCGCTGGGCAATATTTCTGTCTAGCAATAGGTCCCGTCTTTTTCCTATACCGTTGAAGGTCCTGTAACCAGATTCTCGGCATCTGGCGTTCAAATCTCCCATTAAAATATTGGGGGCTCTTCTGCCAAATAGGCCAGTGAGACTGTGAATTGGTAACAAATCTCTGCTTAGCGGTTAAAATCCAGTACCAATGACTAACTTTCCTATGTCGAGTTCGACCTCAATCGCGATGAGGGAGTCTTCAAGATTTCCTATTTGCTTGTATTTAATCCCTTTCTTTAATGCAATAGCGGCTCCGTCGATTTGCTTCTGCGAATAATTCAGTATCAACACATCGTAATTCCAGATTTTTATTTTTGCACTACGTGTGTCGATCACGGGTTCAGAAATTGGGATGATGTCCGCATAAATTTCTCTGAATACATTTCCGTAATAAGCCTTTTCATCGTCCAGCCGTTGGAATTAATTTCCAATATTTTCAGTGCGTTCCGTAATATGCTGAATTGCTTTTACCTATGCTTCTTCCGATTTTTATTCTTCTTGGTGGCTAGCTGGGCGGTTTTCCTGTGCCCAGGGTTTTCCTTCTTCGGATGGGACTCGGGGTTTCGGGTCTGCTCTTAGTAGCTCGTGTACGGGTGCAGGGTCCCTCGTCGTTTTCAAAAGAAGAGGATCCCTCCTCACTTTCAGCATTTTCTTCTTGTTCTTTGTCGTCCTCTTCGGATTCCTCCAATGAGGGAGCTTCGACGATCTCCTCCAGTCTAGACTTGACAGTGTTGTCTGTTATGACTGATTCCTTGATTAAATACCTTGGAGCATTAAAGGTTTGCAGGCATAATTACTGAAGAGAGATTGTTTGCTTTCAAGAGAGCATTGAGTACCTGCTTATAGCAGCCATGCTTCACTGCATTAGCCACATTAGCGTGTGTAATCCAGATCAGTATCTTTGCACTCAAATCTCCTGTCATATTCATCTGTGCAGGTGCAGGTGCAGGTGCAGGTGCAGGCTTCTTTTCTTGCATTCTTCTTCGCGGTGCTCGCGTAAACCATTTCCTTAGCTTTCCTCTCTTTTTCTTCCTTCTTTTTTTATGATTTCACGGTGCTTGGGGCAGTTCAGGGTCATGGGCCTATGTTTCCCTTTACAGTTAAGGTATTTATTCTTACTGCTCTCGCATATGTTGAATGGATGTCCTTCTGCGACGTATTCACTGCACCACAGTTTGTTTTTGTCCGGGCATATCATCGTTGCATGTTCCTCAAGTTTATAGCATACAAAGCACATATGTATACTCTCAAATTTCTCTTGTTGAATATTATCGCCTGGTATTCTGATGTTAAATATCAGTATTCCATTCTGCGTTGATTTTTTGGCCATGTGGTTGGGCACAAATAGATGCTAGCCAAAGGGCGCTAAAGTTTTGCCACCCCCTCTCGGGTACTTGCGCCATAACTGCATCTAATTACAGAGAGATATGTGCACCTCTCTTTATGATTCTAGCCTGGTCTCCCGGGCGATGAGGATCTCTCTTCTGTCCGTAACTCGCAGTTTTGCCCCAGTTTCGAGATAATCTGTGTATTTTTTCGTTAAGCTCGTCGATGATATTGCTTTCAAACTCTATGATCATAATCTTCGTTTTCCTTCTCAGGTATACTGAAGATTTTTTCCCAATTACGTTGGAATAGCTCTTCAATTCTTTCTTCTTCTGTTTCGATGTTTCCATCTTCTTTTTGTAGCTCGATCTTCTGCTTTTTCCCAGTCGATTCTATGAGATTTCTCATCTTTTTACAAAAGTTTGGGGGAGTTGCTTCGTGATCAAGGCTATCGATCGCATCATCGCATAGTCTCCATTGTTGTTCGAAGATCAACTGCTTTAGTTCTTCTCTGACTTAATTACTTCGCTGCATTGAGTGAACTGACGCATTTCTGATGTTCATTTCATACAATAACTTCATCTCACGGTATAAATCCTTCATGTATTCGGTCCGTCTGTAGGTTCAAAAGAGCAGACTGGACATGGTACGCGCACCCTCTCGAGGCCTAAGATAGTCGGATTTAGGGATACAAGCCCTATTTGCGTTGATGAGATGGTTATTAAGTTCATCGAGTGCATCGTCAATCTCCTCGAGAATTGACTCGTCCAAGTTGGGCGGTTCGTAGGCATCGAGAAGGCGCGCGTACCGTGTCCAGTCTGTTCTTTTGTAGTTCTTTCTGACAACAGCTGGAACTTGTGTAGGGTTCCTTTAAATGGTGAGTAGGATCCCTATATGGTCACTACATGGTACCTGGACTAATTCCATGTAGTAATTGAACGGCGGCTGACGATTCGTCAGACAGATATCTTGTTTTGTGGAACTTCCTGCTCTGACAAAGGTGGGGAAGTCGGGGTTTATTCGCTGGGCAATATTTGTGTCCAGCAATAGTTTTAGGCCTTTTCCTATAGCGTTGAAGGTCCTATAACCAGATTCTTGGTATCTCGCGTTCATATCCCCCATCAATATAGTGTGAGCTCTTCTGCCAAATAGGCCAGTGAGGTGAACTAACGCATTTCTGATGTTCATTTCATACAATAACTTCATCTCACGGTATAAATCCTTCATGAATTTGGTCCATCTTTAGGTACAAAAAAGCAGACTGGACATGGTACGTGCACCCTCTTGAGGCCTAGAGTAGTTGGATTTAGGGATACAAGCCCTATTTGCGTTGATAAGATGGTTATTAAGGTCGTCGAGTGCATCGTTAATCTCCTCGAGAATTGACTCGTCCAAGTTGGGCGGTTCGTAGGCCTCGAGTAGGCGCGCCTACCGTGTCGAGTCTGCTCATTTGTAGTTCTTTCTGACTACAGCTGCAACTTGTGTAAGGTTCATTTTGATGGTGAGTCGGATCCCTATATGGTTACTACATGGTACCTGGACTGATTCCATGTAGTAATTGAACTGCAGCTGACGATTCGTCAGACAGATATCTGGTTTTGTGGATCTTCCTGCTCTGACAAAGGTGGGGAAGTCGAAGCCTATTCGCTGGGCAATATTTGTGTCCAGCAATAGTTTCAGGCTTTTTCCTATACCGTTGAAGGTGTTATAACCAAATTCTCGGTATCTGGAATTCATATCCCTCATTAATATAGTGTGGGCTCTTCTGCCAAATAGGCCTGTGAGACTGTGAATTGGTAACACATCTCTCCTTGGTGGTTGATATCCGGTACCAATGACCAACTTTCCTATGTCGAGGTCGACCTTAATCGCGATGTGGGAGTCTTCAAAATTTCTTATTTGCTTGTATTTAATCCCTTTCTTTAATGCAATAGCTGCTCCGTAGAACCGCTCCTGTGAATAATTCCTAATTAACACATCCTAATTCCAGATTTTCATTTCTGCACTGCACGTGTCGATCCCGTCTTCTGAAATTAAGATGTTGTCCGCATTAATTTCCCTGAATACATTTCCGTAAAGAAGTCTTTTTTTTCGTCTAGCCATTGGTATTAATTTCAAATATCTTCATGCGTTCCGTAATATGCTGATTTTTTTTTTAGCTATGCTTCTTCTTATTCTTATTCTTCTTCTTGTGGGCTGGCTTGGCGGGTTTGCTGTGCCCAGAGTTTACTTTCTTCGGATTTGACTCGTAGCTCTAATAATGGTGCAGGGGCTGTCGTCGTTGTCAGAAGAAGAGGATCCCTCCTCGCTTTCAGCCTTTTCTTCTTGTTCTTCGTCGTTCTCTTCGGATTCTTCCAAAGAGTGAGCTTCGACGATCTCTTCCAGTCCAGACTTGACAGTGTTGTTTGTTATGACTGATTCCTCGAATACCTTGGAGCATTCAGGGTCTGCAGACATAATTACTGAAGGGAGATTGTTTGCTTTCAAGAGAGCATTGAGTACCTGGTTATAGCAGCCAGGCTATACTGCATTAGCCACTTTTACTTGGGTAATGCAGATCAGTATCTTTGCACTTAGATCTCCTGTCATATTCATCTGTTCAGGTGCAGGTGCAAGCTTTATTTAGCATTCTTCTTGACGGCGTTCGCGTAGGTCATTTCCTTAGCTTTTATCTCTTCTTCTTCCTTCCTTTTTATGATCTCACGGCGCTCGAGGCAGTTCAGGGCCATGGGCCTATGTTCCCCTTTACATTTAAGGTATTTATTCTTACTGTTCTCGCATATGTCGAATGGATGTCCTTCTGTGGCGCATTCACTGCACCACAGTTTGTTTTTGTCCGGGCATGTCGTCGTTGTATGGTCCTCAAGTTTATAGCATACAAAACACATTTGTATGCTATTAAATTTCTCATGTTGAATGTTCTCCTCTGGTAATCTGATGTTTAATACCAGTGTTGCATTCGTCATTGATTTCTTAGCCATTTCAGTGGTAGCGAAGTTATCTTGAACACGTAAGTGTGTTCACGAAATTTTATTAGTTTACTAAGTTAGGCCCAGGGATTGCTCATGGTAATCTCCTCTTTGAGCTCCTCGGATGTATACTCAACCGCCCAGCTTTTCACTTTGCGGCAGATCACGCTTCGATTTGCTTGCACTTGTGGGGTTTTTGCTTTGAGTCCAGTGTTCCTGAAGACCCTCACTCCCTTCTCCGATAGGAGCTGGTCCACGTCTTTATTCTCGGCACATAAGGTGATGAATCCAGATGAGACTTCAATAAGTTTCACCAGTGCCACTTTTAATTCGAGGTAGAGGGTTTCACAGAGGTGCCTTTTTTCGGCGTTCTTCTTTCCAGAGATGGTCCTTAGGGATACCCTCTTAGTGAGGGTCTCCATAGTCTTCCACCTCCTTACTAATTCCTCTTGTGATGTCTTCTTTTCTTAAACCAAAGTGTAATTATGGTGTTTGGAGTGAAAAAGGAAGTTATGACGTGGTAAAGGAGGTAGCGGTTAGTGAAGGTAGGTTGGGGTACGAGTAAAAAAAATGGTGAAAAGACGCCCCCGTCCATTTTCATGTTGATCCCCAGCTCGTTTGCTGCCAGAATGATGGGTGATGGATGTATGGGAGGGATCTCGAGTGGGAACCTGAAGAGGATTGAATTATGGTGGACTTGATGCAATAGCGGTCAAATCAATGCCCGCTTAAGTTTTGCCACCCCCTCTCGGGTACTTACGCCATAACTGCATCCAACTACATAGAGACGTGTGAACTTCGCTCTATCATTCTGGCTGGGTCCCACGGGCGATGAGAATCTCTCCTCCGCCCGGGACTCGTAGTTATGCCCCAGTTTCGAGATAATTTCTGACTTATGCTCCCACTGTGGTCTAGTCCTCAAACCAGTTTTCACATCAGCCCTCAATTATGTCACTTCAAGTGGCCGGCATAGTTAAGACGAAATCAATGAATAACAGACATCCGAGCAGGTTCCCACACAGAGCGATGGGCGGGAGCAGTGAGGTGCTTAATCACTTATTGAGTTAGGAATCGTCGATGAAACAAGTATTATCTCTTTTTAAAGGTTGAAGCGTAACTCACCAGAAGACTTCCAGAATAGGGGCTTTTCTATGTAGGCAGTGCTCAATGTCCGTTACTAAGCAAGTAAAAATGCTTTATCCGAAATGTCAGCAAAGCGTAGTCGAATATTCGGCCATTAAATTCGGTAAATGGATTTTAGCCGTGTTTATGTGGAAACGGTTTGAGCGTTATTAACTCTGTAAATCTTTCATGGCGCTGATTGGACAATTATTGCAGTGCTTATGTCTTAAAGCTGATTAGTCACTTTGTTAACGCTAATGTCTGTTATTCCAAACAATATGCTCCAACACAATGGTGTTAAAAAGAAGTTGTGGTTTCCGCCGAACCCAGCGTCTCAGGATGTGCTAAACATCAAATTTATGGAAAATCCGACTGAGAGCCCAAAGAAAATGCCAAATTATAACGAAGAGCAACAAAAAAAAAGAGAGCACCAAAGAAGACGTTAGCCAGGTAATGGAAAAAGAAGAAAGAGAAGATAGAAAAAAAAACCCAGCAACCCCCAAAAATAGCACGAAGAAAAAACGTAGCAAAAAGAAAAGAAACACCAGAGCAGCAGCGGAATTAGACAAAGAGGAGAAACAAACAGAATCAGACGACTGTTCGGAGGATGACGATAGCTACCCATGAGTGCCTCTCACCGACAAAATCGAAGTCCTTGAAAAGGGACACTTTTTCGACGGGAAAGAGGTGAATCTAAAAATCTTCGGTAGTATCGGACGTCGACCAGAAAAGAACAACCAGGTGAAGATAGTTCAGGAAATCTGAAACGGGGACTTCAAGTGGACCTTTGAGGGGACGTGGTCCCCAAAGGAATTTGAAAGTCTATTGTGCAGCGGAACCATGTATATACCGGATTCAAGCTTACATACAGTGAACGGGTCAACTTACAAGAACATAAAGTGCGGGATGAGGACATTGGAAATAATCTAGTCGTTAAAAAGTGTCAAATAATTAAAATTAAAAGTGAAATTCGGAAGAATAAATATAAATACATAAATAATAAGAAGTTATATTAATGTGAATAATAAATAATAATAGTAAAAACAAGTGCATAACAACTAATTAGTAGCAATAATATAAACAAGTGAACATAAGCTAATTAATAAGTAGCGATAACTAAAAGTGTAATTATATAGCAATAATTAAGAACAAGTGTAATATAATAGTAATAGTAGAAACAATTGAGGAAATAAGAATAGATAAATAAGCAATGATAACTGTAAGTGTATTAGATAAAAATAATTAAAAATAGCATACGTAACAGAAATTAAAGTGCAAAATAATGAACAAAAATCAACCCTATTAGTGGGTAAAAATAGAATGTTAAAAATTTGGGGGTAAAAAGCTGAACTCCTGCGTAACATGCTCCAGGAGAACCCACTTTATGTACCTCTGCCTTCTATTAAATCCTTCCCTTTCTTAGCGATAATTTTTACTCTTTCAACACTATAACTATAACATTGTATAAATTATTTTATATTAATGTCTTGTACTCTTTCCAATAAATATACCATAATGTTATTCCAATAATGAACATAAGTATGACGATTAAATGTGTCTCAATCCTGATTGGTTGAATTTTGTAGTATTATGAGTAGATGAAATGACTATTTATATACGTGTACTTTTGTGGAAAAGACGGTACAGAGACAGTTATCTTTATTATTCAAGAAGAAAAGTTGTCATTACTGTTCGCCCTTTACAGGCTTATTCCAGCTATTCACCATGGAATAAAGAATCCAACTACATATATATATATATATATTTTCCTTCATCCTAAGGAAGCTCGCTGATCACCTAACCCAGCTTACGAAACTACAAGAGAGAATTCGTTACGCAGACCTTCTATTCTTGACGAGTGCTACTTTTAGTTGGCCGTAAAACGCTTCACTAAAATTTATCTTTGTCTGGCTTATTTTCTTCATTACTTCTGCGTAGAGGTACTTGGAAGCATTTTAGGGGGCTTTCTTTTCCTAGTGGAGGGTGCTTCCCTATCATACTTTGCCTTCCGAGCGCCTAGGGCCATTTTTTTTTGTTCCTTACTCTGGAGCTTATTTTGGTTTCTAAATTCTTGAGTATAAAACTGTCTATGGTTCCCTATTTACCTACCTATTTTAGTTAAGCTATTAGGTGCCTCCACAGAATTTTGGGCTGGTGGTCCTAAGGAACCCACATATTCGTGCCCCCTTATTAAGATTTCCTTCCAGGGTTCAATACAACATACTTTTTAGTGAGCCTGAGCGCTGTGGTAGTCTTTTTTTGTTGTTTTTAGTCGGTAATATAAGTGGAAGTTATAGAGTAGAAATATGAACGAAATTTGTGTATGGTACAACTTTGATGTAGATACACCTCCCAATGTAAATAGGAGGAATCTCCATTCAAGCTAGTGGACGCATACCATTCTTAGGCAGTTCTTTCATCAGGTTTGGGTGAAAAGAGACTTTGCCTTGCTTCCTTTATCGTGCTTTTAGCTCTTCGTTCGGACTAAGTTTAAAGATGTCAAGCTGAGTTCGACTACTTTTAATGATGTTTATTTTGTGTTGTTGTTTGTGAAAGATAAATAAAGAATCTTCCGCAACTTCTGCCTCTCTCCCACCTTGGCGGGGAGGGATGAGAAAGCAACACACTGGCTACCCTTCTCAGCTTCTCAACGCCCTTCTCTTCAGGTCCCACCGTGTTTGGTTGTCCCGAGTGAGAATGTACGGCCGTTTGCTGTGTGGGAGAATAGGAGAAGAAAAGAAGAATCGTGGGTGAACAGAAAAATCAGAGGAATTTTATCTAAGTTAACCTTCTTCCTGCAAGCAGGGGGATAAAGACAAAGAATGATACATATCATTATTACGGCCTACGGATTAAAGTGGAATCCGAACCACAGTCCCTAAATTTATCTACCCTGCGTTCGTCTTTCGTCTATCCGCTCGTTCTGTACTACTTCTAAGTTTACGGAAGAGAAGTCAATCTCCGTCACTCTCTCTGTTATTCTTATTCTTCCTTTATACACTTTAATTGATTTGACGAGCGGGTCGTTGTTCTCTGTTTTATTTTATTTATTCATTGTTGCATTTAGTTTTATCATTAGCATTCATATCGTTATGTTTCTGAATTTGAGCTTTAGCAACATGACCTTACATCTATCCAATTATTTCAAATTATTCTTTCTTACAAATTGTTCCAACTTGGTGATCGCCCTCTTTTTTCTTCGAAATTGTTTCATCATGGCGAACTTGCTATTCTTTGTTCCAAATTAATTCATAATAGAGAACGAGTTATTCATTCTTCCAAATTGTTTTTTTGTAATGGTGAAGGTGTTCTTCTTTCTTAAAAATTGTTTCATCATGATGATGGTGTTCTTTCTTCAAATTTATTTCATCATGGTGAAACTCCCCGTCTTTCACCCAAATATTTTCTTCTTGGTAAACGTAAGCTTCTTTCTTCACGGCAACTTTCATCATGATGTACCTACCCGTCTTCGAAGTGGTTTCATCAAGCTGAACTTACTTTTCCTTATTTCATGTTTTTCAGCATGGTGCGTGTGCGCCTCATTCACCCAAAGAATTTCATCATGGTGAATGTGTACTTCTTTCTTCTAAATTGTTTTTTAGGTGTTGTTAACATGCTCTCCGATCCGTGATGTTTTGGTTTAGGAGGGCTACATGGACATCCCTCCCCCCTAAGATGGACATAGTCCTGTAGTTGACCTAGATGTAGACAGCATGATCTTGCACGGGGTCAAACTGAGGCTTGGTGCCAAGCACTAAACCTAAGTCCGCACCTATGCAAGCTTCTCCACAGATGGCTCGGGCCTCCAAGGACTCACAAAGGGAGGCGGGATCTTCATCACGGCTGGTAGCCCTTTGACAGCCGAGAGCTCCTCCATTTCAGATAAAAATCTGGCTGAACCCTTCCTTCCGCCGAAAGGGCTCCTTCCAGCGGAGGAGAGAAGCGGATTTATTCCCCAGCCTCAACTCCTAAAAAGGAAAGGAACAGGAAGAAAAAATGACTCAGGGATCTTCTCCCTTCGCGGGAACCAAGGAAACAGACTGGTTCGCTTCTACTTCGGTAAGTGACAAACCGAGATCGTGGTGTACGGGCCCGGTGCTCCCCTGGGTGGGGAGTCCCAGAAAAAGACCAAAGTTGCAGTGCGAAGAGCAGAGCCTTGATTCCGTCGGAGCCCCTCATTCAGAGAATATCTGGCGTTTTCAAGCCAGCTGGCTTCAAACGCTTACGGGACATTCGCTCCACTCATGGCAGGGTGTTGGAAAAAACAGCATGATCCATCACAGGAGAACACTAGCTAGCCTGACTGGAAGAGAGCCGAACTCTACCATGAACTTTGTTAGCTGGCCGACCAAAGAGAGGTCAAGGTAGAACGTGCGATGAGGAAACAGGAAGGGTCTTTGAGACACTTCCTCTTTTTCTTCGTCATGTTTAACTGTGACAATCTCTCTCAGTCAATGCGTGCCGGTTGGTATCGCTACCACGTGAAGGCATTCGTGTAACTGTTACGGAGGTGATACTACTGCCACCGCTTCAGCCATCTGAATCGCATCTGTAGACGGGCAGACTCGGCGTTGCTCGAGGCCGCACACGCTGAATCCATATCGTGTGTTGTCAAATGTGTCAAATGCAGGAGCTTCACGCCGCTTCTACGAAGAAATGTGGTGCGTATCTCCTTGAGAAAGGAATCTTGGCCGTTCAGCCACAGGATCGTCTCTAATTTGGCGAGGCTAAGGCTTCGGTCCTTGCACGCCTGACACTCTCTTTGACGTCTTAAGCACTAATGCTCCTGACCACTGTAAGCCTACTACTGGGTCCTTGCACGCCTAGCACTGTCTTTAACCTCCTATATCTCAATGCTCCTGGCCTTTGCAGGCCTACGCGCTCAATCGGAACCACTCTGCGTGTTCTACTCACGCCGGACACTTCTCTGGAACACATGGGGGCACAATAGTTTCACGCCCAGCCGTGGCTAAAAGCAGGGCTCACACCCTTCTCCACGCGTTACCGTTTCCCATAGGGCAATGTGGTTACGCGTCTCTACTAGATTGTTGAAATTACGCGATGCAACATCCATGAAGTTGGACCTGAGGCCGTCCTCCTTGGTTCCTAAATCTGTTCCAGAAAAGGAGTTACCGCACCAGAGGAGATTCGGCTCCTAAGACCACGCCTAGTGCTAGGTTGGGTGACTCGAAGACCATAGCGGGGCCCGGCCTCCAAGGCTGCCACGACGGCAGAATGTTTCGAGGCGGCAGGATGAAAATACAAGCATGGTTAGCCCTCCTCCCTTGGATAAGTCCGCGCAGGCGAAAGCGCTTTCAGCGCATTTTACGGCCAACAGCGATATGAGTTCTGCCTACAGAAAGCGTACGGCCATTCCCGTGAGGGGCATTTCGTTATAGAAGTGTCCCTGAATCTTCTTTGAGCTAGGCCTGGAGAGCATATTCCTTCAATGGAACTGCCGTGGACTCCGAGCCAACTTGGAGTTCCTGCGGAGGCTCGTCTCCCGTTTTCCTTTAGCTATCTTTTGGCAGGAGAGCATGCTTACTCTCCATTGGTATAATGTTTTGCGACTCCACCACCAGGAGATCAGGGCTGGGCAGAAGGATGCCTCATTTAGAGCTGGCATGATGTCTTTACTTTGTTTTGAATACCTCGTTTCAGGCAGTATCTGTGCAGTTGTAACTGCAGAGGAGGTATACTGTTATAGCTGAGTACATTCTACCATCATCCGACTTCGACGCAGGTGAATTCCACCCCGCGCTAGCACGGTTGGCGTTTCCCTCTCTCTTGCTCAGGTATTTGAACAGTAGACACCCCTCCTGGGGAGACCACTCGTTCAATCTCAGAGATCAAGTCGTTTCCGACCTGAGCGACGAGCTGGTGATAGGTATCCTAAATGTGAATGAATTTACGCATCATTGCCTGAAAACTGATTCCTTTTACTGTGTAGATATATCTCGGTGCTCTTTGGATAACCACCCAAATTTGTGGATGGCGGTAGTCGATGACCTCCATAGTAGTGATCACTGTCCCATTCAAATATCATTTTCTGGTCCCTGCCGCCTAAGAGCCTTTCCCAGTGGTTGTTATCACGGGAGCGCTGGTCCTCATTTCAGGAAATAACTGAGTAATCTGTCTCAGTTGAGGAGTTTCGGTCTGTCAGAGAGGTTGTCGATTCCTTCTCCGGCAACCTCATCACCTTGGTCATAACTACTATTCCTAGAACGTCTTGTGGGTTTCCAATCTAACCGCTTTTATGGTGGTCAGCCGAGTATGAGACAGCCCTCAAACAGTAGCGTTTAGCCTACATGCGCTATAATGGCTGCCTGAGCGATTTCACTGTCAGTGAATCTCGTAAAGCTAGGACTAGGTTTTGACATGTATCGACGCGCGCCTGCCGCACCCTTGCCGAGAAGACCACCTCTAGAAATGGTGTGGAAGGGACTCCAAAGGTTTCAAGCCAAGTTCTCGCATGACCCCCATCCCGATTTCTGAGAGAATAGGACCGCAATCTCGTACCCCGCAGCCGTGGCAGAGTCCTTCGCGATGACTTTATCTGCACCCTCTAGCCGTGATGCTGCTCCACCAGCATGCAAGGGGCATCATGATTTCGTGGAAGGCCGTCCACTAGACTTTACTTCCAGTAGCAGAGAACCCTTTCATGACAGGTTTAATTTGAGTGAGTTGCGTTCCGCATTCACTTCATGCGCGAGCACCACCCTTAGTCAGGACGATGTTCCGTACGCAATGCTTCAACACCTGGATGAATGAGGCATGGTCTTTTTCTTAGATTTGTTCAATAGGATCTGGGTAGAAGGTATTCTCCCAGACTTCTGGCGAATCGCTACTGTACTTGCTTTAGCAAACCGGGGAGAGATCATGCTACTTCGACCGGTTTCTGCCCAATCTCTCTAAGCTCGTGCGTATGCAAGTTGATGGAGAAATTAGTAAGTGTTAGATTAACATTTTGCTGGACAGCGGAGGCAAGTTACACTCCACGTTAAATGCTCTTCTCTGACTGGAAAATGCTGTCTGCGAGGCCTTCCATCGTAGATGTTCTTCCTTCCGTGGCGTTGATTACTTGGGTGGTGATAGTGCTACTGCCTTTCCTTTTTATCGATCCTTTTTAGTTCGAAGCTTGATTACGGATGCGAGTTTTATGCAGCCGCAGCGTGGCGTATATTGCGGAAATTTGACTCAATCCACCAAACCAACCCTCACCTGGTGACAGGTGCCCTCCGCATGTCCCCCATTGAGATCGTACTTGGCGATGCAGAGGAGATAAAACTCTCTCTGCGCCAGTTCGCCAACAGCATTCACTGCTTCAATAACTGATCTCGACGATAACTATCCGGCGAGATACGCCAGACATACCCTAAGCCCTTTGAAGTTAGGGCGAGGAAACGCCTTCAAGAGCTTAGTATAACTCACGATCCGAAAGTACCCCTGGTTCTGCCCAAGACGCCACCCTGGTGGCTACAATCTTTGACCATTTGTCTCCACGCCTAAGCTTCCAGAGCTTCTAAAGCGCTGGGAGTATTGTAAGAAAAAGTGAGTAATGAATGTTATTTATTAAGAATACTAATAAACCATTTAGAGGGAATGGAGCTAACAGTGGGTGATGACGAATTAAATAAAGATAAGACAATGTGAATAACTAAATAAATAATAAATATAAATAGGATAATAACAAATATAGATAAGAAAAGGAAGGAATGAAGCAATAAAGAAAAGAGTAGCCACAGAGAATAGAGAATAGCCAAAGTGAAAAAGGGAAAAAAGAGATAATTGCTAAGGGTGGTAATTAGTGTGATGGTAGAAAGGTCTGGGCATAAGAAGGGCAAAAGAAACGAGTGGAATAAATAAATAAAAATATAAAAGTGGAAGTAACAAAATACCGGATAAAATGACTGGGTAGACAGAATAATAATGAAAATCATACTAAAAATAAAATAAATAATAAAAGAGGGGCCGAAGAAAGGTTGAAATAAAAATGGGGAAAATAACAAGGGATGATTTGTAGAAGAGGAGAAACATGAGCGGAGCGCGAGTCCTAAAGGGTGGTTGTGTCTCATCCACCGGATCTTGTTAAGACTAATATGGTTAATTTGAGTCGATCCTTTTAATCTGAAGGGCGCCCGAGTAAGCTACCCTGGTGGGGCAGGAGGGAAGAGGAACCCCGGCCAAATATTCCAGGCTCCCCCTGCGCCCTGCTTTCCTCAGTCCCACCACGTTTAGTGAAAATAGAGAAAGAGAAAACGGCGGAGCCGTGGAAGGTGAAGAGGAGGAAAAGATGGAAAAGGGTAAAAAGTAAAGTTTAGTAGGGGAGCAAAAGTTGATCTCAGGTGACCGACTATTGATGGCTGGAGATAGAAGGAGATAGTTTCACTATCCTGAAATAGTGCTTGCAAGACGCATTGTTTTCTTTATAATTCAATACATACAATTTGGGGTCAATTTGCGTATATTGCCCCAATTTAATTCGTCGTAGACATAATTAAAAATTCGGTGCATGAAAATAATGATTCCTACTTTTCCATATCCCAGGATTCGTATACGAACAAGTGATTGTGCGGCGGGATTTGAACGAACACGAAAGTTATTTACAATACGTCATATAAAGTTCTCTGAGAGGCATAGCGTTTAATATATTAAGTTGTATATCAGTAATCTAAAAGTTTATATATATATATATATATATATATATATATATATATATATATATATATATATATATATATATATATATATATATATATATATATATATACATATATATATATATATATATATATATATATATATATATATATATATATATATATATATATATATATTTGCAGAATAGAAGCACACAACCCCCTCGATTCAATTTATTTTGAAACCATGTTTCGACGGAGACATTCCTAATCTTTATTCGATGATAATATAATCAATACTGGAAAATGCTTGTCCTAACAATCTGAAGCATAAATTAATTTTGTAAAGTGCAGATTATCACTGTGTCGGCATGGATATGTGTATTGCAGAACTAATTGATCATTACATGAATTGAAATTTGGAATTACCTCTATGAAACCTAGTTCCCTTTTGAGTCTGTGAATATAATTGCTAGACAAATTCCCTTTGCATTTTCGAAATCAATTGCTTGATCTTCATTTGACTTAAGTATAAAAACAAACTAGAAGATTGACTGTACTTGCGTATGTCGCATTTGTGTTCCTTTTCATGGAAAATTTACCTTGTCCTTTAACATGGTTCCTCTATGTCTCTGATATATTCGTGACCTTGAATATTAATGATAACAAGTCTGATCTTTATTTGTACACTTCAATAAAATTCACTCCACCATTAATTTTAATGTTAAATGGGAACAAAATAACTTACTACTATTCCTTGATATCGACTCTCCATATGAAATAATAAAGGAATAATGTTCAGTTTCCTACACACAAGCTAAATGGAATGCCTATATATTTATTATTTTGTCGAGTAATTTATGTCGTTTTCATATCGTAATGAAATAAATAAATGATAATGACATTGTGCAAGATCTAATTAATATGGTGGATGAATAAGACTTTCTCAACCTAATGCATTAAATTTTTTTTCGTTCTAACTTGCCTTGTGTGTGAGACTACTGTGGTTATGAAGGAGAGGACGCCCTTTTTTCTGATGATTGAAGGACGTTTTTGTGGAATAGCTCCATTTAAAAGGTTGAACAGATATCTTATTTTATATCTGAAGCAATATTCACACGTATGTAGACTACGTCCTTTCGACAGGTCATGCTACATGCAAACACCATATTGGTAACTTTAAAAAGGCATAGGCATTACATTGCTTTAAAAAGGGCTAAGCTTTACTACAGCTTTTGAAATAGCCTAGGCTTGCATTGCTAAATTCATCTTTAAACAACTTGCAGTAGCAAATTTAGAACTTTTTATCCAACACTAAGAAGCCTTTTCTCTGTCACCATAAAGGCTAATAATACTGGACCACGTAATAGATTATAATTTATGATGTCTAGACGGTTCTGTTAAGAGGGCTGTGTTTTTTCCATTTTTCCTAAAGCTTACTTATTGCATATGTAACCTTGTTTTGGGCAAAATGAGATTATCACAATCACCAGCACATTTATTGAACTAGGTTACCCCTATGGTTTAAAACAAAGGTTTCTATAATACCCCAACAAGATTCTATTCATCACGATATAATTCAACGAAAAGATGCTTAATTATTTTATTATTTTACATTTCAATATGAACATAGCATACGAGATAATCAATAAAATGACTGTTAGAATATAAAATATAATGTGATCGAATATGCATTAATAAACAGTTGATTTCCTGAGAGAATAAAGAAAAACAAATGCAACATATGATGGACAGCCAATCTTTCAGCTTGTTTTTACAAATATTTAATGAAGACTATGCATTTTATTTTGAAAATGTTAGCCTTTATAGTCACAGAGGCATAATTGAATCGGCTCTCATAAAATATATTTCAGTTTTTAATTCATTTGATATCCAGTTAAACACTAATTCATTGAAAAGAAGTGATCATCTGCATCTTTTAAAAATATTTTCTGCCTCAACAACGTGTGTTGTATTTTTCTCAATTGAACATTGTGTCATCGAATGAAGATAAAGGATATCTCCTTGAAACTTGGTTTCACAATAAATTGATCCGGAGTTTTTGTGGTTCCCTCCTGGAATTGCTTGCAAGTAAGCGTAGGTCACTTTTTCGTTTGATGTCATAAGGATCCACCCAAACGCACACACACATATACAGACTGTAGAGAAATGGCTACATAAAGCATCCCGGAGGGCCAGGAGGACATATACCTTGAAGTCCCGATCTCCCTTGTGGAGAAAGCCGGAGAAGCCAGCCCCATGAGGAGAATCGTAGGAATGCTAGCCGGCGAATAACAGTAACTGCCTATCCTGTTTGATCTCCCCGCCGCTTAGGTAGTTGGAGCAACCATATGTGTTAAGGCAACCATATAGGGCCATTAAACGACGCTTTAACGATTCACTTACCTAAGAGATCCATAAACCCGCGGCTATGTTACAAAAAAGTGGGGCTAGTCAAAAGGCACGCCAAAAAGTATGGCGGTTGATAGTGTCCCTAATTAGCAATCCGACTTGGGCACCTCAGTGCCAACCTCTGCAGTTCTCGCTCTCACAAGATGCGAACTTGCCATTCGTGCTCCCCTATGTGGCCTCGCCCCTTTCCCCTTAGATGGGGTGGTGGTCCGCCTATAAATAAGCCCCGGAAAGAAAGAGACAAGATTAGAATTCGATAATAAAGAAGAAGGTTCAGTTCGTGAAGATCGAGCCTTCAGGCATACAAGACGATTTCCTTGAGAAACGATAGGATCAGTGTGAAAAAATCGACGTTCCCCTCCCCGGGCTGAATTAACATAAATTGTCAAGTTTTGTATCGGTGCCTTAACGAAGAATCATTTAAAGACTTAGAAGAAGTCTGACTGTAGAAAAGTAAAGCCGCTCACACTCGAGTGACTCTCACATCGCAAGCTCCGTAAGAATGAAAGGAGAAGAACCCAGCTCCAACGAGGTTCCGTTCTTTAATTACGGTAAAAATCTCACCGAATAGCCCTAAATCTAGTTGAACACTCTACGTTGAAGAATCAAACACCAAGAGGCGTCAAGATCATTCACAAGAGGACTCTTGGAACAAAGAGAACCGTAACTCTCTCCGTCTTCTTAACGTAACTGGAGGCAAATTTGCAATAAGAAGTTGACCTCCCCTCCCCCAACTCTCTTCCGCCATCCCATCTCTACGAAAGTCTATCATCTGCCACGGCAACCCTCCAAAGCGCGAAATAAGCCCTCCAGCGACATCCTGCAATCCCTGATCCCTTCGATCATGTAAGTTAGAAAGAACATTAATATTCATATTGCGATAGTTTGAGTTGAGTAGCTCTCTCGATTTAAGGAAACATTCGAGAAAAGTTTCGACTCCTGAGCGAATTGGGGAAATATCCCCCAATCCAGCGGAATCGTCCCGAGCCCCCCCCCCCCCATCCGTCGACGAGGCGAGAAAGAGCCTCTGTGTTTTGCGTATTGCTGTTAAATGATTAATCGATTCTGCCTCCAGATTAAGATGTCTGGAGCTTGTGACTTCTTTTTCCAAATTCCTCCTTACCCTCCAGAATCGCCCATACATTTACTCGGTTTTGACTGGAGAACGAAGAGTCATGCACGAAACCCAAGGTCGTCCTCATCGTCTCGTCGAACTCCCGTGAGTGTTCATCCGAAAAGCAAAACTTTCTCCGCTGTGAGTCTACCTCAGTCACTTGGTAGCTTCTGTGAATGTCAAGACTTTGAATTTGTGCAACAGTCTCCCTTCGTTTAATCGAACCTAAGAAAAACTCCATCGATTGCCATTGAGGAAAAGAAGTTTCCTCTTTCAGTGGAATTACGAGAATTCCCACATTTCCTGTCGAACGTCATCTTTGAAGATTGGCTCTCTTCAACGGAAGGTTGGTTGGGATCGTTCCTCACTTGCCTCATTTTGGTCGTTCCCCACTCGCCTCATCGCATGAAGGACCTTCTTCGAAGTCACTGACCCGTAAGACTGAAACCTCCTCCATTATTAGTATTTTCTTGTTTCCCGTTTTTATCTGAGCCTAGTAAACCTAATCAAGTAACTCTATTTCACAATCCCTCCTAATAATTATTATCTAGAGACTATTTTAAATTTAATTAATCCCCTTTTGCCATTTTTTTAATTCTTATTTTGATGTTTGTAAATAAAATTATATATTTGTTAATTCATCTTTAACTAACCTTGAACGATACTCTCGGTCTCTTCAAGTAATCTCGCTAACCATTTATACACTCTCTTTGATTATTAAGGATTTGAAACCCGACGCCTCAATTTTGATCTCCTATTTGGTCATTAATCCCTGCCTAGTCGTTAAACGGTTTGCGTTGCAGTAGGTGATTAAGACCCGCCCCCCCTACATAATATACGGGTAGTGTATTGTATAGAGTATTGTATCAGAACATATATTATATATATTACTTCTTTATCATAAAAACTGGTGTCAAGTGTGTAGGGTATAATACAAAGTAAATCAGTTTAGTTGATTTACATCCCCTTTGAGTTTTAGTAGTTTCCTCTCATTGAATTTTCTTTATTTTTCTCTTTTGGCCGAAGTTCGTTCAAGTTACTTCTAAATCATTGGAACATTCGTCTATTAACTATTTAAAATTTAGATTATTGGTTGGGACCCGTTTATTGTGTTTGTGTATTCCATTTACCGGAATATTTAAGTTAATCCCAGCCGGATTAGAAATATTAACCCGTCTTAACCATGGAGGAAGAGTTTTAGTGTTCTTTTAGTGGGATAATTTTTAAATATTTATTTTGGAGAAAATTTAGGCTTCACGTGTATTGCCGAGAAATTTCGTTACATCAATAGCCTCGCTCGCGTAGTACGTTCCTTCAAGTAAGCTTACAAGCTGTATTCTTCGTTTGACCGTTTCAAAAGTCAAGGAAAGTTGTTGGGCCTGTTGGGGTGAGAATTATTAACTTATATTCAGGAAGAAGAGAGAAATGAAAGAGAAAAGAGAAGAGTGAAGGAACAAGAACTAAGAGAAGCTGAAGAGAACAGAGCAAGAGAATAAGAAGAGATGGAAAAGAACAGAGAAGAAATGGAAGAGCGTGAAAGAATAAGTCAGCATGAACTGGAATTAAGCCGTAATGAATTGGAGTCAATGTCAGTTAACTCACGGACTGAAACTCCACAATCCCCGTCAGTAAGATTACTCCTCTTTAAATAAGGAGAAGATTTTGGATCATATCGTACGCATTTCGAAAATATCTTCGAAATCAACAATTAACATCGAGGTACATGGTGTCGCCAAATTGCTCTCCATCCTAAACTCCCAGTTGAGGCACATATTCATTTCCTTTTCCTCAGAGTCCACTGTGGACTAGTCTACCCTCATTTCCAAACTCTTAGCTACCGTCAATATTGCCCAGGACCTCTATGGTGCCCGTTTCCATCACGGAAAATCCTCCCCGGTAAGACCTTTCGCCATTTTGGTACACCCTCTAGAAACATCTTCAATTTTAGGTAAGATGCGTGTAAAGTCCCCCGAGAGTACGCGTCCCTTTCAGATTTCATCATAATAGATCAATTTTTAGTTACCCTGACGCAAAAAATCCGTGTCTTTGTTAAGACAAGCGCTGCTCTACGTTCAAGGAATGCCTAGAAGAGGCTAATGTTTACGCAAGCAGACATAACTTATATCCCAAGGTTAATAAGAGGCCTCCCACGTCTCTTTCCAAGTTTAAGATTAATAACTCCAGGCCCCCTCCAAAAAATACCCCTAAATTCTTGAAAGTTTAAGGCCCCTCGAAACCCAGGCACCTCCCTCTTTCGGAACTAAGATACATTAAGGCCATAATTACTACTCCCACGGCGTCCATCCTCCCCTGAAGGATGATAATCTGTTTTTATCTGCGGAATAGAGGGTCACGTACGCACGAAATGTCCTAAAAATTCCTAATTCAGAAGCATGTCCTCCCATCAGGTACACCAAGTTAGTGCCGCTCCTGCTCATAGCCCGTCTCTTCAGGATACGACTGCGTCTCTCTCGTCAACCAACAACTCCGGTCACCAAGTAAATTTTCTCTTTAATAAGAGCTCCCGGTGGTTTGAAAGTCGAAAATGGAGCCGTGAACGGGTGTAGTGTATCCATCCTTGTACGTGACATTAAGTGAACATGCATCGTGGTATCCGAGAATTTACTTACTCCGATCGGTACTGATCACCAATAGTTCGCTGTGGTCCATGATTAACTCGGCGAGCCAATCGTTTCCCTATTGTAATATACCAAATCGAATATGAGTATTTGACTGGTTGGGTCGAAGTGGTAGCAGCCCCAATCAAGTTTTTCTCTGTACTTGTTGGGGAGAGCCACCAGGTTACAAATAACCCGGTAGCACAACCAGTAGTAGCCCGTGCCCAGGCCGCGAAGGCTTCCCAGGAACCCGTTCCGTTAGAAAACCCCGTCAATCTGGAGATGGAGACCCTCCTGAACGAGGATTTTGCATGCACCCAGAAGGGGTGCGCAACTCTCCTCCCTCTTTGGGAGAGAGCCATGACCAAGAGCAATAGTCATCTCGTGGTGGGAAAAGCATCTCATACCTTTTCAAGGAATAACTGTTATATTGTAAATGTTCCCCGCTCTCACATCTCATGTCCACCAGATTTCTCACGATAGTTTATTCCTCGGCCATTTTAGTCATAATAAAACCGCTCAGAGTGTTTTTAAGTATTTTTATTGGTCAGGTGCGGCCAGAGAAATTGCAGATTACTGAGAATCATGCGATTCCCACCAAAGGACATCAGCAAAAGTGCACGTCAAGCCAGCCTCCCTTTAGAAAAGCCCGATCATCTCGAAACCTTTTTCTCGTGTGGCCATTGATCTTATTGGTCCTATTCATCCCCCGTTTAGTGCAGGGCACAGTTACGTCCTCACTTTGGTAGTCTTCGCTACCCCTTTTCCTGAGGCAGTTCCCCTTAAGCGCATTGATATCGTTTCGTGCGCCGAAGCCCGTATTTCCATGTTTTCTCTGGTCGGAATTCCGAAAGAGATATTGTCGGGTCGAGGAAGACAATTTACCTCCGAGCTTATGGAATATGTCGGCAAGCTCCTCATGGTAAGACCTCTGTTTATTACCTCATACTACCCAGCCGCAAACGGAGTTTGCGAAAATCTAAATGGCACATTGAAAGCAATCCTCAGAAAATTGTGTATATATCAGCCTCAAAAATTGCACCGCTTTTTACCCGTGGCACTGTTTGCGTGAGGTGAAATCACCCATGGCACCCTAGGATTATCCCCTTTGAATTACTGTATGGCCGTAACGTGTGAGGCAACCTTGCTATTTTAAAGGAACTTTTCACCAATCCCCGTCTGGATAACCAAATTCAATCCTGCTATTCGTACCTCCTAGACCTCCGAAAGCGCCTCGAGATATGTGGTGACATCGCATACAAAAATGCTGAGGTAAATTTGGAGAAGTATCGAATTTATTTCGATTTAAAGGCGAAGGAAAAAAGTTTTAAGCCTGGCGAGGAGGTGCTATTGCTACTTCCCACGGAGAGTAACAAACTCCTGAGTTAGTGGAAGAGCCCCTTTTCCGTTCTAGAGGTAAAAGGACCAGTGGATTACCTGATCCAAACCCCTCAGGAGATAAGGTTTACCACATCAATATGTTGAAGAAATATCACCACCGTGCGTGTCTCAACAATATTGTGGCTCTAGATGAAGAGTATCCTTTGAAAGCGGTGTATCCCACTTACCCCCTCAATGTCGTGTAAGTAGTATGCATTAAACAAGATAGTGATTAACCTATTCCATCTTTACCTGGGCCCCCAGAATCATCATTTACCGTGCTGGATGTCTTCCCCTATACTAGCGCCTCTTCAAAAGAATCAGCTGCAGCAGTTGCTAAATCGATCCGATGATGTCATCTCCAAGACTCCCGGCTGCTCCATTCATGGGATTGGCCACCTTTTACTGTAGATTTATGACTAAGTTTGCGTCTATTTCCACACCTATAAGTTCCCTTCTTCAGTAGAGATCCCCAGATCCCCTTTCATGGAATCCCGAAGCTACTGCCAGGTTAGAGCAGCTCCAGGACAAGCTAGCGTCCGCCCCCATTTTGAGGCTCCCTAATCCCTATAAACTCCTCGGGATCAGGACGGATGCGAGTGGCGAAGGAATTCGATGCACGCTGCTCCAATACTCGGACGAAGTTGAAAGCTACCCAGTGGATTACGTGAGCCGAAAGCTACTGCCACGTGAACGTAATTACTCGGTAATAGAACGGGAAGAATTAGCTATAGTATGGAGTATTACCAAATTTAGCATGTATTTAATAGGGAAAGAGTTTATTGTCGAAATTGACCATCGCCCTTTGTCATATCTTCGAAATAATAAGAGCCAGAACAGACGTATAATGCGATGGTTTTTGATATTCCAACAATATCAGTTTAAATTTTGTTATACACGCAGCACCGAGAATTGTATAGATGACAATCTTAGACGGAATCCATTGGCCGACAATGCCGCCTAATCCACGAATTTAAAGGCTGGCTTTAAATCCGTTAGCTTATCATGTATATATGATTTTTCTTTTTTTTTTTAAACTTTGTACATACATCTATCGTCCCTCCAGTTACTTATTTAATATACTGTTGTTTTTTGTGTTGTTACACTACCCTTTTAGACATAATTCTAATTCGATTCTTTAATCTAAATGGGATTTTTTGGTCAACTTATTTACATTAATATTTTTGCTCAGATCAATATCATGGCCTTTTTGTAAGCCTGTCGAATACAAGTCAGGTCCCCCGGATTTTTTTATCATGTTGACGCATTAACTAATAATTCCTCCTATCCAAATTTGCGATGTCCTTTCCTCTTCCCTCTCTCTCAGAAAACTTCCATCGTATAGAAGGGAAGGGTGTAAAAGAACAACCTCTGATCCCCATCCCCACACACATTATTGGAAACCACGTGCCATTGTATCCAGCTATGGACAACGTCACTTCCTGTTCGGGAACATTCGAGAAGTTTCGACTCCTAAGCGCATTAGGGAAATATCGCCCAATCCAGCGAAATCGTCCCGAGAACCCCATCCCCCCCACCCCCATCCGTCGACGAGGCGAGAAAGAACCTCTGTGTTTTACGCCTTGCTATTAAATGATGAATCGACTCCATCTCCGGATTAAGATGTCTCGAGTTATGACTCCTTTCGCCAAATTCACCTTTGCCCCTCAGAATCACTCATGGAATCCCGAAGCTACTGCCAGGTTAGAGCAGCTCCAGGAGATCGAAGAGTCACGCACGCACCCCAAGGTTGTCCTCATCGTCTCGTCGAAGTCCCGAGAGCGTTCCTCCGACAAGCAAGACTTTCTCCGCCGTGAGTTTACCCCAGTCAATTGATAGCTTCTGTGAACGGCAAGCATTTAAATTTGCGCAACAGTCTTCCTTCGTTTAGTCGAACCAAAGAAAAACTCCATCGATTACCTTTGAGGAAAAGAAGTTTCCTCTTTCAGTGGAATTACGAGAATTCCCACATTTCCCGTCGAACGTCATCTTTGAAGATTGGCTTTAATCAGAAGGTTGGTTGGGATCATGCCACACTTGCCTCATTCGGACCGTGCCCCACTTGCCTCATCGTATCTTTCCACACTCGCCTCATTGCAAGAAGGACCTTCCTCAATGTCAGCGACCCGTAAGAATAAAACCCTCTCCATTTGGAATATTGTCAACTCCCCCCTTTTTATCTGATTGTAGTAGCGCTAATCAATTAATTCTATTTCAGCATCCCTCCTTAAAATAATTATCTAGAGACTCTTTTCAATTTAAATAACCCTCTTTTGCCATTTTTTTTCATTCTCTTTTTGAATTTTTGTAAATGAAATTATATTTTTGTTTTTTCATCTTTAACTAACATTGAACGATACTGTCGGCTTATTTAAGTAAATCTCGCCAACCATTTATGCACTTTGTCTGATTATTAAGGATTTGAAACCCAACGCCTCAAGTTGGTCCTCTTAGTCGGTCGTTAATACCTGCGAACAGTTCTTAAACGGTTCGCGTTGCAGTTGGTGATTAAATCACCCCCTCCACATAATATAGGAATATTGTATGGTATAGGATGGTGTACCATGATATAGGCCATAGTGGCCAGTGTCTAGCTTGCAAATTTAGTCGAAGGCCAGCAAAATAAGGAAGGAGAGCCTTGTATGCAAAGGGAAAAAAATGAAGATTATATTCTTAGAATAAATGCTGCCCAGGATGTCTACGTAGGGTATGAGATTACTGGCAGAACTGGAGCTGAGAGAGCGTGTCACTTCGCCACATGCCAAGTGAATAATCTACATAAAGGACCCTCTTATCGGGAAATGACTACCCTTTTTTCAAACTGTTGAATTGGCTACAAAACAATTGACTATTATTTTCGCCTTTGAAATATTTATTTTCAGTCCAACTTTGAGACTGGCTTGTGATAATTCTATTATAAGTGAAGATAATTTTTCTGGGTACAACTATAGCTGGACTGAACACCTCTTCAGCTAATAGCGCTACGGTTTTATATTTTGGCCTAAAAAAATTAAACTAATAGTATAACGCCCTCGGGTAAACAACACCGAAAAGAGCATTCGTTCATTATATCGTATCTTCCAAACTACGAAAACAGGGGGATAGTAGTTTTCCTGGATTAATAGGCATATGATAGAGTTTTCTTTGCCAATCGGCCTCTGATTCGATCCACATGGGTAACTTCATGCAGGCCAAAGCATCTACCTCGTTCCCACATTCGATCCGCGTGCGTTTCCAGCCTGAAAATGAGAGGGGTTTAAGATTGGGATCTAGCTCGGACCCACATTTGTAGCATATATGGGATTGTTGCACACTGGCTTCATTTAGGTAACTCAGCTGGATTCCACAAAGGTCCCATATCCCAGTGATAAACTTAGTTGGGTCCCAGTTGGGACATCCACATGAACTCAAATGGGTCGCATGTGAGACCCATTTCGGCTTGTTTACAAGTATGTCAATTTAAGGCGGTAGGCTGGATCTCAAACTCTCGAATTGTAAGTGATGTAGTGTTATTGACTAAGTGTATAATGAATTGTATAGAATCTCCTCACGCTTGTGGGAGTAGGCACAGCGCGTCCAATCTTTCACGTGCGGCGTAAGTATTGTGTCTTGTCTCTTCGGGAATAGAACCCGATATCCAGACGTAAGAAAACCAACGCCTTATCCACTATGCAATTGAAAGCAACGTGGAGAAGATACATACTCTAGAAACAAGTGCATAACATGATCATCAGCGCTTGAAAGTAAGAATTTGCGTCTCTTTGATCCTACAACGTGTTTGCAAATTGTAAGGCGGGAGTATTTATATTACATGTTTTTCCTCGATAAATAGAGAATTGCCGAAAAATGCGAGATTATTTTTGTTTGTTTTTTAATGTATTTTAAACTTCTATGTAGGAGGGGTGATTTTAGATAGGCCTCACTATTTGATATAGCATTTCTGTTTTATTGAGGAATTTACATAAATGCATTGAACCTCACAAGATGACTCAATATATGCAACATAATATTGGAATTTCTAGACAGGGAGGGGAGAGGCCCATATGATCTGAAAATATCTGTGAAATCAGATGAATTTAAAAAAAATAAAAAGTGCGCTTAAAGTCCTATAAGACCCCATATCCATCAGGGCTCACTTTGTTCGTTTACTTTATACGGTTGCAAAATTAAGCAAATTGAACAAACCTCCCTTAAGAAAAGCCTGGACCGCTCCTGAATTCCTGTTATTACCCTTTTTGTCTTGGGCTGCACACCAGCTTACTGATCCCATGAAATCCAAGCTTGAAGAATCGAGGATGGAAGAATTCTCCCTCTCACAAATTTAAGTGAATGTGATGAGAAATCTATTTTTTTAAATAGTATCTAATCCCCCTTGGAAGCGACAAGTTATGATTTGATAACTCCTCAGACCTTCAAGTCTTTTCTTACATTCTTTCTGAAATGTTTTCCCCTCTCATCTCTCGGATTATATCGTATTTATCGGCTCTTAAACCATTAAATCTTGGAAAGTTATGGTTATCAGCTTCCTCCTCACTATAACACCATGATCAAATCCAACTAGATGTTTTATAGTATCGTAAGTCATTATATCCTTCGTATAGGGTATTAATGTATATTACTTTACCTAGAAGTATATAGTTCACCCCACTCTACTTCTAGATACGTGCATAGTAAGACTGTAGAGCAGGATGAAACACCATACACATTGACCCTGTATACATCTTTGATCTCATCTAGGTAGCGGATCGTCTTTCCTAGCAATTGAGATTTCAGTGTCTGTCTCATAGTAAGCAGCCGTTCTCCCAAGGGATCTATGAGGCCGTAGAGTTTAATTCGAGCATAAATACGTGTGAATACTGTAATTAGAAGATTCGTAGCGTGTGAGTTAACTTCTACACCATGAACCACGCTAATAGCTGGTTAGAGAAAGTTAGGATTTCTTTGTCCTCTCTGAATCGATTTTGATAAAACCTTTTCAGCTGATCTGTAAAATATGGCAACACTTATTCTATTTTTCATTATGTTGCATTACGTCCTTTAATTTTTATTTCAGATTTGTCGTATTGGAGGTGAACCACGCTAATAGTTTTGAATGAAAGTAGCCAATTTAGATATATTTTGGTAAAAATGAACAATTATTATGCAGATTAAACATAGTTTACTTATATATTTGAGAGAAAACCATAGTTATAATACACGATTGATGGACATACTGGATTATTGACCTACATGAGCACCATTTTGACAGATGACGTCAAAAAACATATCAATCATGGAATCTGTCAATTTTTTAATATCAGCAGTTTGAAATTTCTCTCAGAGATACGCTACGCCGTGATCCTACAAGATGTAGATTTGTTTTTATGCAGTATGGATATAAGAAGCAAAATTCGACGTAATGGATTTGCGCGCCCTCGCTTTGCAAATAGTATATTATAAATGGATTATATCTGCTGCAGAATACACCATAAACTACATCAGCAGAGATTCTGTAAACTATCTCACATCATGTTGGAATGGTTTGCATAATAGTTTGAAGTTCACACTCTTAGAGAGAGATAACCTTCTATTTGCTACCAAGAATTCACTCACTCTCTATCGTCTGGAAGTAGCGTTCCAACGATTCACGTCTGTTTATAGAAATATCTTATTTGAGAGAACACTCATGTTTCTGACATTCGTGCCGATATAAACCATGAAAGAGAGACACGGTTCCTCCTACTGATGGTGAAAACTCATCAGTAAAAAATACTCTCCTACCAACGGAAAGGCCTCACCACCATTTTTTGCATGAAAAATCGCGATTAGTCTGACGTTTTCTTCAAACAAGATCCATCGTATAGCCTTATAAGTATAATATTATGTTTTTTCCTATCGATTACACTGTTTAAAAGCCAAAATGGTTCACATATGAGATTATGCTCACATAACTAATTTCATATTGCTGAATTTGAATCTGATATTGTTTTTTTTCTATCAGACTAGGTTTTAGAAAAAAAATCAATAGGTACAAATATTCAATATTCCGTCACTTGTATCGTGCAACAGATATTTAACCTCAAACAAAGCAGCTTTTCTCTTATGTGACTGTGCTTACATGATTAATTTGACATTGTTGAGTATGATTTCGATGTTTTATTCTACTATCAGATCTATTTTCTTAAACAATCAGAAGAATAGTAAATATGATGACATTAATTGCCTCACACAAGATAATGATATTAAACACCTCACAAATAAGCCCATAAGAAATTGTACCAGAAAGCTTAGGTTGAAATCCTTTATACTTGACAAAATATAAACTTCTAAAAGTGCTTCTGAACTTTGCCCTTTCGTTTGTACAACTCACTCTCTTCTTGTGGCAGCGTTCAGCAATATTCGCCCAACATGTTACAACTGAATTGTCCCTGATATCTGCTATCCATTATGGCGGTGTCTTGATGAAATCTTTCACCGTGTTCATGACTAATGTCTCCAAGGTTATCTGGGAAAAAATAAATATGAGAGTCGAAAAATGCAATTTCAAGGGCATCTTTCCTCCCAATACATGATAATTCTGCAAAATGGTTGAAACGATTTCTTTATAGTTGTCAGCACGATAGTTTTCAATAACAAGCTTTGACACATTGACAAATGATTCTCATGAGTTTTTCTCCACTGGAATCAAGGCCTTGGTGGATTCGCTATCATGAACTAGTATACGATGCTGTTGTCCATTCAAGAGAGCTGCTTTCAACTTGGCTTCGCAAACCACACTACCGAGTTTCTAACATAAGTATCGAAACCCAGAACCAGATTGATCTATAGCCTTGATGTAACCTTTAGCCAAACCGAGCTTCAGATGCAGTGGAGGCAAAAATATCTCTACTGGATCTACAAGAGGATTGTGAACACAGTTGAACCTTCCAGACGCATCTTTTGCTCTTGTCAGCAATTTCTTTCTCACATAATGCTCTGCATTAGCTCTGCTGTCCAACAAATACAAAAGGCACATGATCTTTGTGTAGCTACCCTGAAGGCCCAGTGTAAACAGATGACTTTGAGATCTCCATATATCTTACACTGGTGTTTCTCGTACTCTATAGTGACTAACATACCTTCAATGTTTCATAGCTCTTGGTCATCTTTGCTGCATATGGTATTGGAACGGATGGAAACCAATTGCCATTGTGAAAAAGAACAGCTTTCAGAGAGTCTTTTCTAGATTCTATAGACAGCCTCCAATTATCTGACTTGTATGGTTAAGACTTTCAGAATTATTGCATGAGATATACTGCGTCCTCACAGAAACATAGGTTGTTTGCCAACTTGAAAAATGCAGACATATCTATATGTCAAGAATGAGCTGTAGTAATACACACTCAAGCTTCCAGCAGATTACGCTGCTCTAGTCTGGATCCCAGAACTTCGGCCTTTTATTTGGACAAGTCTAGGTCCATGATGTGATCATGAAGCGCTTTTTGAGTAAAGAGTTTATGCCTGGTATTTTCTAAAGTCATCCTGGTAGTTGTCCTCATTTAAGGTAGAATTAGAATCGAAATCACTCATCAATTTTGGTTCAGGAGGTGGATTTGGGACTAGGAGTTCAGCGATGTGCGGAACTGGTCGAATTTCAGAAGCAATATTGGAGTACTGCACCTTGCCTTGTGTTTTGATAGTTCTTTCCTTGATGTTTGTGGGACATAAATAGCAGTAACTGCTGTGGTCTTTGTATTCACCCCATATCATTGGTACAGCAAACGGTATTTCTGAGCTTCTCTTACCACACATCCGCTCGCTCAGGTGGTTGACACAATACTTACAATCTATATAAGGTGCCCATTTCTTGTCTTGGTCACCCAAAGGGCATTTCGAGTAACTTTTGTAGTTCAGTCGAACAGCTCTTTTGATTTGTTTCTGGAAGCTACCAGGAGTGAAAGCGCTACATAGGTAAAAAAACGATCAGCATCTTTCACGCACTTGCCACGTTCCATGTTTTGTTAAGTTCAACGTAATTAGAAATTAGGCAGTTGTAGTTATGCACTATCATGAACCAGCAATCTGAAACAAACAATAAAACACAAATTAGGAAACAATTATTGCATAAGTGGAACCCATCAACATATAAATTAGTGTATGAATAACATGGTGCATCAAATATATAGATATGCTGGTTCTGGAAAACTGAGACCTATACAGCTATACGAATGTCATTATTGAATTCAGCACATACAATTACCCTAGAATCAGACTATTTTTATCCAGAACCATGGGAAAAATCTTTTTTTGTTGACCAGTGTTATTGCAATCGATTTTTATTGCAAGAAGTTTGCTTATAGAACTTTTAACAAGGCATGGGGGAAATGTTAAATCTGTCTAAAACAACGCACCTAAACTTCTCAAAACACAAATAAGCATAGAAACATCTTGAATGGAATACTTGATGCAGTCTTTTTTAAATGCTTCATTACTTTTAGTGGAAATTCAGAAAAAAATTGCTGTCAAAGTATAATTTTTCCTCATTATTCACCTTTTAATATTTAAATTATACATTTTGTAGGAATCGCATCAACATATTTCAAGGTTTCCTCTGAAAGAAAATCGTGAGCAAAATAACCTTTTTCCATTTTTCAGAATCGCATTGTTTTGAGCAGTTTTTTGTAGTGATGAGGGCATTAAAACGGGTTACCTTGAAGAATTGGTCTTGAACTAGATCTTTTAAACGAGATTTTGCCCTGCTTTATTGAAGTCAGGTAAAAAATTAAGATTGGAGTATTGAACAAAGTCGTCATAGATGAATTTTCAATCTAATTTTGTATTACCAAGTTTTCAAATTTCTTTGTTACAGGCAGGATTTTTTTAATCTTTCAAAAGGTCTTCATTCGTGATAGAAAAAGTTCCGTCAAACAACTTAAATTCTACTTTTTCAGCACGTGTCATTAAAATGCCTTTCCCATTTGTGAAGGTGTGTCGAGATGGAATGGAAAAGAATCGAGAACTCTGCTCCTCTGCGCGCGTGCCACAACATATCCGACATCGCCAAGCTGCTTAACCTCAACTGGATTACCATCCACAGATTCGTGAAGAGGATGTAGAACGGAAAAGATTTCAAAGATTTAGCTTGTTCAGCAGATCTAAAGTTCTCAACCGTTTGGCTGTAAGAAATCCTTCGAAATTATTCAGAAAATCAAAATGACTGCGCTTACAAAGAAGAAGAAGATCATCTCGGTGGTCACAGCGTCCAAGACCGTAAAAGAGGAACGCGTCAAGAGGATAAGGGGCGTGAAAACGTCTCTGCTCAAAAGCCTTATGCGAGAACAACGCCTCGAGCGCTGTCGTGGAATTCTCAACGACAACTAAAACTCAGAGAAATCGAATTCACTTTTTACCGATTTAAAAATCTTCTCATTTGATTTGGTTATCAAAAAGCGGGAAGACCGCCTAGTAAGCTTCGGCTGTAACATCACCAAGCTCCCTACGTTTCCATGACTAAGCACCCGGCCATCGTGATGAAGCTCGCATTTGTAGCTTCGAATAGGGGGAAGATCCGCCAGTGTGGTTCGCAGCTGGTTACAGGCTCACCGCGGAAGATTAAAGGGACGTCTTTACCACAAAAGTCATGTTCTGGGGAAGAAAGATTAGAATTAGACAGAATATATTTTTCATCATGATGGTGTATCAGTTCACACGCCCAGGACCGTGCAAGAATAGTTTGGGTCGAACATGTACTTCTGGCCCAAGGAATTTTTACCACCGCAGTCGCCCAACCTCAATACGCTTGACTACAGCGTGTGAGCGCATGACGAGAGCAAGTCCTGCAAGGTCCGTTACAGCAACGTCTACAAATGACTTCTTCTGTCAACCGCGTGTGGGCCATCAAGAGGAAGGACCTTATCCAAAACGTATACGTGGCCTTTAGGTCACGCCTAGAGCGCGTGCTCGCCACTGACGGTGGCTATATTGATTAATATTACAATATAAAGAGATATTTAAATTTTAAAACACTAAAAACGTGTTTTACTGGATCAATCCTATCATTTTGTTTTTTTTTAAAGCTTCCTAACGAGTGTAACAGGACTTTGGCAATACACGGTATAATGTGCCATCGCATAACTTTTGACATTTTTTCTCGAATCCCTTTATTCGTAATATCTCTTCGATAATGGTTTACAAGGGTTCTGCTTATCATTTTTATTGCAAGAAGTTTGCTTATAGAACTTTTAACAAGGCATGGGGGAAATGTTAAATCTGTCTAAAACAACGCACCTAAACTTCTCAAAACACAAATAAGCATAGAAACATCTTGAATGGAATACTTGATGCAGTCTTTTTTAAATGCTTCATTCCTTTTAGTGGAAATTCAGAAAAAAATTGCTGTCAAAGTATAATTTTTCCTCATTATTCACCTTTTAATATTTAAATTATACATTTTGTAGGAATCGCATCAACATATTTCAAGGTTTCCTCTGAAAGAAAATCGTGAGCAAAATAACCTTTTTCCATTTTTCAGAATCGCATTGTTTTGAGCAGTTTTTTGTAGTGATGAGGGCATTAAAACGGGTTACCTTGAAGAATTGGTCTTGAACTAGATCTTTTAAACGAGATTTTGCCCTGCTTTATTGAAGTCAGGTAAAAAATTAAGATTGGAGTATTGAACAAAGTCGTCATAGATGAATTTTCAATCTAATTTTGTATTACCAAGTTTTCAAATTTCTTTGTTACAGGCAGGATTTTTTTAATCTTTCAAAAGGTCTTCATTCGTGATAGAAAAAGTTCCGTCAAACAACTTAAATTCTACTTTTTCAGCACGTGTCATTAAAATGCCTTTCCCATTTGTGAAGGTGTGTCGAGATGGAATGGAAAAGAATCGAGAACTCTGCTCCTCTGCGCGCGTGCCACAACATATCCGACATCGCCAAGCTGCTTAACCTCAACTGGATTACCATCCACAGATTCGTGAAGAGGATGTAGAACGGAAAAGATTTCAAAGATTTAGCTTGTTCAGCAGATCTAAAGTTCTCAACCGTTTGGCTGTAAGAAATCCTTCGAAATTATTCAGAAAATCAAAATGACTGCGCTTACAAAGAAGAAGAAGATCATCTCGGTGGTCACAGCGTCCAAGACCGTAAAAGAGGAACGCGTCAAGAGGATAAGGGGCGTGAAAACGTCTCTGCTCAAAAGCCTTATGCGAGAACAACGCCTCGAGCGCTGTCGTGGAATTCTCAACGACAACTAAAACTCAGAGAAATCGAATTCACTTTTTACCGATTTAAAAATCTTCTCATTTGATTTGGTTATCAAAAAGCGGGAAGACCGCCTAGTAAGCTTCGGCTGTAACATCGCCAAGCTCCCTACGTTTCCATGACTAAGCACCCGGCCATCGTGATGAAGCTCGCATTTGTAGCTTCGAATAGGGGGAAGATCCGCCAGTGTGGTTCGCAGCTGGTTACAGGCTCACCGCGGAAGATTAAAGGGACGTCTTTACCACAAAAGTCATGTTCTGGGGAAGAAAGATTAGAATTAGACAGAATATATTTTTCATCATGATGGTGTATCAGTTCACACGCCCAGGACCGTGCAAGAATAGTTTGGGTCGAACATGTACTTCTGGCCCAAGGAATTTTTACCACCGCAGTCGCCCAACCTCAATACGCTTGACTACAGCGTGTGAGCGCATGACGAGAGCAAGTCCTGCAAGGTCCGTTACAGCAACGTCTACAAATGACTTCTTTTGTCAACCGCGTGTGGGCCATCAAGAGGAAGGACCTTATCCAAAACGTATACGTGGCCTTTAGGTCACGCCTAGAGCGCGTGCTCGCCACTGACGGTGGCTATATTGATTAATATTACAATATAAAGAGATATTTAAATTTTAAAACACTAAAAACGTGTTTTACTGGATCAATCCTATCATTTTGTTTTTTTTTTAAAGCTTCCTAACGAGTGTAACAGGACTTTGGCAATACACGGTATAATGTGCCATCGCATAACTTTTGACATTTTTTCTCGAATCCCTTTATTCGTAATATCTCTTCGATAATGGTTTACAAGGGTTCTGCTTATCATTTCCTCGAAAAAGATCCCTTTTCGTGGACCACAATTCTTACATTTATTATATGTTTCCATATCATTAACAAAGCCAAATTCACAAATAACCTAAGTCACCAGTATATGGATAAGAAAAAAGAATGAATGATCTCACTGTTTTAAATGTTTGACCATATACTTTATCGATCTCGTCATACAGCACTTATCTTCTGTTCCGTCTGCTATATAATATGTTTAACATTTAAAATGAGATTTCTATGGTGCATAAAGGCTCGCATTTAATAAATTTCATGAAAATTACATAGGATTCAATCGAATATTCATGAAATTATTCTAAATAAACTAAAATTCAAATATTAACACGTGCAAATAGGAGAACTCATTTTTCAGGTACATACTAGAAGTTTCTTGAAATGATCTGGCAACATTTTGCTCAGTAAGTAAAAACTGTAAAACTGCCATTGTTTTCGTTCTGACTCAGCAGAGATGACACCAAAATTATAAGTCACTCCTGAGCTCCGTCAGATAATTGTTCGCTTGGAAACATCGTCAAGGACTCTTTCTACGATTTTATTAAAGGTAAAAAGGCTCAAGAATGTGATTTATTTCGCGCCTTCTGAAGTTAGGCAAAGAAAAAAACTATAAATCTCCTCTAAAAATCGGTTGACACCGCATAACCATCCTTCGAAAAGACAGAGCTATTAGTCGCTTCTCTTTGAAGGATACTTCCGAGACTGTAGCAGGAATTTCTCGAAATATTAATACCAATAGTGTCAAGGAAGTGAGCCGTTTCATAGTGTCCCGTCACTTCAATGCATCTATGTAGTTTCAAAGCTCTTTCTCCATCAACCAAACCCATCATGGGTAAGAAGAACAAGAAGGCAAGACTCGCATATGTTGAAGCTCATATTGTTTGGAGGGATGAAAATTAGGAATTAATTCATTTTTGTGACGAAAGTATATTTAGTTTAGTTGGATTTGATGGTAGAATCTTTGTTAGACGCACTGCATATGGCAGACGTAATCCTAAATGGCTTAAAAAGCCGTCCAATCAAGGATGAGGCAGCGTCGTGATGTGGGACATGTTTAAGTATGAAGGAGTTGGTCCGCTAGTGCGAATAATTAGAACAGTAATTTCGAATGTATACCTAAACTTTGTACAACAACATATTTTACCTACACTCTGAGCATCTCTAAACCAACCACCAGTATTTATGCATGTTCACGTGCCATGCCATAAGGCAAAGCGAGTATAATGCTATTTAAAACAAGAATATGTCGAACTAATGAAGTTAACGGCACAGAGACCAGACCTGAACCCAATAAGGAGACTTTAGAAGATCATTGAGACAAAGTTCGAGATTAGTAAGCTTCAACTGTGACGGATTTTTTTGGCGGAGATTAAGCAAGAATGGAACAGAATAACACCGGAATTTTACAAAAAACTGGTAAATTTCTAGAGTGGTCGTTGCGGCAAAGGAGTAGAAAATAAATGCTTCAACACTACATAATAAGTGTTTTAAGTTTTTTAGTTGTTAAATCTCGCTCTGTTTCTATTGTATTTGCTTGCTAGGCAATTTTGTGAATGATCATTCTCTTATTTAGCCCGTATCAATAATATTTTGTTAATTTATTTAGCAAAATTTCTTGAATATAATACGATTGAATGATATGAAATCTTCATAGAAGATAATAAATGCATGCATTTATGCTCCATCGAAATTTTGTTTTCCAACTCATCATATTATTGAAAATATTTTAATTAAGGAAAGTCTTTCTCTTATTTTGCTCGGTAGTGTATATTCACTCTGAATTATTTGGGACTACAAAATTAGACTCATTACATAAAATCCCTCAATTTATTCTTTCATCACACTGCTCTAGACAATTTTTTATATCAGCCGTAACGTTGTCATAAAAAGAAAAACAAGGAAAACACATGCCGTGGTTAAAATCAATTATCATCTCTTTTTTCTGTACGTATCATTGATGTTTCTAATTGAATAGGGGTCTCACCTTCAAGACCAATGGAGAGGATTGTTTTTTTTTATGTCATCTGGCGACTGCCTTCTAGGACATAAATCGCCGCACTCAAACTACCAATAGAGAGGAGTGCGGATAATTTTTAATATGCTGGTCAATGGGATAATTGAAATTGGCGTTCTTACTTTTAGCAGTTAATACAAAGATCCTTGATTTCTGTTCGCGTGTTATCAAGGATAACCGATCTACAGTGATAGCGCCAGCATAGAAAATATTACACTTCATTGCCAACTCCTGGGCTTTTTGTATTATAAATGGAATCCCAAAGTTTTTCAAGTAACTTTCTCCTTGAATTTTTTCTCTAGAACTAAGGAAACAAAGGCGCATCCTGTAATATTTATAAATTCTAAGGCGATTAAATCGAACATAATGTATTATCGCATGTGTTGCTGTCTCCTATATTTGGGAATTATGAAAATGTAAGTTCCAAATTGAATTGTTTCCACAAACTGAAATGCACTCTCGAATCGTCATATGATATAATCGAAAAGTGTCGATTTATACAGTTTGAAGAAAGGGATATATAAAATGATCGAGTCTTTGATTGTTTTAATAATTTAAAAACTTAGATTTAGAAGATATTCACCCTTCAGAACACATCGTAAATTCAATATAAGCTGTTGAAGCTCAAGGACTACTGTACCAATCCGAACTTATTATTTTTTTTGACGATCACATGGTATAAATTAACGGAAAGCTTTATGTGCATGTGTTCTCTTAATGGTATAAATTTTACACGAAAATGATTTTCTTCTTTGGTGCAAAAGATGCACTTACCAATGAGTGTACGAAGTTCATTCTTCTTCAGTTACTTCCCTGTAATCCTAAAAAGGAATGGTTTTGTTGCATAGACTAATTTTGGTGTTAGAACATTCACCCCAATCAAGCGTTCTACATCTTGTCTTCATTATTGGAGCTCAGCGTAATGATGTCGTAGGTAATGCTCAGGATATTTGGTATTCTTTGCAGATGGGTATCTTCATTATCACCTTCATCAGGTACACTAAACCAATCAGAATTACATGTAAGCGAAATTTCACCGAAACGTTCATTCGTTTAGGGGTTGGAATGATAGGAAGATGTCAGGTTGTTTCGGTAAATACGCTTCCATTTCGCAAAAAGGAGTAAATTCCATTAAATTTTGCGATGTTCTAAACAATAGATAATACTTTTCAAAAACTTACCTCATTAATTATACAAATAGAAAGCATGAGTAAAAGAAAGATAAAAATATTATAATTGTTTGCCCATGTACTTCATCTATCTTTGGGCCAATATCCGACGGAAAAACGTACTTCCTTTATTGTATACTGCGTAAGAGACAAAATATTTACTCAAAGCGTTGATAGAATCAGCTGGTGTTACGCTGCGTTGCAGAAAGACTATAAAGCATTTAAAAATTAAAATATTCTTCACAATTATAAACGATATAAGTTTGTGTGGAAGAAGTAATGCCCTCCCCATTTTACAAAGATGAATTAATAGAGATGATATATTCCAAGAAATCAGAAGTATTTACAGTGTCATACTACCACTGGGGTAGCTCCATATTCCTACTCGCTCCTACATGAGCTATATTGCCATAAACTGTTACAATCTATTCCTATTTAACGATATGAAAGCCATCCCCCAGATGAATATATTCGCAGGAAAAATATTGCCTGGCTAACGGAATAGTTTCATAAAGGTCTTTTAGAAGCAGTCCAAAGATACTCTGTATCGATATTTACTTTGCGACTTCAAGTGAGAAACACTGTACAATTAATCTAACGGACGAAAATATTTCCAAACGAAGGCTATCCTTATTTCTTTAACAATAAGTAAGGGAATGAAAAGATGCGCGTATGTAATCCATGCATTCTATATCATTTGTAAGGAGATGGAAAAGTCAATCATCGGAGCCATGGATAATGATTTTGTCAAATTGGTATGTGAAGCATGTCTTAATATATTAAGAGGCAATCTGCTAATGGCAACATCGCAGAAACCAAATCTATCAGGGTCTAAATGGTTGGTTCGTATGTAAGCTGTGAATGCAAATCCTATTCGAGCAAAAAAAATAACATATCAAAGTGGAAGATCCTTTCTTTCAAATTTATTCTCTTTTCTACCACCTACATATCCTTTACATTCTCCTGAGATGAAGAAATTTATTTTTCTCTCAGAGAAAGCGAGAAAAGTACCGTTATAACCACATAGAGAGATGTATTATACAAACTTCACCGGATGACATTGGAACACTATTTGAAAGAGTACCATAGTGATGTGCATCCACTCCTCATGAGGCTGAAGAGTGTAACAAGGATCAAATAAACGAATTCACAGATGAAGTTCTGGGAACATCGGAAGCTACTGCTTGTAAAAGAGGTATAATTATTTATCAGACATTAAAATATATACAAGGATTCAATTGAGATAGTGATAGGATAACTACCACAACGGAGCTTTATCGTTGTCCCTTCTCTCTTTTTTTTCGAAGTGACAACTTTCCCCGGAATGGAGGGGTGTGATAGAACGGGTTGTGGCCGGGTTAATTTCAATCACTATCACATTTTATTGAAAACCACGATGCTACTCACGTGCATCTTCGATTTAAAGCCTGGGGCCTTATCGCAGCCACCTTAGTCAATGTTTAAACAAGGAGGTTTATCTTCCCCCGTCGCCCCATGCGCCGACCTCGCCAGATTGAGTTAGGCTTATGGGCAGATAAGGCATTGTTTCCAGGCTCGGCTGTGCATTACCTCGAAGCTCCCACTCCATTGTCCCCCACGACAAGGGGATGTCGTGACTATTTATTTGGAAACTTTACCACTAAGATCAGATTGGAGATCCAGATTTTCGGCGCGAAACATCACTACGACCCACTCTCACCTTGTGCGCCAAGGGACCTCGACCTCGAGATTCACTATCACTTGTCCAGAAGAAGGACAATATCCCTTGAGTGCCAAGGTTCAAGCCTTTCGTGACGCCAAGTCAAAAAGGCTTCCCCTGGTGTTCAGAGAGAGAACAACATTAGAACAGCCATTGTTCTTTTGAGCCCGTTGACAAGAAACGGTTCTCACCCCCCTCCCTCCTGTTGTTCAGAAGAGAACAACGTAGAACAGCTATTGTTCTTTTGAGCCCGTTCGCCAAGAACGGTTCTCACCCTTCCCCCTTGTTGTTCAGAAGAGAACAACGTAGAACAGCTATTGTTCTTTTGAGCCCGTTCGCCAAGAACGGTTCTCACCCTTCCCCCTTGTTGTTCAGAAGAGAACAACATTAGAACAGCCATTGTTCTCGAGCCCGTAGACAAGAGACGGTTCTCACCCCCCCTGTTGTTCAGAAGAGAACAACGTAGAACAGCCATTGTTCTTTAAGCCGTTCGTCAATAAACGGTTCTCATTCCAAGACGCCACGTCAGGATCATTTAATTCCCCATCCCACTTCGGCTGCAACTAGCCAGCGGACCCAAAATTCCTTGAGGTCGCCTTTCTCTACAGAACAAGTATAATTACGTAAGCCGAACGTTACCTTTGAGTATTTAACCCTTTTGTCAAATCTATCCTGTGTTTTAAATGGTTCAGCGAACCATCCCCTCCCTTTAACTTTATATTTGTTTTAACCTTTTTAAATCTTTTAATCCTCGGATTAGCTCGAGTCCCCACGACCCTTTCCATTCTCTGTTTATGTCAATATTTTCCGTTTTGTGTGTTGTTGATAGTTATTATTAATAAAGCTCTATTGTATTAATGATAGCAATATTATTATCCTTGAGCTCAGTTCCACTTATTAAGCATATCGAAGATACATAATATCGGCCAGCCAGACATCCACGCACTCTAAAGATAATTAAAGAAGTTCCCTCAACGAATAGTTAAATATGGTATATCGTCGAGAGTCCATTCTACGACAGTAGAAGATCCTTTCTTCCAAATTTATTCTCTTTTCTACCATCTACATATCCTTTACATTCTTCTGAGATGAAGAAGTTTATTTTTCTCTCAGAGAAAGCGAGAAAAGTACCGTTATAACCACCAGAGAGATGTATTATACAAACTTTACCGCATGACATTGGAACACTATTTGAAAGAGTACCATAGTGATGTGCATCCACTCCTCATGAGGCTGAAGAGTGTAACAAGGATCAAATAAACGAATTCACAGATGAAGTTCTGGGAACATCGGAAGCTACTGCTTGTAAAAGAGGTATAATTATTTATCAGACATTAAAATATATACAAGGATTCAATTGAGATAGTGATAGGATAACTACCACAACGGAGCTTTATCGTTGTCCCTTTTCTCTTTTTTTTCGAAGTGACAACTTTCCCCGGAATGGAGGGGTGTGATAGAACGGGTTGTGGCCGGGTTAATTTCAACCACTATCACATTTTATTGAAAACCACGATGCTACTCACGTGCATCTTCGATTTAAAGCCTGGGGCCTTATCGCAGCCACCTTAGTCAATGTTTAAACAAGGAGGTTTATCTTCCCCCGTCGCCCCATGCGCCGACCTCGCCAGATTGAGTTAGGCTTATGGGCAGATAAGGCATTGTTTCCAGGCTCGGCTGTGCATTACCTCGAAGCTCCCACTCCATTGTCCCCCACGACAAGGGGATGTCGTGACTATTTATTTGGAAACTTTACCACTAAGATCAGATTGGAGATCCAGATTTTCGGCGCGAAACATCACTACGACCCACTCTCACCTTGTGCGCCAAGGGACCTCGACCTCGAGATTCACTATCACTTGTCCAGAAGAAGGACAATATCCCTTGAGTGCCAAGGTTCAAGCCTTTCGTGACGCCAAGTCAAAAAGGCTTCCCCTGGTGTTCAGAGAGAGAACAACATTAGAACAGCCATTGTTCTTTTGAGCCCGTTGACAAGAAACGGTTCTCACCCCCCTCCCTCCTGTTGTTCAGAAGAGAACAACGTAGAACAGCTATTGTTCTTTTGAGCCCGTTCGCCAAGAACGGTTCTCACCCTTCCCCCTTGTTGTTCAGAAGAGAACAACGTAGAACAGCTATTGTTCTTTTGAGCCCGTTCGCCAAGAACGGTTCTCACCCTTCCCCCTTGTTGTTCAGAAGAGAACAACATTAGAACAGCCATTGTTCTCGAGCCCGTAGACAAGAGACGGTTCTCACCCCCCCTGTTGTTCAGAAGAGAACAACGTAGAACAGCCATTGTTCTTTAAGCCGTTCGTCAATAAACGGTTCTCATTCCAAGACGCCACGTCAGGATCATTTAATTCCCCATCCCACTTCGGCTGCAACTAGCCAGCGGACCCAAAATTCCTTGAGGTCGCCTTTCTCTACAGAACAAGTATAATTACGTAAGCCGAACGTTACCTTTGAGTATTTAACCCTTTTGTCAAATCTATCCTGTGTTTTAAATGGTTCAGCGAACCATCCCCTCCCTTTAACTTTATATTTGTTTTAACCTTTTTAAATCTTTTAATCCTCGGATTAGCTCGAGTCCCCACGACCCTTTCCATTCTCTGTTTATGTCAATATTTTCCGTTTTGTGTGTTGTTGATAGTTATTATTAATAAAGCTCTATTGTATTAATGATAGCAATATTATTATCCTTGAGCTCAGTTCCACTTATTAAGCATATCGAAGATACATAATATCGGCCAGCCAGACATCCACGCACTCTAAAGATAATTAAAGAAGTTCCCTCAACGAATAGTTAAATATGGTATATCGTCGAGAGTCCATTCTACGACAGTAGAAGATCCTTTCTTCCAAATTTATTCTCTTTTCTACCATCTACATATCCTTTACATTCTTCTGAGATGAAGAAGTTTATTTTTCTCTCAGAGAAAGCGAGAAAAGTACCGTTATAACCACCAGAGAGATGTATTATACAAACTTTACCGCATGACATTGGAACACTATTTGAAAGAGTACCATAGTGATGTGCATCCACTCCTCATGAGGCTGAAGAGTGTAACAAGGATCAAATAAACGAATTCACAGATGAAGTTCTGGGAACATCGGAAGCTACTGCTTGTAAAAGAGGTATAATTATTTATCAGACATTAAAATATATACAAGGATTCAATTGAGATAGTGATAGGATAACTACCACAACGGAGCTTTATCGTTGTCCCTTTTCTCTTTTTTTTCGAAGTGACAACTTTCCCCGGAATGGAGGGGTGTGATAGAACGGGTTGTGGCCGGGTTAATTTCAACCACTATCACATTTTATTGAAAACCACGATGCTACTCACGTGCATCTTCGATTTAAAGCCTGGGGCCTTATCGCAGCCACCTTAGTCAATGTTTAAACAAGGAGGTTTATCTTCCCCCGTCGCCCCATGCGCCGACCTCGCCAGATTGAGTTAGGCTTATGGGCAGATAAGGCATTGTTTCCAGGCTCGGCTGTGCATTACCTCGAAGCTCCCACTCCATTGTCCCCCACGACAAGGGGATGTCGTGACTATTTATTTGGAAACTTTACCACTAAGATCAGATTGGAGATCCAGATTTTCGGCGCGAAACATCACTACGACCCACTCTCACCTTGTGCGCCAAGGGACCTCGACCTCGAGATTCACTATCACTTGTCCAGAAGAAGGACAATATCCCTTGAGTGCCAAGGTTCAAGCCTTTCGTGACGCCAAGTCAAAAAGGCTTCCCCTGGTGTTCAGAGAGAGAACAACATTAGAACAGCCATTGTTCTTTTGAGCCCGTTGACAAGAAACGGTTCTCACCCCCCTCCCTCCTGTTGTTCAGAAGAGAACAACGTAGAACAGCTATTGTTCTTTTGAGCCCGTTCGCCAAGAACGGTTCTCACCCTTCCCCCTTGTTGTTCAGAAGAGAACAACGTAGAACAGCTATTGTTCTTTTGAGCCCGTTCGCCAAGAACGGTTCTCACCCTTCCCCCTTGTTGTTCAGAAGAGAACAACATTAGAACAGCCATTGTTCTCGAGCCCGTAGACAAGAGACGGTTCTCACCCCCCCTGTTGTTCAGAAGAGAACAACGTAGAACAGCCATTGTTCTTTAAGCCGTTCGTCAATAAACGGTTCTCATTCCAAGACGCCACGTCAGGATCATTTAATTCCCCATCCCACTTCGGCTGCAACTAGCCAGCGGACCCAAAATTCCTTGAGGTCGCCTTTCTCTACAGAACAAGTATAATTACGTAAGCCGAACGTTACCTTTGAGTATTTAACCCTTTTGTCAAATCTATCCTGTGTTTTAAATGGTTCAGCGAACCATCCCCTCCCTTTAACTTTATATTTGTTTTAACCTTTTTAAATCTTTTAATCCTCGGATTAGCTCGAGTCCCCACGACCCTTTCCATTCTCTGTTTATGTCAATATTTTCCGTTTTGTGTGTTGTTGATAGTTATTATTAATAAAGCTCTATTGTATTAATGATAGCAATATTATTATCCTTGAGCTCAGTTCCACTTATTAAGCATATCGAAGATACATAATATCGGCCAGCCAGACATCCACGCACTCTAAAGATAATTAAAGAAGTTCCCTCAACGAATAGTTAAATATGGTATATCGTCGAGAGTCCATTCTACGACAGTAGAAGATCCTTTCTTCCAAATTTATTCTCTTTTCTACCATCTACATATCCTTTACATTCTTCTGAGATGAAGAAGTTTATTTTTCTCTCAGAGAAAGCGAGAAAAGTACCGTTATAACCACCAGAGAGATGTATTATACAAACTTTACCGCATGACATTGGAACACTATTTGAAAGAGTACCATAGTGATGTGCATCCACTCCTCATGAGGCTGAAGAGTGTAACAAGGATCAAATAAACGAATTCACAGATGAAGTTCTGGGAACATCGGAAGCTACTGCTTGTAAAAGAGGTATAATTATTTATCAGACATTAAAATATATACAAGGATTCAATTGAGATAGTGATAGGATAACTACCACAACGGAGCTTTATCGTTGTCCCTTCTCTCTTTTTTTTCGAAGTGACAACTTTCCCCGGAATGGAGGGGTGTGATAGAACGGGTTGTGGCCGGGTTAATTTCAACCACTATCACATTTTATTGAAAACCACGATGCTACTCACGTGCATCTTCGATTTAAAGCCTGGGGCCTTATCGCAGCCACCTTAGTCAATGTTTAAACAAGGAGGTTTATCTTCCCCCGTCGCCCCATGCGCCGACCTCGCCAGATTGAGTTAGGCTTATGGGCAGATAAGGCATTGTTTCCAGGCTCGGCTGTGCATTACCTCGAAGCTCCCACTCCATTGTCCCCCACGACAAGGGGATGTCGTGACTATTTATTTGGAAACTTTACCACTAAGATCAGATTGGAGATCCAGATTTTCGGCGCGAAACATCACTACGACCCACTCTCACCTTGTGCGCCAAGGGACCTCGACCTCGAGATTCACTATCACTTGTCCAGAAGAAGGACAATATCCCTTGAGTGCCAAGGTTCAAGCCTTTCGTGACGCCAAGTCAAAAAGGCTTCCCCTGGTGTTCAGAGAGAGAACAACATTAGAACAGCCATTGTTCTTTTGAGCCCGTTGACAAGAAACGGTTCTCACCCCCCTCCCTCCTGTTGTTCAGAAGAGAACAACGTAGAACAGCTATTGTTCTTTTGAGCCCGTTCGCCAAGAACGGTTCTCACCCTTCCCCCTTGTTGTTCAGAAGAGAACAACGTAGAACAGCTATTGTTCTTTTGAGCCCGTTCGCCAAGAACGGTTCTCACCCTTCCCCCTTGTTGTTCAGAAGAGAACAACATTAGAACAGCCATTGTTCTCGAGCCCGTAGACAAGAGACGGTTCTCACCCCCCCTGTTGTTCAGAAGAGAACAACGTAGAACAGCCATTGTTCTTTAAGCCGTTCGTCAATAAACGGTTCTCATTCCAAGACGCCACGTCAGGATCATTTAATTCCCCATCCCACTTCGGCTGCAACTAGCCAGCGGACCCAAAATTCCTTGAGGTCGCCTTTCTCTACAGAACAAGTATAATTACGTAAGCCGAACGTTACCTTTGAGTATTTAACCCTTTTGTCAAATCTATCCTGTGTTTTAAATGGTTCAGCGAACCATCCCCTCCCTTTAACTTTATATTTGTTTTAACCTTTTTAAATCTTTTAATCCTCGGATTAGCTCGAGTCCCCACGACCCTTTCCATTCTCTGTTTATGTCAATATTTTCCGTTTTGTGTGTTGTTGATAGTTATTATTAATAAAGCTCTATTGTATTAATGATAGCAATATTATTATCCTTGAGCTCAGTTCCACTTATTAAGCATATCGAAGATACATAATATCGGCCAGCCAGACATCCACGCACTCTAAAGATAATTAAAGAAGTTCCCTCAACGAATAGTTAAATATGGTATATCGTCGAGAGTCCATTCTACGACAGTAGAAGATCCTTTCTTCCAAATTTATTCTCTTTTCTACCATCTACATATCCTTTACATTCTTCTGAGATGAAGAAGTTTATTTTTCTCTCAGAGAAAGCGAGAAAAGTACCGTTATAACCACCAGAGAGATGTATTATACAAACTTTACCGCATGACATTGGAACACTATTTGAAAGAGTACCATAGTGATGTGCATCCACTCCTCATGAGGCTGAAGAGTGTAACAAGGATCAAATAAACGAATTCACAGATGAAGTTCTGGGAACATCGGAAGCTACTGCTTGTAAAAGAGGTATAATTATTTATCAGACATTAAAATATATACAAGGATTCAATTGAGATAGTGATAGGATAACTACCACAACGGAGCTTTATCGTTGTCCCTTCTCTCTTTTTTTTCGAAGTGACAACTTTCCCCGGAATGGAGGGGTGTGATAGAACGGGTTGTGGCCGGGTTAATTTCAACCACTATCACATTTTATTGAAAACCACGATGCTACTCACGTGCATCTTCGATTTAAAGCCTGGGGCCTTATCGCAGCCACCTTAGTCAATGTTTAAACAAGGAGGTTTATCTTCCCCCGTCGCCCCATGCGCCGACCTCGCCAGATTGAGTTAGGCTTATGGGCAGATAAGGCATTGTTTCCAGGCTCGGCTGTGCATTACCTCGAAGCTCCCACTCCATTGTCCCCCACGACAAGGGGATGTCGTGACTATTTATTTGGAAACTTTACCACTAAGATCAGATTGGAGATCCAGATTTTCGGCGCGAAACATCACTACGACCCACTCTCACCTTGTGCGCCAAGGGACCTCGACCTCGAGATTCACTATCACTTGTCCAGAAGAAGGACAATATCCCTTGAGTGCCAAGGTTCAAGCCTTTCGTGACGCCAAGTCAAAAAGGCTTCCCCTGGTGTTCAGAGAGAGAACAACATTAGAACAGCCATTGTTCTTTTGAGCCCGTTGACAAGAAACGGTTCTCACCCCCCTCCCTCCTGTTGTTCAGAAGAGAACAACGTAGAACAGCTATTGTTCTTTTGAGCCCGTTCGCCAAGAACGGTTCTCACCCTTCCCCCTTGTTGTTCAGAAGAGAACAACGTAGAACAGCTATTGTTCTTTTGAGCCCGTTCGCCAAGAACGGTTCTCACCCTTCCCCCTTGTTGTTCAGAAGAGAACAACATTAGAACAGCCATTGTTCTCGAGCCCGTAGACAAGAGACGGTTCTCACCCCCCCTGTTGTTCAGAAGAGAACAACGTAGAACAGCCATTGTTCTTTAAGCCGTTCGTCAATAAACGGTTCTCATTCCAAGACGCCACGTCAGGATCATTTAATTCCCCATCCCACTTCGGCTGCAACTAGCCAGCGGACCCAAAATTCCTTGAGGTCGCCTTTCTCTACAGAACAAGTATAATTACGTAAGCCGAACGTTACCTTTGAGTATTTAACCCTTTTGTCAAATCTATCCTGTGTTTTAAATGGTTCAGCGAACCATCCCCTCCCTTTAACTTTATATTTGTTTTAACCTTTTTAAATCTTTTAATCCTCGGATTAGCTCGAGTCCCCACGACCCTTTCCATTCTCTGTTTATGTCAATATTTTCCGTTTTGTGTGTTGTTGATAGTTATTATTAATAAAGCTCTATTGTATTAATGATAGCAATATTATTATCCTTGAGCTCAGTTCCACTTATTAAGCATATCGAAGATACATAATATCGGCCAGCCAGACATCCACGCACTCTAAAGATAATTAAAGAAGTTCCCTCAACGAATAGTTAAATATGGTATATCGTCGAGAGTCCATTCTACGACAGTAGAAGATCCTTTCTTCCAAATTTATTCTCTTTTCTACCATCTACATATCCTTTACATTCTTCTGAGATGAAGAAGTTTATTTTTCTCTCAGAGAAAGCGAGAAAAGTACCGTTATAACCACCAGAGAGATGTATTATACAAACTTTACCGCATGACATTGGAACACTATTTGAAAGAGTACCATAGTGATGTGCATCCACTCCTCATGAGGCTGAAGAGTGTAACAAGGATCAAATAAACGAATTCACAGATGAAGTTCTGGGAACATCGGAAGCTACTGCTTGTAAAAGAGGTATAATTATTTATCAGACATTAAAATATATACAAGGATTCAATTGAGATAGTGATAGGATAACTACCACAACGGAGCTTTATCGTTGTCCCTTCTCTCTTTTTTTTCGAAGTGACAACTTTCCCCGGAATGGAGGGGTGTGATAGAACGGGTTGTGGCCGGGTTAATTTCAACCACTATCACATTTTATTGAAAACCACGATGCTACTCACGTGCATCTTCGATTTAAAGCCTGGGGCCTTATCGCAGCCACCTTAGTCAATGTTTAAACAAGGAGGTTTATCTTCCCCCGTCGCCCCATGCGCCGACCTCGCCAGATTGAGTTAGGCTTATGGGCAGATAAGGCATTGTTTCCAGGCTCGGCTGTGCATTACCTCGAAGCTCCCACTCCATTGTCCCCCACGACAAGGGGATGTCGTGACTATTTATTTGGAAACTTTACCACTAAGATCAGATTGGAGATCCAGATTTTCGGCGCGAAACATCACTACGACCCACTCTCACCTTGTGCGCCAAGGGACCTCGACCTCGAGATTCACTATCACTTGTCCAGAAGAAGGACAATATCCCTTGAGTGCCAAGGTTCAAGCCTTTCGTGACGCCAAGTCAAAAAGGCTTCCCCTGGTGTTCAGAGAGAGAACAACATTAGAACAGCCATTGTTCTTTTGAGCCCGTTGACAAGAAACGGTTCTCACCCCCCTCCCTCCTGTTGTTCAGAAGAGAACAACGTAGAACAGCTATTGTTCTTTTGAGCCCGTTCGCCAAGAACGGTTCTCACCCTTCCCCCTTGTTGTTCAGAAGAGAACAACGTAGAACAGCTATTGTTCTTTTGAGCCCGTTCGCCAAGAACGGTTCTCACCCTTCCCCCTTGTTGTTCAGAAGAGAACAACATTAGAACAGCCATTGTTCTCGAGCCCGTAGACAAGAGACGGTTCTCACCCCCCCTGTTGTTCAGAAGAGAACAACGTAGAACAGCCATTGTTCTTTAAGCCGTTCGTCAATAAACGGTTCTCATTCCAAGACGCCACGTCAGGATCATTTAATTCCCCATCCCACTTCGGCTGCAACTAGCCAGCGGACCCAAAATTCCTTGAGGTCGCCTTTCTCTACAGAACAAGTATAATTACGTAAGCCGAACGTTACCTTTGAGTATTTAACCCTTTTGTCAAATCTATCCTGTGTTTTAAATGGTTCAGCGAACCATCCCCTCCCTTTAACTTTATATTTGTTTTAACCTTTTTAAATCTTTTAATCCTCGGATTAGCTCGAGTCCCCACGACCCTTTCCATTCTCTGTTTATGTCAATATTTTCCGTTTTGTGTGTTGTTGATAGTTATTATTAATAAAGCTCTATTGTATTAATGATAGCAATATTATTATCCTTGAGCTCAGTTCCACTTATTAAGCATATCGAAGATACATAATATCGGCCAGCCAGACATCCACGCACTCTAAAGATAATTAAAGAAGTTCCCTCAACGAATAGTTAAATATGGTATATCGTCGAGAGTCCATTCTACGACAGTAGAAGATCCTTTCTTCCAAATTTATTCTCTTTTCTACCATCTACATATCCTTTACATTCTTCTGAGATGAAGAAGTTTATTTTTCTCTCAGAGAAAGCGAGAAAAGTACCGTTATAACCACCAGAGAGATGTATTATACAAACTTTACCGCATGACATTGGAACACTATTTGAAAGAGTACCATAGTGATGGGCATCTACTCCTCATAAGGCTAAAAAGTGTAACAAGGATCAAATAAACGAATTCACAGATGAAGTTCTGAAAACATCGGAAGCTACTGCTTGTAAAAGAGGTATAATTATTCATCAGACATTAAAATATATACAAGGATTCAATTGAGATAGTGATGGGATAACTACCATCGACGGTATTATGTATTATTATGTATTAGAATTATGTGTTTTAGCTTAGATGCAAAATAAACAGGTGTAGGAAAACAGATGTGGAAATTTAAAAAGTATAGGAGGAAGGGTGCAGTGAAGACATCTACAAGATATACATATAGAATTTATTTCAACAGTATTATATCTATATTTTATTGAAGATATAAATGGAAAGCAATTTGAAGGGGAATACATGAATAAGGACTACCGAAAATAAAGTTTAATTTTCCTGAAGAAATATTTAGTGGAGAGAATAGTCGCAATGAAATAGCATGGAAAAAACAAGAAATATCTAGTTAAAGTGAAAGAGTTTTATGAGTCGTTTTACTCCTACATTAATGCATCTAATATCGCCCATGCCCATTTGTGAAATTATATATAAAGATAAGAAATAAGAATGGTTTTATCAGTTGTGAAGATGGAATCAGAAAGTATTTATTTCACCATTCATTCGTCTTTCACCGTGTAAGTTTGCACGCAACATGTCTGATGTAGAGCTGAATTGCGTTGCATAAATCTTTTAAAACAGTCCATTGAATTCTGGGAGTTTTAATTTACAGGAATGCAAAGCCTACATATATGTTCGTTAACAGCCTATCGTAAAATTTACTAAGTGAATAATTAAGTATGTTACTATGTATATTGACATGAGGAGAGGAAACAAATATAAAAAGCATTGGTTATTACAAAAATGAACAACGACTCATAAAGAGGATGAATCTGAAAATGAGGCAAAAATTATCATCTCAAGCTTTATTATTTCCTCTGCTAAAACGCAAAGCACAATGGCTAATGAATATTTATTAATGTTCATTTTATCTTCAACGCTCAATGTGAAGAGGAAAGAAAATTATTATTTAATCTGGCTGAAGGATTTTTCAGTATTCCAAATTTTAACCATTCTATAACGTTTACTATAGATTTTCCTGTTCTTATCTCTCATACTACATCATGTTACATTTACTCCGACATAATTAACTACCTAAAGGTAGGCGACACGCAAGCGCGGCTACTGCGTTTTATACACTTCTTTTAATGCTGGTTTATTTAATATAACTTTTGATAACTACACTATCTGAATCTAAGCATTAAGGAGTTATGATGAATTTATATATATATATATATATATATATATATATATATATATATATATATATATATATATATATATATATATATATATATATATATATATATATATATATATATATATATATGATTGCTTGAATGTGAAAAGTTTCCATTTTTTGTTGAGAATTTAATAATAAGGCTTAATTCGCCGTAAAAACATTATATAAAAATGTTGAATAGACCCCACACGTTTTAACGATAAAGAGCTCGAAGGAGGTATTATGGTATTGGCTCCCATTTCCAAAATGAAGCGCCTTATCTAAATAGTGGTGCTCGGGATTTAAGAAAGCAGGCCAATATCTACAACTTTCCCAATCGTTCAGGATATATGGAATGAAAGACCGCAATCAAGGTTTAAAAGTATTGCTAAAGATACTAGACAATATATTAGACTAAATTTAAAATCCGAGACTGATAATGAACGGAGGAATTGCGAGAAATGTGGGGGAATAAATAATGGAAAATCGATAAATAGCAAGTTGAATAAAAGAGTAAGTTAAAAGTAAATGATGAATTAGGATTTTTTCCATAATATAAACAGTTAAAACATTATAGATGTTCTCATAAAGTTATAAACGACGCTAAATCACACATGTATAAAATGAATGCTCTTCCAGTATCAATATATGTGTGAGAAGACAGAATTAGATTTATTTGCCGTTTTGCCAACCCAAACTTCTATCGTGGAAAGTAATTCCTAATCTTATTTTAAACTTGGTAATATCTCATCCGACCTCCTGGTTGAATATTATGTATCTGGTAGCAAACACTATTATCTCGAGCAGACTAAGGTTTATCTTTACATTAAAGCAAAAATTGTGGTGGAACACGGTAGCGAAATTAATGATGGCGTGGATGTTTTCCCTGAAAATGATATTCTTCACACATTTATCAGCAATGTTAACACTTATTTAAATGAGACAGCCGTAAGATCCATAGGAAACGATAACCCTTACTGTGCATATTTATTGACCCTTTCGAAACTATACAGAGTAAGAAAAATCCACATTTCTTTCCCCTGGAGGATATTACTCTAATAAAGTAAGTATAAAAATCATAATATTGTAAATCTAAGAAAAGGTTAATTGATGTTTACATATATAAAACTACACTAAATTTCTTCTCGGAACATAAGCTATTGATGAATGGTGTCTCCATGAAGATAAAGTTGTCTCGAGCACCACATATATCCACACTATTTCAAACCAAGACTGGTTTAAAAGCAAAAATATAATTATTAAAAAGTTTACTTTAACTAAGAAAAGTCAACATATAATTTTCTACTTAAGCGGAGATGAAAAAAAGGTTATTTACCTCAAACAATAATTACCCTTTCTCACAATTTTCAATGTTAAATTTCAAAATTGTGCTTGAATATCTATGAAGACTTGAGATAATATTTTCATGGAAAGAATAGCTGCACGGATGGTTTTCCCTTTATATAAATAAATGCATATATATTGTTTTCGCTTGATATTTGACAATGACTCTAAACGTATCCTCCTTATCTCTGCGTGGATCCAGGTCCATTCGGGATACGAACCACGAGGATTGCGTTCAGTATTTGGCAGCAACTGCAATGCGAACCGAATCGGTACTGCATCCACGAAGTTGCCAAGCCCAACACAGCTTAGCTTTCCTCACTCGCGAAGCGTGGTACCACTTGGTAAAATCAAAAGATAGTGCAGAATAATATTTGCAGTAAAGAATAAATAAAAAGAAATATAAAGTTAAAAACAACTTCGGCATAGTAAAGTAACTAGATTAGTTTTTAACCTTAATGAAGACGACAACCAACCTTTTCCAAAATGTGAATTACGTTCATAGTTGATGAAATTAAGGATAATGGTTAGTAGAAATATACAGCCACTATAACAAAATGGGAGACACCTGGATCGCTGAGGACACAACTCTCTTGAGGAAGCCATCATTCTTTAATATAGAAGACTCAATAAGATATTTGTAGCTTTTTTGCCATCCTGGTTTTTATCTTCATTCTATACATTCAACGTTACACAATGTCTTATCCATTATTTTTTTAAATACAAACCCTAGAAAGCAATTTTCACCTTTAATATTTTTCTTTCGCCCACAAATTCCACGTCCATTAAGGAAAAAATCAAGACCCGTGGACATTAAGAGGAAACTAGCACCCATTCGCCAAGGCAAGATCCCTAAAGGACCCAAAGAGATTAATTATATAATTATTTCCTTAAAAATACAAGTGAAATCTAACGAAGTAATCTACCATTAGGAAGTTTGGTAGAGGCTAGTGAAGAAAGAGGTGTAGTTATAGGCAGTAAAAATTCTGGGCAGAAGAGCCTGGATATTCTAAAAAAAACACTACTACGTGCGTTTGGGCCTGGAAGGCACTCAATACTCAACAGCAAAAATGTAGAGGCTACTGCACCAGACACCTCTTTACTGTAGCTTCAAACACGAAGCTTTTTACCCACACAAATGATACACCTATCATAAACAATATCATCCAATTCCTCCTCTTTTAGCCCTCTCCCTCTCAACTAACCCTCCTTTTACGCCCTCTCTCCAGCCTTGTCACTCCTTGACACTCACTCTCCTATAGCCTCTATTGACACTTACTCTCATGCAGCTTCCTGAGATTTTCCACTCACAAACTCTTAGTACTTGCAGTCGGCTTCATATATACTGCTACAATTCATGATACGTCACAGATAACTTAAAATAGTACTTGTTCAAAGGTTACGCCACTTGAGAATCTAATATTTCATGCAAGCAATCCCTACCCCCAACCATTTTCACTTCACTCTTTTGTGCATTTTCTTTTAGCCTGCTCCTCAAATAAATCCTCTCACCTGCTTTGATCAGCATTTTTCCAATCCATCTTAATCTCAGTCACTGACACAAGGTCGTCAGCATAAGCCAACACAAAGGGTGTTCTGATATAATTTGACGATTTGCAAAAAGAAAAGTAAACGCCATTTCTCAGCTCACAAAAAAACATATTTTAAAAATTCAAAAAAATATCAATTAGATTATGGCTGTGAGATAGAGGTTTACTCAAAGTAGGCACACACAGCTTCTACAACTGCCTCAAGATGGCTCTGAAACCTGGTGCATGTGTTTCTCACTGTAATCTATGGAATATCTTCGAACATTTCCTTGATCTTGGTCACCATCTTATCCCTGTTGTTGCAGGTAGATCGGTAGGTAAATTTCTCAGACACATCCTAAACGGAGACAATCACTTCTGACTCAGTTTCGAGGTATGGCCCTCCAGCAGCAACGCACTTCGTTTATGGGTTGAGCAGAGTCTTTAGCAGTTCCACATAGCCTTCTAAAATTAGCCTAAGAGCTTTTTTTCTGAGTGTTGTGTAAATGGTCATGATACAAGTTTTTTTCGCCTGAGAAGAACTATATCGTCGCCGGCTCAATAGGATGCTACAGTTTGTTCAGGAGTTTCTGTACCTTCGTCACGCGATTTGCCTTCTCCTAGGCTGTAAGAATTTTTCTCTTGCGGCTCTTGTGTTAGCAAAAGTATTGATTTAGGCCAACTTTATTGTGACAACTACAATACTCAGCTCACTTGCCAAAGCACCGATTCCTTTCTTAGGGTCTTCTATTATGTTCTCCTGCTGCTGGATAAATTGCAGCATGCGAACGTAGTCAGAACGCTTCTTGTGTTAACCTTTGCTGACCATATTACCAAGACCCGGCGAGATTCGACTCACGCCTAGTGACAGTTGATGAAACGTGGGTCCATCAATGGCATCCCGAGACCAAGCTCGAAAGCATGGCCTGGAAGCACTGTGGGTCTCCGACCCCCATTAAGTTCTGGACCCAACTCCCAGCCGGGAAGATCATGGCCACCATATTCTGTGATTCTGAGGGAGTGTTGATGGTGGACTATGCGACTCAGTGGATGGACCATCACAGGCCAATATTACGCCGAGTAACTGGCTGGGTTGAAGAAGTGCATCCGTCAGAAGTGGCGTGGCAAGTTGATACGCGGTGCCCTGCTCCTCCACGACAATGCCCCTGTCCACAAAGCCAAAGTTGCACAAGCTTCCCTGCGCGAGTGCAGATTCGAGGAGCCCATTATCCCCACTACAGTCCAGATCTGTCCCCTAGCGACTACTTTTGATTCCGCCAGCTCAAGGCTGCACTGCGTGGATGCCGGTTTGGGGACGATGAAGATATCAAGCTCGCCGTCCAGGAGTGGATTGAAAGGCAGTTGGGAGATTTCTGGTTGTCTGGAATTCGAAGCCTCAGGGACAAGTGGCGCAAGTGCATTGAAGTCTAGAATAGTTATATTGAAAAATAATAAAACACTTTTCCTCATATTTCGTTTCTTTATATCCGAATTGCAAAACTTATTGACCGCTCCCCGTATATACTCAACTTGCACACCCACTACCAGCTCTAATTTCACCTTACTTGTTCCCTATTAATCCCAGTTATATTTATTACACGTCCAATCAGAAATTTCTAGACATCAACCACGGAATTGTAGATGTGAATGATAAATCTGTAATCCTATACGAATAAATCACACTAACGAGCATATACGAATTAATGAACAAATTAATTGAGTATAAATCAAGAATGCTTCGTGAAACGAACCGTAAGCTCACCATTAAATTAAGACGAATGCGATTCAGAATCTCGGTAAAAAGAAGAAAATGCATTTTTGGAATTTAATAGAATCGCGTATTCGGTGCAATGACTTAAAATGAAGTAAGCAAAATGTGTGTTGGAATCGGTAAAGTACAGTATACCTCTTTAGTGCATATAAAGTTTAAACAAGTTTATACACTAATATTTGCAGGAAACTGCATTTGGGGGGGACTGGCACAGAAGGCTGCTACCCCAAGCGCGACACACACCGACTCTAATGGGTGAGGCTGTGGCAGACCCCGTACAATTAGTCAAGTTAATTTGCGTCAGTCTGTAAATCCGGGGATGGGGGTGAATAGAATGTGTGGAGTAAAGAGGGAAGTGGTAGGCAATGTCTTTAAAACAGTGATATAGCAAATATTTGCTCAATGTGAGACAAATATGAAAATGGATGAAGACTCTACGTGGGATAGAGTGACTGGATTGTGAACAGGTGTACATCAGGGTTGTAGAATAAAAGAATGTGTGTCCGTGCCTCTGACTTTTGAGTGACATAATGCAATGGTTGGTTATGAACCTGTAAGTTCGGAAATTATTAGGGTGAAGTTGAGATTTCCAAGCGAGAAATTCTTCCAGTCTGTAGTGTATGGATTCTGTTATGATAGAAGTGAGCGTACAAAAGAGGGGTTCTAGAGTTACTTGGAAATATTGGTGGATGGATTTTGGTGTGGGTACCGGTTGTAGGTTGCAAGAGATAGGAATTAGCGAATAGTGATCAGATTGAGATATGTTGGTAATATATGTACTATGCAGAGAGAAGGTAATTTGTACAAAACACATTCTTGCACCACACGAATGTGTATAAATACACATTGGTTTAGCAACAAAGAGCGGTAGAAGTTAAGAGTATGATTGATCTAGGGGTAGTAAGAAAGAAGATGGTGTAGGGAAATATTTGATATGAGACCTGGAAGAGGTATGGAGAAAGATTATCTAATCACCCGCTTGTGATAGATAAAGATAAATCTGTTCGGAACATGGAAGAGAAGATGTGAGTAAGATAAAAAGGAAAGGAGAATCAGTAGGGAAATTTCATTGACTCAACGAGAAAGGGAAGATTATGTGAAAGAATTTGAGTAGAATATATACATATGTGGGAACATGGAGACAATGGAGTAAATGTGGAACTAATTTAAGGAAGTGGTAGTATGTAATGCAAGGGCTTGTAGGTGTGGAAGAACTGAAAAACGCAGCAAAATGCTGAACGGTAGTATGACGATGCGAAACTCGTAGTGGAGAACAAAAAGCAGAACTACTTTGAAATGTTTTGAAGTCCAAGTGGTAGTTTCAGCTAAAATGAAACCAATGATCAGAGTAGTCAAGCAGCAGAAAATAGAAAATAAAAATTATTAAAAAATTAATAAAAATCCAGACGAAAACAAGCAGAAAAATAACTGCGAGAACATCGAGAAGAGTTTAAACAAGTGAGAAGTCTGATTAATGGAAAAGCAGCTGGAATAGATGTTTATTTTCAATGAAATTCTAAAAAGAGGTGCTGATTGTGTGATGGAATGTGCCTGGTGCTGGGGTGTAAGGCATTTGAAAGTGGAAAAGTGCCCAAGGACCTTAAAAATTGTAGTAATAGTGCTGTTGCATAAGGGTAAAGGAGAGAAAGGTAAATAGACGGTGTACATAAGGATAAAACTGTTAAGTGTTGTAGGCAAAGTTTATGGAAAACCTTTGAGTGAGTGTGTAATAAGGATAAATTATGGTGGGCTTGGAGATGATGAAAAGAGGGGTTTAGAATGGGTATGGGGTGAATGAGTCAAGTATTTGCTTTGGGGCACCAGGCATAAAAAAAACAAGGGATCAGTGTCTGCTGGGTTGATGGACCTGGATAAAATTTAGGATTTTATAGAGAGAGAAGCCTTGCGACAGGTGCTATGAAGGAAGAGGTAACATATAAGATAGTGTGAAAAGTATTTATGTTTGTTAATAGGCATGGAGTGGAGTTAAGCAAGGTTGTATGATGCTGCCATGGCTGTATATGCTGATGACCTTGTGTTGCTGGTTGAAAGTGAGCGGGATTTTAAAATGTTCATCGAAAATTTCAACAGGATGTGGGGGACAAACCTAGAAATTTCACCCGTAGACACAAAATGGTGTATACAGCCGAATCATCATTAAGGAGAAGGTGGTGAACGTGGTAAAGGTGGTGAACAATGTATTTAAGTTCGACGAAGTGATAATAATAGAGGATATATAGCTTCAGGTCATCCTGCAGGCATTGAGGATGGGAGGATGCACAACTCAAGCAATTGGTGTGGAACAGCATGACGTTTCTCCTGGTTTCAGTTGTAGCAGGAGCATTGCCACCTCTCGATCACCTGCCCAATTACGGGAGATAGGAGAACAGGCAGGAAGAATGAAAAGTATCCTCCGAGATATAAAAGAGGAGCAAAGGACGAGTCTGGAGAAAGTACCAGTACTCTGTAGGTTTTAAGGTCGGAAGCGCGTGCCAGGGCAATTCCCTTGCTTGTCCATCAATCTCTTTCTGGCGGTATGTTGGGTGGAAGTAGAGTAAATCGGAATGAAGTAAAGAAAGAGTAAATTGGGGTGAGAATGGGGTAGGATGTGTTATGGTAGATGTTGTCAGGGGAGAAGAGAGGAGGATTTTTTTCAACTTTAGGCCTGACTGTTTGAGGTAACGGGTTAGTAGGAATAGAGGCAAGCTAAATGGTAAAATCTGATGGTCAACAAGTGGCGCAGTTTATGGGGGCGATATATTTTATTTGTTGATCATTTGTATGAAGGGATTCCCCTCGAAGGAACAGCGTGAGAGGAAGACCCCCCCCCCAAACACGGAATAACCCTTACGGCCCCTTCGCTACAAACCATGTGCTCCTTGGCATGGGAATTTTAGAATCACCGAGAAGGAGGCAGTATTTTCTTATTCGCGATGGACCTCGCTCTCCCTCCCCCGCGATAACGTCGAAATCTCCACCCCATGCCTCACAGGCATGTCCTTCTCCTGCGAGCGCAGCCGTAAAATTCAACCCCATATCCTGAGGCAAACTTCGCTGTCTGATTCAACTCGTTATCTCGAAGTATGTTTGCATAGTCTGACGTCGAGAATCCTCTGAGGACGGCCATGCCCTGGCACTATCTAATGCACCAGCCACCTAGCAATTTAACCCTGCGTCCGCCATTCCTCGAGGAGATTGATAGTCTGCCAGTCCCTGCATTCAGACCGTTTTGTCTGTTCCCCAGCAAAATCTCGTAACCGCTGTTCAAGTCGTCCCTCGTCGTTAAGATCTCACCAGCAGATCTTCCCAGGAAAATGTGCGGCTTCCTTCATCTCGCACTCCCCTTCAAGACTCCCTCCCATTCCCCATGTCTGAGACTCCCTGTCGTGCCGCAGAAGCGTCCCGTGTTTGAGATTCCATTTGTCTGAAGCAGAGAAAATCTCTTTCTTCAACAGGAAGTACTCAAATGCCTCATCTACGAGTACTCCTCGTCAGATTTGGCAGAATTATCTACTCAAAGACCTGTTCCGTTGGTCTTCCCACTCTAAACACTACTAAGATTCAAGGTAAGCGATTTTGCGTTGTAATCCCCTAGTTAGAGCCCCCTTCCCCCCCCTTCCCCCGTCATTCGTCACCTGCATACCCTTTCGAATTGACTTCCCGCTCAAACTTATATAATATCCATTCTTCGAGGTAACGATAATTTTGCACTTCCCGCTTAGTTCTTTTCTATTGTAATCTGTCACGATCCAACTAACTATCCTTATTGAGCAATTTGTTCCCTTTTGGTATATATATATATATATTGCCCCGTTTATTATTATAAATTAAAATTATATTTGGGGAACTTGATCTTTATATTTATATCTTTTGAACTGCAAATTGGCAAGACATTAAATAAATCCCGGTCAATTGTAAACGCACTCTATAAAAATCAAGGAGGCTGCCTCCCACTCCTTTAATTGCTCTAAAACATATCGCAGACGGCCTTGGGTCGGATATCTGCCCGTACTTGTGTATCTGCCCTTGCCTCCGAGGGATTCTTAACAGTCATACATCGACATATTTATAACTATATATATATATATATATATATATATATATATATATATATATATATAATGGGTGTTCCATTAAGACAGATCGAAGTTAGCAGTAAATAAAACTGTGTTATTGGTGAAAATTTATTGGTTTCACTATTGGATCTTGTTAATTGAGACATGGCAATTATGTGTGAAAAATAATATCGCCTAAATCTCGGCTAAGGCTTCGGCGGCACACCTCCAATCGATGGTCAAATTTTTGATGACGTCTCTGCATAGTTTCTACTCGGTCTCACTAATATGCCTTATTATCTCATCCTTCAGCTGTTGAATTGTTGAAATGTTGTTGGCTTGTCGGCATAGACCTTACTTTTGAGATGACCCCAAAGGAAGAAATCTAGAGGCGTCAAGTCACACGATTGTTATGGCAAATTGACCTCGCTGTTTCGAGAGATGATGCGACCTGGGAAGTTCTCATTCAATAAAGCCATTGTTGCATTGGCTGTGTGGCATGTGGCGCCATCATCTTAAAACCACAAATCTTCGACATCCATAGAATTCAATTCAGGCCATAAAAAGTTGGTTATCATGGAACGGTATCGCTCGCCTGTCACCGTAACAGAATTCCCGGCATCATTTTCGAAGAAATACGGCCCAATGATTCCGCTAGCAAATAATGCACACCAAACAGTGACCTTTTGTGGATGCAGTGGCTTTTCAACACTCTTTCTGGGATTTTCATCAGCCCAAATGCGACAATTATGCTTATTAACGAATCCACCAAGATGAAAATGGGCTTCATCACTAAAGATGATTTTTTGCGAAAAATTATCATCGACTTGTCTTTGCCTGTGCGCCCAATTGAAGAATGTACGGCCCTTCAAATGGTCAGCAGTCTTCAGTTCTCGTGTCAATTGAATTTTGTATGCGTGTAGAGACAAATCTTATGTCAAAATTCGATATAACGTTGTTGTGAAGAGGTTCAATTCCTGCGCGCGATAACGAAGAGAGGTGTCTGGATCTTCGGCCACATTCTCGTGCACTGCAGCAATGTTTTCAGCTGAACGGCGTAAACGAGCACGCAATAGCGTTTTCATATTTGCCACCGATCCCGTTTGTTTGAATTTACGAACAATTTTCCCAATTTCACTCTCGGTTGGTCGATTATGTTGACCAAAAAATTCGTGGAGCGCCCGAAATGCTTTTCTGTTAAACGTCCATTTTTGTAATAGTCTTCGATAACTTTAACACGTTGTTCGATTGTTAATCTTTCCATGGTTGAAATGTTAAATCTGAAAGAAAAAGAAAAAAATCATTAGACGCTTAAACTTAACTCACATTTAAAATCGGTCCAATTTATTGGAACATCCTTTATATATATATATATATATATATATATATATATATATATATATATATATATATATATATATTTATCTATCATTATCATTATATAAAATCTGATGTCAGGTAAAGTTGGGTTATTTTGTATTGAAGGAACCCTTTTTCTTTTCATGTCTTTCCCCCAGTTAATTTGTTCAGTAACCAGTTTGCCAAGTTCGTTCAAGGATATTCAAAGATAGTGTAAAAAATTCTTAATTTTTTTTCTTTGATATATCATTTTACTGTGGTGCCCGTTTTTTTCAATTTTTGTTGGGTTGTATGTGGGTTTTTTGGGAGACAACTTCTCCTGAAACCTTCTACTAATCTCCGTGCAAGATTAAAAGGCCCTATAATTACTGGTTATATCGAGATCATTTGTGGAATTATAACTTATTTTCTTTTGTTTATTGAATGCGTACAATTATTGTGTGCGTGAATCTCCATTGGGATTTTGGTAGGATTGTAAGAGCCTCATAATCTTTTCCGTGAGTTACTTGGACGCGCCGAGCGCCCAGACGTTCATTTACACCAACAAGACATCGTCATTCGAACGTTTCCGACAGCAAAGAGAGATCCTTGGGTTGCCCAGAGTGGACCTAATTGCATATATTTAATATGAAGAAGAAAATAAAAGGGCAGAAAAAAGTGAGCAAAGAGAAGCTGAAGAGAAATGAGAAAGAGAACAGAGCAAAATGGAAGAAAGAGAAAGAATTCGTCAGCATGAGCGCGAGCTAAACAGAACCAATTTGGAAATATTTCCGTTAGCTCGAGGAATGAATCCCACTAAACCCCATCAGTAAAGTTGCCAGTGTTTAAGGAAGGCGAGAATTTCAGCGCCTACTTACCTCATTTTGAGAAAATTTTCGAAGTAAACCACTGTGACATTGAAGCCAATGGAGTCCCTCGACTACTCCCCCTCCTCAATACCTACCTTCTGGAAATTTTCATTTCGCTCCCCGCCTAAGCCATCCTCGACTAATCCATCCTCAAATAGGAAATATTATCGGCTATTAATATGAATCCTGATTTCTATAGTGCAAACTTCGGCCAGGCGAGGATACTTCCTGTCCAAACCTACTCCAATTTAGATTCACCCTCCAGATGACTATTCAATTCTGGTTGGACTCAGCCCAAGTCAACCACGCCTACGAGTTCCTATTTGATTTCGTCTTACGGGATCAGTTGATGGCTGCTCTACCCTCCGATATCCACGCATTCGTGAAGGATAGACGCGTGTCTTCCCTCAAGGAATGTATCGAAGAGGCGGATGTGCACGCATCAAGCCACCACCTATACCCGGAAGAACCCAATAAATCGAATCCCCCATCCTCCCAAAGTAAAGGTAACATCTCCAAGTTCCCCCAGAAGAACTCCTTCAAGTTTATGAAAGTACTTGGTCCCTCCAAAACCAACTACCCTTCCCGCAGGAATCGAGGGATAGTAAGCCATTCATCATTAATCCCCCACCGTCAGATTACCCTCGAAGGCCCATCGTATGTTTTTTCTGTGGCGTTCTCGGTCATGTGATGACCAACTGTCCCCAAAACTACCAATACCTTTCTGCTCTTATTCTGCAAGTCCATCAGATAAGTGCCTCTATCTCTTATCCACCCGCTCTCCCTGAATCGTAAGCAACTTCCACAATATGTAGTGCCCCGGGTAAAAGTCAATTTTTTGTTCAACAAAAGCTCCCCTGGTGGGTTTGAGTTTGAAAACTGACTTGTTAATGGCTGCAAGTGTCAACCCTCGTAAGAGACACCGGCTGCACTTAAATCGTAGTCTCAGGAAAGTTGCTCCCCCCAGTGAGCCCCGCCCACGATTAATTCGCAGTAGTTCATGACTACTTGAGCCGTGCAAATCGATTCCTCATGGTCCGCTGCTATCTTGAATGTAAATACTTTACTGGTTGAGCCAAAGTGATAGCAGCCCACACTAAGTTCTGCGCCGTGTTGATCGGCCAGAGCTCGCAGCTCTCCCCTAACCTTGTCGCACAGCCCGTCAACAGCAGGGCCAGGCACTAAAGGATACTGCGGCCCCTTGCCATTAGAACCCCCTTATGCCTCAGAATTTGCAGCTCTTCAGAACGAAACATTAGCAAGCGCTCAAAAGGAGTGCCCCCCCCCCCTCCCTTCAGCTCTTGTGGGAAAAAACAAGAAATGACGAATGATGATCTACCCTCGGTCAAAGGAAAGTCGTTTACCTCGTTACTGACCGACTCCCTTTTCGCTCCAAACGGCTGAAGATAAATCCGAAACTCGCTCTTTATTTATCCTCCATTCTTATGTTCCCTAAGTCCTCCGACTTGTTCACGATGGATTACTGGTTGGTCATTTTAGCCACAATAAAATCGCCCAGAGAATTTTCCGTTATCTCTTTTGGCCCGGTCCTGCCAAAGAAATTGCTGAATTTTGCAGGTCGTAAGACATTTTTAAAATGACAACAGCAAAAGGGCGAATACCTCCTGCCCCTCCCTCCCTCCTAGAAGACGCCAAGTATCTCTGAGTCTTTCTTTAGAATGGCCATAGACTTGATTGTTCAAATTCAACCCCCGTCTAGAGAAGGACACTCATACGTCCACACGTTCGTCGATTTTGCAACGAGATTCCCTGAAGCAGTCCCCCTTAAATAGATAGTGTGACCTGTGCGGAGGCCCTGATTTCTAACTTTTTCCGCGTTGGCATCCCGAAGAAAATCTTTTCAGACAAAGGTAGACAGTTCACCTCTGACCTAATGGAATACGTCTGCAAGCTCCTTATGATCAAGCTACTATTCACCATTCCTTTTCGCCCTGCCGCTAACGGCGTCTACAAAAAAATAAAATGGTATTTAACCTAAGGTGAACCGTTACTCGTTCGAGAGACCCCACAACCTTTCGCGAAGATACTGCCCCTCGTTTTGAGTCGAACGTCGGAATTAGGTCTCGTTGGCTAGACAGATTGTTATACGTTTGGCCACAGCCAATTGGCAAATTCGTGAAAAGACTTTTTCTTTGGAGAATTGCGCGAACCTCGTCTGAGATTATTCATCCCAATTCAAGAGTGTCTCACCCAGACTGGAAATTACCTTACTCGTACCCCAGGTAATTCCAACCCATCCGTCAAGAGTACAACGCTCCTCGAGCCACAAGACTATCTCGCCTCGTAAGAATCGCTCTTCTCACCAAGAGGCAAGCCGTCAGAGAAAGACCCTTTTACCGCTTTCCGAGGATAATCTCCCATTTTGTCCTTGACACCTGATATTCTCCTTCCGACCATTTAATTAGAACCCCTATTGTTTACCAACATTTATCCTCTCTGACCAATTCCCATATTTTGATCCCCGTTAAAGTGATTAGTATTTGATTTATTATTTTGGGGGAGCGACATTATTCTCCCATTCATTTGCCTTTGTAGACATTCCCATAAATTTCATTATTAATGTAATTAAAGTTTTATTTTAAACTTTCTAATATCCTTTAATGAAACCTGGTATTTAAATCTTCACTTTGGCCAACCATTAATCTCATCACGCACTCAACTCTTATTAGCCGTGTGTAGCTGGTCTATCCATCTGGCCGCCTGCAACGTAAGTAGACTGCATTCTCTGCAGCGAAGATATCCGCTCACGAATACTACGATATCGTAGAAATGGTATTCCCATTTCTAAACCTGAAGCCTCTTCCATCAGGAAACATTCTGAGTATCACCATCATCCTCTTAATTCTAATTCATTTACTATATTATCTTCAGCCTTAACTTCTCTCGATTTTAAAATCTTAGAGTCACTTTATATCAATAAAATAAATCCAAACCTAAATAATTACTCCTCCTCAATTAAACTATTCGCAATATAACCAACCAATACTTCAATAGATTAACTAGCCAACCGACCAAACGAACAAATTTCGTTAGTAGTGTTATATCTTTAGTTAGTTGATTTCTCAACTCCCACGTTAAAGGCTAGTCACTTTGTTCATTCTGATTTGCTTTCGGGTTTTTTGTTGTTTTTTACAATTTAATATAATAGGTTATTTTTTGTTTACTCCAGTAACTTTTAATATGTGATATTAAAGTCAGTTTATGTTATAATTTCACTTTTTATATTTTTTTAAAATCACACTGGGTAGTATTATTTAATTCTATATATTGTTATTAGTGTTTTTACTTTAATTTTAATAATTGTCAATTTTATTATTTTAACTTGCCTTCATCTGCATTTTAGTCATTATTTAATGCATTCTTTTAACTGTTATCAATTAATGTTCCTTTCCCTTCTCATTATTCGACGTCGTAGCTTAAGATGCTCCTAGTAAAGGTCCGAAACGTACGGCCAATAAATGATTAGTGTAATCACCTGGGACTTCATATTCCTGCTCTCTCTCTCTCTCTTTTTCTCTCTCTCCCTCTCTTTCTCTCTCTCTCTCTCTCTCTCTATCTCTCTCTCTCTCTCTCTCTCTCTCTCTCTCTCTCTCTCTCTCTCTCTCTATATATATATATATATATATATATATATATATATATATATATATATATATATATATATATACATACGATAATCTTTCTTAGAACCAAATCATGGAATTTTTTTCAGGAGTAAAGAGACAGGAGCAGATAAACCACACCTCTTCGATCGCACTTACACCGGGAGAAGCTTCGTTTACTAATTTTACGAAGATCTCAACCACTCGACTATGACATGAAAATAGTGGGACGTCACCAGCCAGAAAGGTCGACTGGCCACTGTGACTCCATAATAATATTCTGCGAAGCTGCTTCGCTTGGACTTGGTTCAGTAAATTAATAAAGACATAAGAAATTTCTATCCTTTAAAATAATAAATTTTTGCTGCTACTTTAGTTTTTATTTTCACTAAATCAAGTTTAAACGGTCCATTACATCTATTTTGTAGGTTAAGGTCAGGTTATATAACCAAATAAGTACCAAAATCGTGAGTTTTGTCTTTATAAGTAAAACGCGTTTTTAAGCGATGCGTTCACACTCGTGGATCACATGGTTATCTCAATAGGCAGCCACCCTGGTGACGTCACCAGCCATTTTTGTTTTATGTCCCCTAAACAAAAAGCGCCGCCAGTTCTACTCTACAGACACGGTGTTTCGGAAGTCTTTTTATTCATTTCTTCTGGTTCATTTTGAATATTGTGACCGTCTTCATTTCTTCCTCGGAGACCAATTTGAAGCTACTTGACAGACCTTTCAAACAGAATAAAATTCTGCAATCCGCTTCACATTTGACCGTTATGCATCGTCTACTCGTTTGGGTCTTGACTCATTTCTTTAAAATTGTTTCTGATCCTCATCATCCCCTTGATTGTCTCATGCCACCTCTCTCACCTCCGGTTCGTGATACGCGCTAGATGTTAAGGCACAATCACCGTGCTTTTCCGGTCGCTCGAGTGAATACGACGCAGTTTTTTCGATCTTTCTTTCTTACAGCCGTCAGTCTGTGGAACACTGCCTAGTGATGTTGCTAATTCGGATGAATGCGATGCTTTCCTTCTCTCTTGATTTTAATGTTTTTCACCTTTATCGATGTTGTGCCGCTCAGTGATCCCTGTAAGGTTTTTAGGTTCTTCCATTTTGTCTGTTCCCTTCCAACGGGTCGCCTTCATTGACTTTGATAATAATAATAATTTTCTCCCGTCTTAATAAACGCTTTTATTTCCTTATCATTAATTGTTTTTGTTACAGGGGTTTCATTCACTTTATTCATTTTCCAGTTGATAATTTCGTATTAGATTTGACTGTCGTAGAGCAGCAGCTCATGATGACAAAGGCTCGAATTTTCCCTCTAGTGATTGTCTTGTTCGTCCTTTAATATTCTCCTCCAACCCATTTATCTTATGCGTTGTTTATCGTCATGTAGCATGAAGATTAAAATATTTTCGGGGTGAGCAAAGTAGGAATTTCTACAGCGAACATGTTGGTAATTGTCTTAGATCTTGGAATCATGGGTGAGGGAGACTCATCATTTCAAAAAATGTTTTGCGCTCTCAGTGAAAGCAGAACTTTTATAGTTCTTCTTTATGCTTTAATTTTCTTGATGACTCACTGGTTGAAACCCAGTGATTTAGAAATATTTTCTGTTGTTAGCTACCGGGAATGCATCATCTTAACTTGATTTCGAGCGGCAAGACCCGAAGAGAAGCTACCGCTGCTTTATTATTCCCGAGCGTTCGGAGGAGATTCCTTATATATTTTTTAGGATGACTGGGTATTTGCGATAATAGTCTGAAATTTTTCTTTCCTTGTTTCAGATATTGATGATTTGACAGTCTAAGAAAGCAACTGCTGTCAGTGATGAGCGTCAAAAGTACAGATGCGTCATTGAATTCCTCCATGCAGAAGAGTGGAACTAATCGACCTTCACCAACGTTTGGTGAATGTTTACGGAGCCGAAGAAGTTTATGTCAGCACGGTTAGAAAATGGGTTTGTCAAGTGAAGAGTGGCGACAGAGCTGTGAGTGACCATCTGCCTCGTACCGGTCCAAAAACTCCTGACTGACAGCCATCCGGTGACCTTTTTGCTCCTGCGTGAGCATACGTGCAAACCACTTAGCACACACTTTGCTATACCCCAAGGATGACAACATCGTTTTCAGTGCACCGACACCTACTTCTAACTCTACACGCATTTCATTCACCGTTATCTACCGATTATCGTGGATGTGCTGATCAAAACGCGCTTCCCTCGTAGCTAACAAAAATTTTTCTTCATTGCTCAACTCGGCATCATCTCACAATATTTGGAAATGAAGAGGCATCAAATTGAAGGTTTTTCACATTTGTTCAGTTGTTTTCCAACTGGTCAAGTATAACCCAAAGCCAAGTTATTTGATTGTTCAAGACATCCATGAGGTATCGCAATAGTAATTCATTAGAGTGAACTGGCCTTGTAGAGTTCATTCAATCCTACAAAAGGCTCCATCCTTTCTATTCATGCTCACTACGGTACCATTACAGCCAATAGACACAATGTCGGCGGCGTTAATATTGTTAGTCTCTAGAAAGCTGATTATACCAGATGTTATTGCTGTGGCAGAACCTATTGCAAGAGTGAAATGCCCCATGGACTAGGATTTTGGTTCTTGAACTTAAACTAAATACTCTTCAACTCCGGATGCTTTATGCTTAATATTGTCAATTTCTTTGTCTATAATGTTCTATCAGAGAAATGCCCTGTATTAGTAACGTTATATAGTAATCTTTCTGTTGCTCAGAACGAACCCTTTTTCTGGCTCTCTTATCTTAGTTCGAGCAATCACTGAATTTGCACTACCCCTTGACATTAAACGAATATCCTCCAATAAGGAAGAACGAAGTAAGGTAGCAACTCTGTCTGAGACGCGCGAATGGTCACAATTTTAACAAGCATCTTGACTTTCATTTCTGTTTTCTTCGTTTATGTCATGTTTGTTATTAGCTAAGTTCATGAGATATAGATGAACATGTAACTGTATTCTCGTATTTAATGCAGAAGAAGGGAAAAGGCTGCTCTTGAGAAATTTCTTGTTGTTTACTAGTCGACGGTTCTTACTGATGTGCTAATGCTCCTTGTTTCAGCAAGGCAAATTTTCTTTTAATAGTCTTCTCGTTTTTCTTAGTTGTTTAAACATCTAAATTTCCTATTTTCATTTATTTATCACTTTACTCAGGTAAAAACGCATGCTGTTGTAGTTCTAGTAGTCGTTCAAGTGGGCAACAGCATTTCGTCAAATATGAATTTAAAGCGGATATATCAAAAAAGATTCTCTTAGTTGATTTCTTGAAGGCTTCAAGTTATGTTTGTATTGCCTCGTTCTACTTTTTAGCGTTCAGAGCTTTTATGATGTTAGTCATAATATCACAATAACTTTTCAACATTTGATTTATCCATGACGTAGAAACTCTCGGAATGGAAGCAAGTTTACACCAGTATTCTAATTTCTCCGTGACCACAGCGGCGATGTCTTTGAATATAGCTTCCTTGTTTGATGATCTCAACTGAATATATAGGTATACGGGGTCACCAGTTATAGCTTGATTAAAAGGAGTTATGCTCTTATGGGTGTATCGTGTTACCACTTACAGATGATTGAAGGCCAAGATATGGTGTACGAGTTTTTTCAATGCAATGTAGCGCGTTTGGGGGTAATTGGTTACTGAGCGCTAATCTTGGGCTGAATCCATTTGAGGATGACTATCCTCTGGTTTGATTTTGGAATTTGTAGGCTGGGGAAGAGGATCGGTTAATTACCCGTAGGAAAAGGAAATCACGGAAGGCGGATTCTAGGACCCTTTATTAGTCGGAGACTCGGTAAACCTTGGTGCAATGCATTCATTTGTTATATGTCAGGCATTTGAGGATGGACTACTAATTTCGGGGGTGTACTTTTGACAACGCTTGCTCTTCTTGAGCTGACAGTTGACCTTATTACTGATGACGGAAATTCTTACTGATTTCGGCGTCTACATTTTGATGTTATTTATCGTAGAGAAAATGTATGAGTATCCCATTGCTCTCAATCATGCGGTTTTGGCGCAGCTTACTTGAATGGAAAGTTTATTCGTATGTACAAGGAGATAGAGAGAAAATGAGCAGGGAGCTTTGATTCAGGCTTCTGATAGAAAATTTTAGCTTGGGGACATAGATAATTTTAGGAAATAAGCTTTCGTGTGAAAATAACCAAAGGCCCAGCATTATATTTGTTTCTCATCTCAGTGTGTTTGATCAATATCTCTGTACAGCTGTTTCGTCGTCTCCAGAATTTTTGGCGTTGCCCAAATGTCAGTAAAGATAGCGCGAGAAACGCCTTTTGGTATTATGAGTGTGTATGCCTGTGACCTTATAAACGCGTCTCGAAATCATTTTGGCCAATATAGCCTTTACAAGAATAGAGTATTTGCATATATTATTAACACGGTTCCATGAAAAAATGTTATACAAATTTAGTAGATTAATTGCAGGTGAAGAATTATGTGCGTGTCCATTTCAAGACTTTATAGGAGTCACATAACACTCATTTGTGATGCTTCTTTGTTGATTTTAATCCACAGCATTACTAATTAAAGACCCTCAAGAATCTTATTGCTATATTTAAAAAAAAATATCGGTGACATAAATTTTAATAGAGAACAAAAAATTACACTAACAAAATATTAAAATATTAATTCAAGGGATATAAAGAGAAATATGACGTCAGAAGTTTTCAATCAACTCAAACCGAATCGATCCTGCTACATATGGTAGGTTAAGATAGGTTAGGTTTAGTTATTTGAACCGAAACTAGCCTAACCTGCCATTATTATCATAAGTAAATTGAAACCAAAGTATCATCTGTACTTTATCTTTTTATCTTAATCTTATTATTCACTATTATTACTTATTTAAAAATTCAATCCTAAGTAATGACTCCCCGCAAAAAAATTATTCTTAGATACTTACCCCTTAAAAATCTCAATCCTAGATAATGACCGCTCACATAGGCTGCGGGTCGTTCTCTTGGATGATCCTAAGGTGGAGTAGAATTATACACGTAGTAAATTAAGTTATTAAACATTTACAAGTAAAAATATTACAAAGAAACCGATGTAAACTGTTAAAAGTTCTCGCAATTACGAGCATAGTTGTGAACGCAGAGAAAAGTGAAGTAACGCGAAATGGGTGATGTAGGAAAGTTTGTCTTTTTTATAGATTAAATAATTAGTTAGGGAGCAGCTGAGTTTGAAAACAATTTTTTTTAAAGTAATAATTATTCCGTCAGTTTTATACTGAACAATACGAGCTCTAATAAGGAACTTTTCCTTATACTTAAGAGACTTGCCAGTACGAAGCCTAATGCTAATGTGTGAAGAAAACTTTGTCTCCTTGGAGACACCGAGTAATTGTAAATTTATATTCAACTCGACTGTACATCACAAGTGGCAGTGTATCTTTCTGGTTAAAATAACTTCAAATTTTAAATTTATTAACAAATGCAAATTTAATGTTAGTGTCAAAAATTAGTGCACTATAAATTGAGAAAATGTTTGCAGAAGTCAGGTTTAGTAGGCTCATTTCAGGAAGAATAATATATTTAGATTCTTTTGGAACATTTTATGAAAGGTGGGCTGCATGTTTCAGAAATTAGAATATTCCTTATTGTTCTTGGATAAGAGTTATTCTTAATAAAGTGTTTATATATTCTAATTGCTTATGCTGTTAATCATTTCCCCCAGCAAATTTATATTTAATAATGCCATTATCTTGATTAGGTTAACTTTAATTCCACAAAATTTGGACTTTATCTGCATCAAGCTCTTGTGAACCTCCTTTTCGTATGTCGTAAACGATCCCTTTCTCACCCTGCACTTAAATGGAATAATCATTTTGATTCCCTAGAAGCTTTGTCAAGAAGTTTTCCCCGCGTTTAGTTTGTTGCTCTTGAATCTGTTCATGTGGAACCCTCCTGCCTATTGTTGCAATATTCCCATTGTCACGCTGATGGCGGTGGATGTATGATTTGTTTTGTTTTTCTAATATTTTCTGCAACTTCACAGAATTTCCTGCGTGGGTCTGCCTGAAGATTCACTTGGGAGGGAATCTACAGGATTTTGGCTTAAGCTATCGGCCAAACAATTCTGAGAGCCTTTTACATTCAGTATCCTAAACTGGAATTATTGGAGGAACAAACTCCAGCGGATTAATCTACCATTGTTGTTTTGAATATTTCGGAGTTACGACGAAGGTTTGTGATCTGTCTTTATCACAAATTCCTTCCCACCAGATACATTTAAAAATTTTTAATTCCCCCAATTATTGCGATGGATTCTCGCTTAATAACGGCGTAGTTCTTTACGCGCGGTAATAACTTTCGGTTGGCGTAAGGAATGGGAAAACTCTCGTCATTAATTCCATACTGAACTAATACACAACCGATGCCGTCATTGCTAGCGTACGTCCGGAGGCCAAATGGTTCAGCGCCATTAGGCAACTGTAATATCGGAGCCGACTACAGTTTACACTTAAGTTGTTTGAAGCTGGTGATTGAGGATGGAGTTCAAACGAGATGCTCTGGGGGCTTCTTCTTCAAGAGCTCAAAGATGGAAGCAGAAAGGGTGGCAAAATTTGAAATGAATCGCTGATAAAAGGAGGTGAACCCATAAATGACCTTAACTGGCTTTCGTTGCAGGCAGCAGCATTTTTACAATGGTTCGTATCTTTCCCTCCTGAAGGGGGTTATTGATTATTCCCTATGCGGAAGCCTAAGTAATCTACTGTATTAATGGCAAAATGACATTTGCTCATACCAATTGTCAAATTATGGTCCCTGACCTTTGCAGGAGCGCTTGAAGAGCGGTTAGTTGCTGGTCCCATTCATATCTAGCCAAGTAAATATTATCAAAATAGAAAGATAAATAGGGTATCCTATCCTATTATAATTACTGCAGGCAGTAACGAGACCAAAGGGTAGCCGACGAAACTACATTAACCCCGTTTGGGTCGGGCAAGCGGTGTACCTTTTAACCTCTTCTCGCCATTGGATCTGGTAATAGGCCTTACACCAATCCAGTTCTACAATATACTTTGCTTTCTCAAATTGATGGAGATTCTGGTAGATAAGAAGAATCGGTTCTGCGTCGAACACGGTAACGGTGTTAAGCTTCCTAAAGTTGATGCAGATCGTGTAGGAATTATTGGGTTTCTTAACCATGAAAACCGGGGAAAAGTAATCGGATTCTGAAGGCTCGATTATATTTAAATTTAACAGGTTAACATCAGAATTTTGGTAGGCGAATTTGGCGCATTCTATCAACCTCTGATGGAGGTCGATTAGGTACGAGTAAGATGATTATACCTCCCGATCTAATTTTTGCTTAATGAAAAGTTCTTTGAGAATGCTTAAGGGGCCTCAAATGTCCCTACCGTATAATAATTCAAATGACATTAACCCCAAAGTGCGATGTGGTATCTCTATATACGCAAAGAGAGCCATCGACAGTTAACGATATGTGCCACTTGCACATATCATTTCCAGCAGGGAGAAATGGGGTCGTAAATAGGGGCTTTACTGTAAGTAACCTTTCTACCTGCTACACTAAATGTTAGGTATATTGACGACCACGGTCCAACAATATTTCCTTCGGTAATCCAACGGGGGGGAAGGATGGCGATAAAGGCATCGGCACATGAAATGCTTTCGTTTTTCTTGAGTGGGACAGCCTTAGATAACCGGGTGGCAAAATCGATCGGAGTAAGGACATAACTATGGGCCTCACTAGATGGTTGGTGGATTGGTCCAACCAAGTCGTTTGCCACACTGGAGAAGAGTTCTGAGATTATAGTGCCCTTCGGCAAGGAAGCAGACTTAACTCACCCCTTAATGGCAGTTTTCCGACATATGTCGCATGAGCGACAATACCAAAGAATTTCATCCAAAGCTCCGGGCCAATAAAAGTACTTAAATTTCGTTGGGCGATCTTTGTGTGGCTGAAGTGACCCGAGAAGAGGCTGTCATGTGCGGTTTGTAAAATAAGTCTCGCATGAGAGCGGGTAACACATAATGCACGAGACTCGGTGTGGTCTCCCTCCGAGCTTTGCGGTAGAGGAGGTTATCTTTAACGATGAATAAAATTAACTTGCCCCCTATAGTGGAATCTTGCGTCCTATTTGGGGTCTTAGTCCACAGAGGACGAAGAGATTTACATTCCTTCTGTTTCTTAGCAAAGTCCTTGTTTACGGCATCGCTATGTTCTGAAGAAACGGGGATTTCCAGTGGTACGGGTGCTTCCAACTCCTGATTCGCTTGTGAGGGGGTGGTCACTGGTTGAGCCACCAGGGGTGACGAAATTTTGGGGCTCTGCCGAATCAGAGCGGCACAAAACTTGATTGGTGCTGCCACTATTTCGGCTTAGTCAGTGAAATAGGCACAGCCTATATGGCACTTAGCGATGAGGAACCGATTTGCGCGTCTCAGGTAATCATGCACGATAGCGAACTGATCGTAATCTGGAGCTACAGGTGGGAGTATCTTATCCAAGACCATGATACAGGTGGAACCAGTATCTTGTACTAAAGTGGAGATACGGCAGCCGTTCTCCGTGCCAGTCTCGAATTGAAGGCCCCAGGATTGCTTTTGTTGAACAAAACGTTCACTTGGTGGCCAGCGAAACATGGTTCGTTCGAAGAGAGAGGAGTTTCTGGTTGAGATGGGGCTGAGAAGGGGTGAAAATCACCTGGTGGGAATAATTAGTCCTCAAGTGAGGTTTTTGAGGGCAATTTGTTCTCACATGACCCTCGATTCCGCAGGAATAACACACAATAGTCCTCTTAGGGATCGGTAACGCAAGATGGTTAGAAGAGAAAGGTTGGACTTCTCGTTTGACGGGTGTTCGAACAGGTTTCTGCTTGGAATGGCCTGTTATCTTGAAAAATATTTTCTTGTTGTGAGGAACGAATTTATGCTTAATAAATTCGATTTGGGAGAAGATGCTTCCACTGTGTCCCTTCCTTAGGTTAAGAATTGCAACTTGCTGCATAGAAGTCAGCTTAATCTATGCCCTCGTTGAAACTAAAAAATCTTCTGTACTTGACGAATGATCTGATTTCTGATAGAAGCGATGCCAAAAGCTGGTTATTAGAAATAAAATCGATCATAGCATCCTAGTCGTGGGGTGCATTGATGCGTCAAGCCAAAAATTAATGTGTCGTTATAATATGTACATGAAGTGTCTGAAGGTTTGATTGGGCTGAATTTGGCACTGCTTAAACTTTACAGGGTAAAAATATGGAATCATATTATAAACAGAAAGTCTGGGCATTCAACGAGGAGTAATCAATTGTTGCCTCTGACGGTAAGAAAAAAAAAATATCTCTCAGGTGGGTGTTCAGTAGGGGCAAGAATTAGCTACGCTGTCTGATTCTATGTCCCAATGATTTACTTCCAAGATCTTCACAGGGTAAAACCTGGAGTCATATTATCGGCGGCAAGTAGCTGGGCCTTCAACGAGAAGTAATCAATTGTGGCCTCTGACGGTAGGGAAATAAAAATATCCGTCAGGTGGGTGTTCAGTAGGGGCAAGAATTAGCTACGCTGTCTGATTATATGGCCTAGTGATTTACTTCGAATATCTTCTCGAAGTGGGTTAAATATGAAACGAAGTCTTCTCATTCTTTGAAGACAGGCATTTGACAGTTGCGGGTTGCTGGATTCCGGTCCCCGAAGTGATGAATGAGGTTTCGTTTCTCGTCCTGGCCGTATCTAATGGTGCAAATGAATTCTTTCTCTTTCTAACGGTTCTTCTCTTTCTCTGTTTTTCTTTTTATGTCTCTTCTCGTTCTTCCCCCTCTTCTCTTTCCCTTCTTTATTCTGTTTCTGTCTCTTCTCTTTTTTTCTCTTTCTCCTTTTTCCTCTCGTGCTGTTTTCTCGTCTTCTTGGATATAGGACATTAGGTCCTCACAGTTAGATCCAGAGATTCTCCTTGTGCTTTGAAATTTTGAACGAAGATATGATGTCTAACCTGTTTGCACTTTAAAAAAAAAAATTAACGCACACGATAAGAAAATGTAGTGGGTTTGTTGAACCTGAAATTAACCGTGTTTCACTTTACGCACTTATGAGCACTGACTGAAGTGCCAATGAGTTTGACGGGACTCAGTAGTAAACACATAAAAAACACACGAAAAAAGAACTCGCTTAAGTCGCACGATGGGAATTCTGTGATTGAGGCGAACAAGCCTCGGTGCCTACCCTTAAGTAAGCCAAACAAACCCGAACCAATACATTTTTTCATGAATCTTCCAAATGGTAGAGTATACAAGGCCGAAAGAACAGATATAATATTCTGCTTAGGATAACTAGTGATGCATATTCACACTAATCACAAAGTAATAAACTTCAAATATTCACCGGGATCGTGTATCTAAATTTGCAAGTAGATAAACAAGAAAATTATTGTTTTCTTTATATCCAGAACCACAATCTTAAAAGCCTTTAAATACAAACCTTTTTGACCGTTAAATTCCTGACACCAGTTTGATTATATATATATATACTATGTCGTAGGTCAGGTAGGCTTCACTGACCTTCGCTTGCCCTCCCTAGACCAGGGAACGAGGTGACAAGCACACACGGGGGAATGCTCCTTTGAAATACGTGGGATATGCATGAGCGTTTTTTACCGTTGGCCGACTTAGTCAAATAGTTCAATTGATTTTTACATAGTTCTGGGACTTAAAGAAGGGAAACAAAATACTCTTTACTATTATACAAACAATTAAAAGAATTTAACAATAAATGATACGCTATGGGAAAACTAATCATCCAGTAAAAGCAAATTAATTTACAATGAATTCATCGGCACGAGCTGTGAGTAACACAATATTTACCAGAAAGAAAACGAGAGGAGATGATGAGGTGAAGCTTCGTAGTCGGAAAGCGTCACGCTTCTTCGACGGTGATATAGAAAAATGTAATAGGCTTACGATTCTCCAAGAGCACGTGGGGATCTCGAGTGGTTATTCGAGGGAGTATCCTTTCAGGGCACGGAGCGGAGCGAGTTATTCCAAAATGAGTCCTTACGTCCTTGGCCGCCGTAGCTCGGAACAACTGGTTTCTTCCCTGCAAGCGTTTAGGGTGCCGAGGAGTCGCTTGAGAAGTGGCGCGTCTTGCCTTCTCGATTACTGCTTGGATACTGTGTGAGTACTGCCTGACTCCTCTTGAATACTGCTTTGCTCGTTCCCGTGCTGGGAGATATATACAACTTCACCGGACGATATTGTTTTCCGTCCGAAGCCGGTCCCACTCGGTCTCAAAGGCGCGGCGGGCAAGATCTTAGCGCCCTTTCGCTGATTTGGGTTCCGGGCTCCAGTTTGACTCTTCTCGTTTTGTTATCACCCAGGAAGTTTACCGAAAGAAACCAGTTGAATGTCCTTTCGTCCGTGAGATACTTCCTAGGCCTCTTTGTCCCCGTGGCTCTCTCTCTCTCTCTCTCTCTCTCTCTCTGACAGCTTTCATAGTTCTTTTGTAAACTTTCAAATGCATCCTTATCAACTTGGCAAAAAAGATTTGAAAATTTATTTCCATGAACTAATGAAATAACCTTGAACTTTTTTAAATCAGCAAATCTTGCTTTCATGTTTTTCATTACTTTAACTTGAACACCATTTAAATGTGATGCCATAACCATTGCTCAATGGTACGTCTATGCTACAAGTTTCTCAACACAGCTATATTTATCCAAATTATTAAATTTATAATTTGTTACGCCTCCAACAGTTCTGTCCTTAAGAATGTCAAATCCTATAAAGACTTCTTTGATATCAGAGTCCTACACGTAGCTTAATACTGTAGAACACTGAGCTGTACATAAAATATCTGTCGTTTCATCCACTTATAGCAATGAATGAGGCTTGTGCCATTTCTTTAATATTTTTTCATACAATCGTGAATACTGCTTAAATCAAGTCATTTTGTATCTTATTAGAAACGCCAGAAATAGCTAATATATACTGTAAATCTTGTGCGAAATTTTTCATCAAATTTTGCAATATAGTTCAGTAACTCATAGTTTCCACGATTTAACGATGATTTTTGTTGATTATCTCCACGAAAAGAGCAAGTTCTTGTTTAATTAGGAAACAAGTAGCACAAATCAATTTTTGGTCGCAGGTGAATCTACATCTCATTATGTCGTTCCCCGTTTTGCATTTTCTTTTGATTTAGTAATAACATTGTAACTATTAGGCCAATTCTAACGAAATATGAAACCTTTATGTTGTTTTAAATTCTCTTTCGAATGATATAATTGCCAAGGTTCTCCCATGGATAGCTCAAGAGTATTTTGTTTTGGCAATAACATCATAACTAGTCGGCCGATTCTAACAAAATTTGAAAGCCTTATGTTGTTTTATATTCTTTTTCGAATGATATAATTTCCAAAGTCCTACAAAGGTTAGGCGGAGAATTATTTGGCAATAAATTCATAACTATTGTGCCGATTCTAACGAAATCTGAAACTCTGATGTTGTTTAACATTATCTTTCAATTGATTAAATTGTCAAGGTGTTCCCAAGGTTAGTCCAGAAATTATTGAACTTTCGAAGGTGGTATAGTTATAATTAGATAAGTGAGAGCACGCGACTTTTGTTCAGCACGCATTGTTTTAACATATCTCGGTTTCCTTTTACTCTTTTAATGTGAATTTTAATGCTGACAGACTTCTGTTTTCTGAGAGTTAGCCGACTTGTGAGGATCCAAACGTTTTCAATGATATTTGGCTTTCATAATGTGCTGCTGATCGTTCGTGTTTACTTAAATCATTGAGCAAATTATTTAAACACAATATCATTCTTTTACCCATACACTTTCACTAGATACAGAAAATTGCAAACAGGAAACTAAAGACCGTTTTAGTTAAATATTTAAATATTATATATAATACAATATTATGCGATTGCAATAGCCTACCCACCCCCCCACTCCAAAATAAAAAAGGAGTTTTTTAATTTGCCCAAGGAAAAACATTATCTACATGAAAAATGAGATTGTTTTTTAACATATATATATATATATATATATATATATATATATATATATATATATTATTAAAAATTTCGAGGACGGGTATATACCTAAAAATAACCAGTGAAATAAATGAAAGTGAACAAATGAATAAATGAGACCGATGATATAAATGAGGAAATTACTTGAAGCTTTTTGGAAAAGAGAATTTCTAAATTTCCTAAATATGTTCCCCATTTTTCACTAACTGGAGATTGTCCCTTTGCTAGGTTCCCTTCGAAAGCTGTAAATCCTTCTGGAGTGGGCTACGATTCCGCCAGCACATTGATACAATACCTCATCGTTTAAATACATAGATATAAAGAAAGATTTACATCGCTCTGATAGAATTTGAAAGTATGATCAAACTCGTCTTTAATGCAAAATAAATTCCCCGTAAGTAAACCTACATAGAATTAGCGAAAGAGGAATAAAAACTATTTTGAAAATAAAAATTTAAAAGTTTATAGCCATTATAAAAGTCCTAAATCCATTAAAGCTACAAACTGCTATTATTTTCGCTACAAACTAATGAAATAGACCTTAAATCCCTTGTCCAAAGGCGAGTTAATCTGTACAAATCATGTTTCTAGGAGAATAATCCTCACAAGAGAATGACTACGATGTTTGTCTCTGATCCAACTCATTTTGTATATGGCTTGCAATCCTGCTAAACCTCTTGCATTACTCTTCCTTTAGATCTAAAGAGAACATCCTATCCACAAAGCCAGACAATAAATGGCGCAGTGAAGAGCATTGCAATTGCTTGTATTAAGGTCTCATGGGCAGGAAGCCCTGACTTTTAAATTCAGGTTTCACAACTCTTGAATTAAGGTCTCGCAGACGCTGACTCTAGAATTAAGATCTCACGAGCTCGATAGCAGCAGTGTTGAATTAAGTTTTCTCAAGCCTTAACTATTGACTCCAAATCTCCAAGCCATAACTCTTTAATTAAGGCTTCGCTAGCCGGTTAAACAAGCCCTAATTATTGAATTTGGGTTTTACAAGAACTGATTTTTAAATTAAAGTTCAAATTGCAATAGGCACGCTTGAGGAACAATCTTATCTACGCCAAGCAAGCGCCTGTAGAAAATAAACCAATCCAACAGCCTCTAAAAAGAACAGCCTTCATGGCAGTTAACCTTACAATCTTATCCTCATATAGAATTCAATATTTCACCTCTATAACGCTTTGCATGCTGAACCTCTTTCGATCTGAACAAATTAAACTTGCTTTCTTTACGGAAAACCCCTCGTTTCATTTCATTATACTCCACAGGAGATGCTCTATGGTGAAGGCCAACTTAGCCACCTTATTATTTTTTACCTTATGAGTGATTTCTTAGCAAACTCTAGTAGTCGTTTAAGTTCAAATTTTAGAAAACTCGCAGAGAAATACCGGCTGCTGTCTGGAATTTGCCTCTATCTATATAGGTTACATCGTGAGATCTTCCCTAGTAGTTTTTCCGAGGATAACTCTTTTTCTATGAAAACTCACTAAACCTGTTATCCTTTTCGATTTTTCTGATGCTTGATATCACACTTTTTTACCAATACAATGCCTATAAATGTCTATGTAAAGGTAAACCACTACGTAGATAACGCCGCATTGGAAAATGACGTCGTAGCGGCAGGGTGGCGCGGCTGGCAAGTTGAAGGCTGCCATGCAGCTAGTGACGTCGGCACTCCCGGTAAAGGTTATAAATAGGGCCTCCTTATGCGAAGAAACTAAGAGCAGATGGGGAGTTTTAACAGAGAGGACCTGCCCATTACCTGCCAAGCTTTACCCGACCTCTGCCAGTACTGGTCGCCATTATCTCAGCCGCTGCACCTTTTGCCAGCTCTAGATCTACCCCTCTCTGTTGGTCTCCCCAGGAAGTACATATTATACATCTGGGTTTGTTTGGACTCTTCCGTTTCCAGGATAACCACCATTCGTGTATTGCCTCACTACTTCCGTGACAGGTATTTGGAGTATTTCTTTTGATCTTGCGCCCCATTCTTTGGTTCTCATTATCAAGACTACGGTTACTTAGAAGGGACGTAAGAAGGGGGTATATTCCTCTATTGGTTGTCCGGAGTAGCAGTGCTTATTTTATAACCACATTTTGGCGTTATTGTTTTATTCCTAGGACATTTATTTGTGACCTATTTATGCACTGTATTTATCTAATACATTTAAAGGAGCATGCCTTACGTTATTTTATTCTGGCAGATATCTGATCACCTTCCGTTTAGACCTCTCTTTATTTCTGTTTTGGCCCGAGAGAACATATTGTAGGTCCTTGTCTCGCCTTTCGAGTGGCGACCTTGCCAGCATTGGTGTCGTTATCTACTTTGGCGTGTAAGTCGTCTTGAGCGCGCATTCTCTGTCTATTTCCCGGAAGTGAGTTACTATGTAGTTTGCTTAGGATTTAGCCTTTTGTGCTTTTGAGGCTTATTGATCACTTCTGTTTACTCCTCTGTGGTTTTGCCTTTGTTTTGTTGCGTACTAGTTACTTTTGTGACACTTTTCAGGGTGTCATTTATTTAACTTTGCTTTTTTATTTACTTTTTGGCAGAGTTAACTTTCTAGGTGTCATTCATTTAACATTGTTTCCTTCCTTTTTTTAACTCTGCTTGTTTCATTTTCTTCAATTGCAGAGTTAACTTTCTATTTATTCGTAATTTAACATACTTTGGTTCTGTAGCTTGTTATTATTATTGTAGTTTTGTTCATCGTTGTTGACTTGTATATTTTATTTGTGTGTGTATTTCGTTCCTTTCTTTGACTACGATGCCTTCTATTAAAGAGTTTAAGCAACAAGCTGGGGACTTAGGCCTAACATGGAAAGAAATCAGCAACTATGTTCTGTAACAGCAAACGTTTGAACCTGATGAGCATAAGACGGAACGCCAAAACAGGCCCCAGCTTGCTGAGCTTCAAGCTAAGAAGGAGGAGCTTCAAACTAAAAGGAGAAAGAAGACAAAAAGGTCTAGTTAGTCCAGATTCAAGCTAAGCAGGAGGAAGAAGAAGCAATGGTCCAATTAGCCAAGATTGAAGCAGAGGAGGAGATTGAGTAGGCGCGCATCTGTGCATCTCAGCAGACTACTTCTGCTCAGTTTAATGATCCGTCGATTCGTACTAAGCTCCCTATATCCCAGGATGGAGAAGTCATTACCTACTATCTCAACCTCTTTGAACGAGTTGCAGAGTTATTCGAAATAGTCCCTGACAGTTATGTATGAATCGAGGAAGCTTACTTACCGGTAATGCTGCTGAAATGTACAATTATCTGTCTGTTGATATCACTAAGAGCTACGGTATGTTGAAGAAAGCCTTACTGACCGGATTTAACAAGACTCCTGATGGTTACCGTGTCGAGTTCCGACGCGCTAAGATTTCAACAAAGAAAACATTCCAACAGTTTTCCTTCCATCTCACCCGAATGTTCCAGGCGTGGTTGGAAACTTCTGGAATAGGTTACACCTTTAAAGAGTTAAATGAGTCTATGATCTTTCATCATTTTTTTGTCTTCCCTCCATCCAGATTTATGTATTTTCATCAAGAAACGGCGACCCACTGCTTTGACAGAAGCTATTCAACTAGGTGATGATTGGACCTCAGCTCACCCTAAGCTTCCTCAAATTCCACTCGCAACTCTAGAAAGTTCGCTCGACCATTTCCATATCTTGAATTAACAACAGTGGTACCTAACTCTGCTAAGAGCTGAAAGCACCCTTCATTGTCCGAGACGTGCCATGGCTGAGGAGAAGTTTAGTATATTCGAGCTAGTTGCCCAAGGAATCCCTTATATGCTGTATAACCATATAAGGTGGGTTTTTGCCTATCTAACCGAAGTGTCCCAATTTCTAATACTTTGGTACTATAAACGGGTCTTGAGTATCCACCATCATTAGAGAAACCAGGTGCTCATGTGTGGTTGTTTCTGAAGATGAGTTACCCAATTCTGATGTCTCAAACTGCAGAAAAGTCTGTTGCAAACTACTTGGGACGAGTGGTTTCATTACCTCTTGTGTCTTGCTACCTTTAATGACCTTATTACGAATGTTTGACGGACATTATCAGGGCTCTAATCAAATTTAGTAGTATCTTAGTTTGGTAATATCCTTGGAGTTAGAGAATCTAATGTCGCTTAATGTTTGCATTCCTTGGCTGATGACAAAGTTGTCTCCCCCTATCTAGACTCTGCTATTCAAGATCCAGGACGAGATGCTTTGCCATTACCAACGGCCAACCTTCCTCTCCAGAGAGACTCTCCTATTCCAGTATCGAGACTTCTCTGAACCTGGAACTCCATCAAATAGGTGCAGTCCAGACCAGAGTGGCTAGAATGAAGCGCTTCACCCCCTAGCGGTTTCTGCTCTCCAGCCCCTCTCTGTGACACCTGATGACGTCAGTGGCCTTTAGACTTCTTGTGAAACGCTCTCTGTCGCCGGAGCTAAAGCTGCCTTAGGAGAAAGTGTCCAAATGACGAGAATGGATCTAACCACAAATTTGTCATGGTTGACGGACTACTCTACCGGCAACGTTTGACGACTGATCGTCCGATAAAATAGGCAAGTCAACATTGATTTATCCCCGTAATTAACGCCCTATTATCATATATTTTGCTCATGAGAGCCCCTTGGCTGGCCATTTCTCTCACAAGAAGACAGCTAAAGGTTGCAGATAGTTTAATTGCCCTTGCATAGGAACCGACTTCAGAGCCTTCTGCTGTTCTTGCAAGTGTAAATGATTTTGGCGAAAGCACGAGTACGACAAGTCTCGCCACAGCTCATGTCTATCATCACTGAACCTTTTGCTTCCATTGCCATTGACTTGGTTGGACCACTTTCTAGAGGCTGTACCTTTAAAGGACATAGACTCCATATCCGTTGCTGAAGCATTGCTGACGGTTTTTTCCAGGGTTGGGAATCCACGAGAAATACTTTCGGACCGTTGGACCCAATTTGCATCCAAGTTGATGAATGAACTTCATAAACTGTTAGGTGTACACCCTATATTCACCACTCCTCTTCACCATAGAGAGAAGAGCAGAATCGAGAAACTACACGAACCTCTAAAGGCTATCCTCCGTAAATTATATGCCGAGAAGCCTCGCGAGTGCCATAAGTATCTCATTTCAACCTTATTCTTCCTCTCAGAGAACTTCCAAGCTACTGGACTGGATTTTTCGGCCTTATTTTATTTTTTTTAAATTCTCTTATTTCAAGTGTGACTCCGTATGTTATTATAGATCAACTTTGATAGTAAAACAACGAATCAGGAGGATCTCGGAGAAACAGGAGGCCCCAGTAGTGTTGGACCTTAGCCCACCAACGTGTGGACACGTCCTGATCCCTCGCTAACTCCTGATCCAGCCTTATGGATGTCTTTTACTGATGAAAGACTACGGGAGTCAACCTCTAATACAAAATATGCTGTGTCTACCCGCATTATGCGAGCGTTATTAGACCGACGACTCAGCAGTCTCCTTCAACACTCTACAAAGGCTGGTCGTCTTGAACCACCTTGCCACCAGCCCAACTATGGATTGCCAAGACAGTGGCTGAGGAATGCATACCTCTTCCCACTCTAAGAATCTTTTTTCAATGTTTCTATCTATCACCGTTTTATTCTTTTTAAGAGTATGAATTGTCGTCATCGCCTAAATTTACGGAAAACTAACTACTATACAAGACCTACTTCGATCTCAAGTCACAAGACCGTTAATTCAAGCCCAGAGATAAAATGTTGATAACTTTGCCTAATGAAATCATTAAACCTCTTGTTACATGGAACAAACCATATAAGGTAATGAAGAGGCGTGGTAAGGTAGACTATCTTATTGGGTTTCTTCGGGGACCCAGGTTTTAATCATGCTAATCTGTTAAAAAAGTATCACCGCAGGGCTCATTTGCAGCAGGTGAAAGTACTGGACGAACCTCTACCCTGGAAGAACTTACCGCCCCTGGAGAAGAGAAAATAACTGTAGAAGATGAACGAGAGAGTGATTATTTGCAGCTTCCCAGAATACCAGATGGTATGCTTCACCCACCCTCGTCTGAAAACCCTGAGGTTAGAACATTCAAATGAAACCAACAAACCAAGCTTCAGGAACTTATGGGTAGATACCAGGAAGTGCTCTCCAATGAACCCAGATATACCTCCACCCTTATCCACGACATTACCTTAACAACTACAAGCATGGTAGAAGTCAAGGTGTATGAAATGCTTATCCACCCTAAACCTGTATTGGAAAATGAGGTCGAGACCCTTTTCCAACAAGGAATTATCACACGATCCTCCACCCGTCATTGTTCACTTGTCGTCATGGTGAGGAAAACTGATGGTTTCAACAGAAAGGCAATTGACGCTCGCAAACCGAATTCTGTCATCGTGTTCCATGCCGAACTTACTTGCAACATAGAAGATCTACACAAGTTCTTTGGTGCTAAGTATTTCAGAGAACTATACATCTGCAAGGCTTGCTACCAGGTACCTGTTTCCGAGCCGTATGCCTTTCGGTTTGCTCACTGCTTGTGGCATCGAAATGCACTTAATGTTAGCTGGACTACCTAACGTATGCTTCTACATTGACACCATCTTAGTGTTCTTAACATGCTGAGATGAATATTGTCGTGGTGTGACATTATACTATTTCAATACCATATTATATCTATGGGGAAGGGACTAATAACTTAAAGGCGAACCTACAAAGGGACGGAACGCCACGAGTTTCGACGCGTGGAGCAGCGAGAATAGAGTGCAAAACGAGGTCAGGTAAAATTTGAGCAATGGCACAGCTCAAAGTTATTTAAAGAGGCATTTACAAAAATATAATTTTATTTACATAAAATAAGAGAATCAATGGGCAAATTTATATTGGTAAATGAAGGGGGGAGTTGCAGAGTTAAGCATCAGACTCTGAAGTTAGAAATTAATGCGTTACAGAAGGAGACTATTCCAATGGTGAGGACTAACTCAAATGGGTTGCTGAAGAAGGGGAGGGGTTGGCTTACGGAGGATTCCGGGTGAGACGTCAGGGTAAGGTTTAACGGATGTCCTCTGCCGGCAATAAACTTGAGGGCGAGGACACTTGTAGCTTCTGATCGGGAAGTTGACGTTATGATGTTTCTCCAAGGGGGAGGACAGTAACGTCCAGTCCTGTGGAGAGTACTTCGGCCACCCGAAGACAAAGAGGGAGCAAGGAGGGCTTTTACAGGAGTTCATGAGTGGAGTAAGAAAAATCGCTCGGTCAAGATCGTCAAATGGAAATACCTCACTGGCTGGGCTAATTCCAACAACACGAAAAATTCAGCCGTCACTTTGCTTCGTTGTTAAGCACCTGACTTTGAACTAGGGGGGATGCTTTTTGGATCCTGGCTGGAGCCCTACATATCCAAGGCTGCCCCCGCAGGGGTGGGGGAAACATGGGGTGTTTTTTTTAGCGCTACTCTTGAATGGCCTCGAACCTTCACGCCCAGGCGATTCTAACCCGGGAAAAGGTGTTCCTGGGTGGACGTGGTTCGAGGCTACAGCTTGTGGAGGATGGAAAGGTTTATCAATTTAAGCCTAAACAAATTCTGGAATTTTCTTTAACGCATAGACGTCACTTCCGTGCTGGGAAAGAAATTCCACGTGGAATTCCCCCACAAATATCTTAAAGCACTCAACCGTGTCTTTAAACGACTACTGAACTACTATCTGACCACCAAGCCATCAAAGTGTTAGTTTTCGGGTTACTTCCATCCATATGTTTGGGACAGAACATCTTTACGACCCCAGCATAGCAAGATTGAGGCTATAGCAAGCATAGCTCCACCGACAAGTATGAAATTGCTAAGAACATACCTACATCTAGTCTCCTTTCACAAAACGTTCATTCCGCGATATATTCCTGTACTGTTGTCTTTATTGGTTTATTCTTCTGACAGTTATTTTTGATCTATTTGTGCACGTATTTATTTAATACATTTAGGGAAGCATTCCTTGTGTTATTTCACCCTAGCAGATATCTGAGCAACTTGCAGTTAGACCTCTCTTTTTTTCCTTTTTAGTCCGAGAGAACATAGTTCCTCGTCTTGCCTTACAATCAGACACTGTCTTCTCTTTATTCCTCAACTAGAAAACATGCTTCTCGAAGGATCTGTCAAAATTGCATCCCGATAAATTAGTAATATCTTCAATGGCAGTGTACAATACACTTGGGAGAGTGTTTTCATGTATACGTTAGGAATTCGTACATGTAAATTGAAAGTTTAATATATTCTCCTCTCGTTTTGGGCCTTCCTTTCTTCAAATCTACAGTACTTTCCTCTTAACTTTTTTTTATCCGCTTCTCTATAAAAAGAAAAACATTATCGGAAGCAAAATTCAAAGAATAGTCTGTTCACTTTTCTTAGAAATCAAACGAATATTTTTAGGAAAAATTATAGGGGTTTTTTCTAGTTTTGGAGGGTATTGTATATTTCCGGAGAGAGGAAAGAGCCCATTTTCAATCATCACAGATAAGAAAAATAACGCAAATTTCTGAATCTAGACCAAGACCGAAATTGACAAGACACAGGTATCAAAACATAAAATAAAGCAGAAGGAACTAGTTTTACATTTTACATAAATGTATAACATAGTCAAGAAAGAACTAGGTAACTGTTACGGAATAAAATCAATAGAGCTAAGTCGCGTGTCTCAATTATTTCAATAATTTTGAAAAAAAATTAACATATGTATTATCAATTAACAAACATATGATCTGGCCATACGGCCTTGAGAACTTTGGTCCGATGGACCAACCTAGTAACTTATAGAATCAAGTGCACGCGACTAAAAACAGAAGTAGATAGGAAAAGACTAGACTAAGTTAGGCTCAAGTGGTCATCAAACAGAAATAGACTATACAAGACCAGGTACATGATTTATCGTGTTATAGATATAGAAAAGGTAAGACTAGCTCTATTGCATCAATATATAAAAGGACAAGGCAATGGCTTGGTGCTTACAGCATCGAGACAAAAATAGGCATTAAAATAGACTGCATAAATGACATAGAAATAGACAAGACACTACGAGCTTTACATGGTGCATCAACGCAAAAATAGACTATATAAAAAGATAGTAGAAATATACAAGACAAAACAAGCCTTACATGGTGCATTAACGCAGAAATAGACTCTAGAAATAGACAAGACAGAACAAGCTTTACATGGTGCATCAACGCAAAAATAGACTCTAGATATAGACAAGAGAAAACAAGCTTTAAATGGTGCATCAACGCAGAAATAGACTCTAGAAATAGACAAGATAGAACAAGCTTTACATGGTGCATCAATGCAGAAATAGACTCAAGAAATAGACAAGACAGAACAAGCTTTACCTGGTGCATCAACGCTGAAATAGACTCTAGAAATAGACAGGACAGAAAGAGCTTTACATGATGCATTTATGGGGGTAGGCTCTTTTTATCAATTTATTTATTTATCAATATTATTCTTCATCTTAATTTTGTCTTTATTGAATCTATTTACTTCTTCTTGACTGAAATTCCTTGATCTTTTAAGTTGCCCCTTCAAACATTTGTCTTCCATTTATCTTGACTTAGGTATTCTTGTTAGCTGGATTGGTTCTTAATCTTCGTTTTTCTTTCTTGATGTATCTTCATTTTTCGTCCAATTATCTTGAGTTGATGATTTCCTGGTCCTTCCTGATTCTTGATGAGTTAGTCCTTCAAGACTTTTGCCTTGACTTCCGTTTTCTTCATGAGATTTCTTTTTAAAAGGTTTTGGACTATTGAGTTTCGAACGCGGTACCGGTAGATTTAAACGCTAATGCTCTAGCCATTACGCCACGGCTTAGTCCGTTTTGAGTTGGTAATTTAATGGGCTATTTATATTATTAAGGTGGAAGGAATTTTTCTATGATACATTTTCGCACCCCTACACATCAACGCAGACATAGACTCTAGAAATAGACTAGACAGAACAAGCTTCACATGGTGTATCAAGGCAGAAATAGACTCTAGAAATAGACAAGACAGAACAAGCTTTACATGGTGCATCAACGCAAAAGAAGAAATAGCCGTGGCAGGACTTTGTATATCTGTATCCAAACAGAAATAAACTATGACTTTTCGTACAATTTTTATCAATCAATTTATATAGAGATGAGAGGACTAGGGATACATGTTTCATCAGGACAAATAAAGACAAGCAAGAGGTAAATAAACAGCGTTATAGGATACAATACTCTATTTCTACTTTTCTGATTATTAATACTAGTATTTATTTTCATATTTTCAGAGTTTAATGTTGTAATTATTAAACATGACCAAAAAACAAAGTCGAAGGAAAGTTTAGATTTTTAAATAGGACGGATTGTTGGTCAATTTTAATATGAACTGTGCCAAACACAATTTGCTAAAAACATTGAAACATCCTTTTCTTCCGTTAACAGAATATTAGAACATCCCTTTCTTCCGTTAAAATAATATTGGAACATCCCTTTCTTTTGTTAACAGAATATTGGAACATCTCTTTCTTCCGTTAACAGAATATTAGAACATCCCTTTCTTTCGTTAACAGAATATTATGACATCCCTTTCTTCCTTTAACATAATATTGGAATACTCCTTTTTTCCGTTAATAGAATATTGGAACATCCCTTTCTTCCGTTAACAGAATATTGGAACATCCCTTTCTTCCGGTAACAGAATATTGGAACATCCCTTTCTTCCGTTAACAGAATCATAATTCATTTAGAGAACAGCTCTAACATCATTGGTTTCTCGACCTAGTTTTCCGGGAGCTTCTAAAAGAGTATTCGTGTTGATTGGAAATCTATTGTGAACAAATCTTCGGTTCAAAGCTACTGAATTGCCTGAAAGATCCCAAATAAGCCGCAAAACAGCATTAAATTACACACTCTCTCTCTCTCTCTCTCTCTCTCTCTCTCTCTCTCTATATATATATATATATATATATATATATATATATATATATATATATATATATATATATATAAATATATATATATATATATATATATATATATATATATATATATATATATATCCTTAATATTGTGGACTTGAAAAGTTGCCTGGAGATCAGGCTAATCTATCTCCTGTTGTTTTTTGTATTTGTGTTTACTGATTTGAGTAAAGTAGGAGTGTGCAAATTACATTTTATCTTCTGACTTTGTTTAACTTGTCTTTTCATGGTTTACTTGTCGTCTTCTGAGTTAGTTTGGTAGCTTGTTACTATTTTTGTCATATTTTATGGGCTACTGTATGTTGATGCTAACATCAATTCTTTATTTGCTATCTGCTAGTAAGGCTTTGGTGTTTATAAGTTAGCTAAAGAGTAAGTTGAAATTATTGCGTAGTGGCATAATCGAGTGAGTTGTAGTTCCAATTTTCGATTTTCATTTGTGGTTGTGTCAATCCGTATAGATTATTGTCATCTGTGCATACATAGTATGCTACCACTTCCATTTCTTGTATGTTTACGCAGCTTGAGAATCTTTAATGATATCCAACTTCTTTATTATCTTCAGGGAGAGCTCTTATATTTTCGTCGAGGGTGCGAGTCATTTTCTCCATAAATACTGCCTGACTTTCGCTAATATTGTTTATAGAGGTAAAATTCTAGCTGTCCTGTGCAGATATTCTTGTATTTTCTCCTCCCTCTCTTCAGCGTGTCGCTATGAGAAAGTAAATACATTAATTCTATACCCCCTCAATTCCACACTTTTGAGTATCTGACACAAAAAAGTAGAGCCTGGTATCCCAGTTATAGTCTCATCATTGCTGTATAGATGTTCTTCCTATTTTCTGTTGTAGTTTTCGAACGTTGCTCTTTAGATCTAATCTGGGATGTGTTTCCTGAACCAAGTAGAGCTAATTTTCATGCCAAATACATTGTACTCATTGAAGTAAGGAAATATTATATCCTCCACTCACTCATATGATGGCTATGACCTTCCTTTTGGGAGTATTTGAAATTGATTATGGTTGAATTGGATCTTCCACTTAGCTTTAAATTTATTATGTTATGTATTTCCTCGTTAGTCATGTGAGTTTGCATGTTCCTCTATGGACATTCTATAACCTGACTTACATCAAGACCAACTTAAACCTTTAGGCTAGAAATTGTTGGTTAGCTCATACAGTACAGTGTTTAGTTAGGTCCCTTACCTCCAGTAAGCCCCCTTGTATGTCAGATTTTAATTGTTGCTGTTCTCTATACCGACATATGCCATACTCCTCATAACAGAGTCTCAGAGAATCATCTTTATTTTCTTGTTCAGGCCTAATTACAGGAAAAGGAAATAAAAATGCACCCCTTGTGCTATTCTTTATTAAACGCCTTTGAAACGTTTTGAAATACAAATTTCACATAACTCTCGATTTTCTTCGCTTGTGAAATTTTTCGGAAATGACAATGATTTCCATTTCGGCGCTTCGTTTTTGGTGAAGCCGTATTTTCGGTGGTTGTATAACGAATTGTCTTTAAAGTGGTCAATGAGTCTTTTATTAATAATCTTCTCGTAAAAAAACACCCAAATTCCAGAAGAGAAAATGGTCGGGAGCACTTCTTTTTCGTCTGCACTCCCCCGTATTGTTAGAAAATCATTTTACCCTCTTTAAATTCATGCAAGAAGTAGCCTCTGTTAATACATGGGATTAGGATGTTCATTTTTCTTTTCAGAATACACCGGGTGATTAGTGATGTTCTGCTCTGTTAGGCTTGAGTGGTGATGTGCCTTATGTCGGAAGTAGTGGATTATGCGCTTTCAAGTTCTTCCTATATTACTTTTTCTCCGCTGTCTTCCTCCCTTCATTCCCCTCGATGGTTCGGCTTTCTTCTTTCGATTGTTTCGCTTAGCTCATCTGTGATTTCATGTCCAAACTCTATGTTGAAGTCTTCGTTAACTTTATTTCTGATTCTAAAGATTTTTCCCAGTATTCTTGGAATATTACGTCAACATCGGTTTTAATTTGGCCATCCGAGTTTTCGATTCCAATTGTTTTCCTCGAAGGTGTTCCCTATAATAATTTTAGCTTCACTTCAAAGACGCCGTGAGGTAGGCGCCGAACAAAGATATCATTGTCCTTCCTACCTTCAAAACACCTTATAGGAGGTACTCATATCTACATACGCAAAACAAATTTCAACGTCTGGACAGCATCGTTGTTGTTCTCAAAAACACATACTAGGTCCCCACATAACAACCAGGATCAGCCCCCTGTGCTTGAGTCTCACCCGAGGTCGATATTTTGATTTTTATGCGCATTTTATTATCTGGTCGCTTTATCTCGTCCTTGAAGTGAGAGCTGAATGGCGCTACCTACCTGATGGACCTCCAGACCAAATGAGGTAGCCACCTTAAATTTCCTCAACGGAAATTTAAGGTAAAGAAGTCTGCCTCTCCATGGGACGGAAAGACAAAAATCGCTAAATATCCTGCCTATTCCAGGTGGGTAGACCGCAAGTTACGTAGAATCGCAACTCCTTAACCACTCTTACATCTCTGATTCATGCGCATCTCTGCTCAGTGGCAGAAGACATAATTTCGTCCCCCAGTTGCGAACGGCCACAAATTGCCTAACAATTTATGTTAACATAAAACCAATCGATTCTTTAGCAAAAGAATTAAAAAGAGAAAAGAATAAATTACCGGAGTTTTCCAGGTGAATAAATTCATTCTTTTTCCTTCAGCACTGAAAGGCGAGATTAAATGAAATATAATTATAGCCCACCGAGGATTGGTTATAAAATATAAGGAGGTTAACAAGTATTGAGTCGGTTATTACTTACTAAAACTGCCTAGATGCTGATGATATTTAATTATTTTTAATATATCTATAAACGACTAAATAAACTCGTCTCCATAAAAAAGAGGTTGTTAATAAGGGGTGAATTAGAGGAAGTAAAATTATGTGAAAGGAATGAGTGGCGAGAAATCTAAAAGGATCGATTGAGTCCTATGGACCGGGAGGGCACGCACACCTCTTGAACATGACCCGTTTCGCGATCATACTAGGTAGATGGCATAAAATAATGTAGTAAATGAATACACAGATTAAATGTGATGGAAATAAACATGGAAAAGAGAATTAGATTTCAACCCCTCAGAATGTATTGGCGAATAAAGAAGTCTAAATGCTTTCAATACAAAATTAGTCTCAAATCCTTACCCAATGCAAACATTCTTTATTTCACCCTAACCAAATCTGGCCCTTCTCCAGCCACTAAACATATTATACTTCAAAACATCTCCCCAACCCCTAAACATCCCCTATCATAACAAAGAATCACTTTATTTTAGTCCAAACATCTCCAAAGCCGTAAAATATCCCCTCTTACCACAAAACATCCTTCCAAACACAAAACATCCCTTCAATCTCTAAAGTATCTCTCTTCAGCGGTAGAATATCTTTCTTTCCCCCAAATGTCTCAAAACCCTAAAAGTCTTCCCAAAATCAAAACACTTCGCGAGCCCATAGACCTTTTCCAAGCAAGAAATATTCCCTCATCAACATTTTAAGAGCACCTCTCTACTCCCTAAACATCTTTACAACAACAAAATTATTTATAAATGTCTTAGACATTCCTATTCCAGCTATAAAATAACAGATCTCCAAGCCTAAACATCTTTCCAACCAAAACTCAACGCTACAACACGAAACATTACTTTAAAGCCCTAAATTATTCTATCTGTTAGCCTAAAACATTCCTCTACTAGCCTAAAACACCTTCCCTCCATTTTCTCAAAGATCCCTGACTCTACACTAAATAACCATCTCTTCTACTACTAAGCATTCTCCAACCTGTAAATATACAATATTTAGCCTCAAGTCAGCTTGTCTCCTACTCATAAACTTCTCCCCAACTATGCTAAAACTTTCCCTATCCACCCACAAAAATCCTGCATCCAACCTCCCTCCAATCCTGTTACTAGGCGCAAAACCTCCCGTCTCCAAAGACACAACATTTCTTATTATGAACCTAGTTGTGAATTATGGAAAGCCAGTCTTTAATCCACAATTTCTGAATCTTTTTCCCCTTCTTCCTCTTTGACCTCAAAGGACGGAAGAGTAAACGAGAGAAAGTGATACAAATACACACACATATAGACGACTACTCAGTAATTTATTAAAAAAACGTAAACGATGGAAACATCTTTAATATTTTGAAATTTTGTGAGACGTTGTTTGTAAAGAAAGTGGTAGGATTGAGAATGTAAAAGTGTGTGGAAGGTACACAACTATAGTAGCCGAAGAAAGAAGCTCAAAGACACTAAGAAGGCAAAGACGCCAAATAGAGACACCGCTAAACAAACAAAAAATCGAAACTGGACCGACAAACACTCCACTCCAACAGATTGAAAGATGCTAACATATAGCAACTCGACATGGACACGCAGTTGCAGTGCAAAAAAAGCGTCTAATTTACTATCGTGCCACACTTAACTGATGTAGATTCCAATCAAAATACTCTCCCCAACCTGACATATTTCAAGGTTGGAGGGGAAACCAGAGCGTGAGTAAATTCTCTCTCTTTTGATATTTTACGACTATAGAGCCCGTCGCTCGCATGCATACTCATACATCTTCACTTCAACGCACGCAGAACACCCTCCAGAAGAGATATATGGCCGAAAATAAGAGTAAGAATGGAAAGAGAAGGGAAGGGGGAAACAAAAGTGCGCAAAAGTACAAAGATCCAAGTGAGTGGGAGAAAAAGAGAAAACAACGGGGCTACACACATACACATATATATATATATATATATATATATATATATATATATATATATATATATATATATATATATATATATATACACAAATATGAACAGACATATTACATATATAAATACAAAATCAAATATAATTACGAATAAAGGGACACCATCTTTTGCGAAGAAACCAGTCAAAATGGTAGACAAAAGTGAGGAAAAACAAAGAGACAGATCGAGAAGATTATCGTCTCATGAATCGCGTCTACCTGGAATCTACGATGACAGTGATCGCACTGCTTGATTGACTCAGGTGTAGATGACGAGGTTACTGATGAGTGCGACGACCAAAGTGAAGAGGGCAAAGCACCATCGGAATGACACTAGGGGTCACTGAAAGACCAAAAATTGCGACCAGAATGAGCGCTAAAGGAGCACTTAGACAAACAACGAATGAGGGACAAATGAGCATAAACGGAACACTATAGAAACAAAGAATTATACCAAATATATGCAAATACACTGAATGAGGAGTACTAAAAGATCAACAAAGGAGAACTAAAGAAGCATCGAAGGAGCACGAGATCCTGTCAAGAATTGGGAACACAACAACTGAAAGGGTCATTATTCTTGATATGGGATTTTCATGGGTAGCTTTTCTTGTCATAGGAGGTCCTCAAGGACGTCTGAATAACATCATGCGGTAGGTTTAATTTACGGTAGTTGTAGTTGGGTGTTTCACAGACGTTTGGTTAGTTTCGTTTTATTTATTCTCTGACCATAAACATATTTATATTGGGATTGGTATTCTTGACTTGGGAAATTTGAGGATTGCTATTCTTAACATGGTAAAATTTGTTTCCTTATTCTTGATAGTTTCTCTATTCATGACATGAGCCGGATCACATAACTAGCACTAAAAAGCACCAAAGTCTATAGGAGAAAAATCATCAACACCTACTAGCAAAGGCAAAGGTGACATCTTGACCTTTCAAAGAACAACATCTCTCGCTTCATCACAAGACAACCTGTCCAGAGTAATCATCAACCATCCTAAATTCTAATAATTAGTAAACTTTATATAGCTGCAGAGTCTTATTTGTCTTGGGCACTCCGAGATAGTCCTTTTTAGTGTCCATCTTCTTCACCTTGGCATTCGTATGCTTTTCTCTCATTCCATTTTGCTTCTAATTGCGCAGAAATCCATCGCTTTTCTCCACATCACGTTTGCTGAAACTTAGAAATCGTCATTATTACAAATGGCTCTTGAAAGGCAATCTGAAACTCACTTAGGTGTTACTGGCTCTTTGTATCCTTTGGATGTGATTCTATGTAAATCTTTGGCTCTTTTCTTACCATTGGGTCGCTACGGGATCCTTTTTTCAGACATTATTTAAAATTTGGGATTCAACTTCGATTGTCCACTGCTTTCTCCGAAATTGTAACCCCCTTCAACTCCACTTCGATTAAAATAGTTTAGAAATTTTTATGCCTACTTTCCTGTCTCCCGCCTTTACTGGAACTCCCCTGTTACTGGATCATATGCTTCCACTCTGTTACTCCTCTAACATGCTCAAAACCTGGAACGTTGCCCTTATCCAAACCGTGAAATAAACCGGCTACCCATTGGAAACCAATGGCCATTCTCTCCTTAAAACTGCTCAACCACCGCTGCCCCATAGTAGCACTCTTCATGCTGACCCTATCCCGGCAAGAAAGCCTTAAGTTCCGTTGGAGCCAACATACGTTTACTCAATAGCCATTCTAGAATATGGAAGGAATTACCAGCTTGTATACCCTCATCTCCTTCCCTTGGCGCGCTCAGGACTGGCCTAGAGCCCCTTCTCTGGTAGACCGCAGCTCTGTGGAGGACTGTATTCTTGAAAAGGACCTTGCAGAATGCATTTATTACATTGTATAGTATAATTGTACTAATGAAGATTTTTAGAATTATTATTAGAAGAGTTTGAAATTCTAAGTGCGTATGTATATATAATCTTAAAGTTTTTCACCAAAATTGAATACTTATTTACATATATATATATATATATATATATATATATATATATATATATATATATATATATATATATGATGTGTGTGTATATCTCTCTCTCATTCAGCAGACTAAGAGTAGTAACAAGGAGTAACAAGGAAAGAAAGTACCCTAGAAGACCTTACGGTCCAAGTCCGTCTCCTCGCCAGATACACGGCTGGGCGTCTGCGGAAACGCTCACGCGCCTAACCGAAAACCACTTCCCCGTCTACATAAGATCCAAGGTCAAGGTCATACTTCAGCCAGGTTCACGTGTGATTTTTTTTTAGAGATAAAGAATATCAAATATTTTTGGGTATCAATTAGAGTCCAGTATTAAAGTGAGCTTGGGGGTCAACCATTACTTTATATTCATTCGGTATAAATTAGTAATTCTAACATAGACTCGTTTATTTATAGATTTATAGTTTGTTTTTAATATTTCACTTTTTTATGTGGTAATTAAAGATATATTGTGGTTAGAGATGCTTAACTCAATCCTCGCAACGCTGCACATGACACTAAAAACCCTCCCTTATTAAAGAAGTAAAGCCAAAGATTAAATAACGTAAAGTAATATAGCACTCTTAGATAAAACGAAATCACGGATTTATTGAAGTACGTAACAAACCTACCAACACCAACTTGGCCCTTATACCACGACAGTGCTAGTATTTGATGTAAAAGCCTACCCATACAGAATACAAACGAAGCAGACCCTTACAGCCGCAGAGAACGGACAGAGAAAGGCTGTAGTAGTCAAGATACTGGAGAAGATTCAGGAGACCATAAATTTCTTTAACCTCCTTTGGACCTCAGATAAAGCTCACTTCCATCTTGAAGGAATGGTAAACTCCAAGACAAACTTTCTGGAGGACCTCCAGACCAAATGAGTTAGCCACCAAGCCCCTACACTCCCCTAAGTGCACGTTATGAACTGCAATCTCAGCCAGAGGCATCATCGGACCATTCTTTTTCGAGGAATCTGGCGCGACAGTGACAGTCACCAAGGATAGGTATGTTAAGGTCCTCAAAACCTTCAAGAGAGAGCGGCAGACGCTTTTCCTGTCACTTATGGGAAAATACTTCAGCATAGGTCTACTAAATTAGTACATGATATTCGAAACAAACCGTAAGAAGAGAGACTCCACTCATTGAACATATTATCCTATGCAAGTAGATGATTACGTGGGCAGCTGTTGGAAGTCTTCAGAATTATAAAAGGATTTCTAAATATTAATTACCAAATACTAGTCGAGATGGACGAAAGGACAACACAACCAAAATGGTTTCAAATCAGTAAATAAAGGCTTCAATTCTACTATAGTACAAATTTAATTCTCTGTTAAGATCGCATAAACATGGAATAGCCTACCTCACCGTGTCAAAAGACAGACTTGATGAGTATTTTAATAGTGTATATATTACATAGTAGGAGGCAAAGATGAAAACGTCATATTTATTATAAGGAGTTAATGAATAAAAATGGAACAGTGAGTTTGTGCTTTCCTTAAAGGTAAATCTGAACCTGCATTTCAATGTATCCACATGAAGATGTGTACGGTACACATGAAGTGTGTACCGTAGTATCAAAATAGTGAGCAAAAGAAAAAAGATGCTAAACCAAAAAAAGCACGTTATACTAACAGTAGATAAATCAGTGGTAATCGGGCTGGACTTGAGCAGATAGTAGGGTCTTTGCTACTCCTTGTTTTTGTAGTTAGGTAGTTTTATATTAACTTTGGTAATTTTATTTGGTGGAAACTTTCAAAATTTGTATGTGCTAATACTTGGATTTCTCAGGGTCTTTCTCAAACTATCTTAGACCAATTGTATTCTGTGCATCACTTAAAAGTTGGTATGTAAAAGAATGTAAGTTTTATCTTTACCTTTGAGTAATGGAGTAGTGAATGATGAAAGCCTAACATACGTGAGTCTATAGGCCGCACGTCTGCTTTGGTCAGATTGAAATGGACAAATGAGAGCTTTTTATACTTCCTTAGGCTCAGAGTCAAGTCGCATACATGACATTACCATCAAATCAGTGCTATGACATTTACTGCAGACCCTTGATATGACATTTCTTGCAGACAGGATACCGTCATGCCATCAAAGTATCGTGCGCGTTTAGCCATGCGGTACTGTGGCATGACATTTCTTGCAAACAAGTCAGTGTCATGATATCATAGTTAGGCGAGCAACCAGGTGAACGGGCTGGTACCCAAATGTGACCACGCTGGTGGAAGACAGACTTTACAATGCACCTCAAGCAGATGGGTGCGAATAAATATCTAAATTTTTCGAGTCGTGAGCATGCTGATAATATGTATTATACCGGTTTGAATTGTTCTGTCAAACCTTAATCTTTCCAGGTGTAATGTTGGTAGTTTAATTGGAACTCATACCCGCATTTTTTAAACAACAAACACGTAAAGTTCCTAGAAAATGCCGCGATGATTCCAAATCTGCAAAAGATTTCGGTCGGGTTTCAAAAAAGCTTTGGGTTATGGAGAAGCAAACATTTTTAGTGCAGACATAATTGGTCACTTTCACAAATTATATTAGCGTATTAATTCAATTTGTTGTTGACTTTTTCAAATTATAATATGATAATAATCGGATTTGTTGGTGGAGTATCCTGCATTGGTGGGACATTTAAAATTTTAGGAATTAGCATTCGATAATAGCATAACAATCTAAATACTCGTCTTTTAAAAGTTCTAAAACAACCTTGTAATTATTATCCGAAGTACCAAAATGTTTGACGATAATAAACCCGAAATTGTGATAATAACAGTTCAACTAGGACAATTTGACCGATTTTGAGATATTCGATTTGGAATCTACAAGGTTTTCTGAATGCGAAAGAAACGGGTGAATTTGCAGTTTATCATATATTACAGCATACAATTTGAAAGGAAAAGTGGGTGGAAAATGTTCCATTGCATTATTTTTTCCTAAATGCGATAAAGGCTGTTTTACGTCCGATCTCTAGACAGCGTTTGAATCGGTAGACTTAGGGGAAGCGATATTTACGTTAGTTTAAATGGTGTCTATTTGGGACTTGACCTCAAAATCATAATCATTTTCCAGAGGATAATTCTTGGTCAATTATGGTATCATTTTCTTCGTCAAAATCGAAAAAAAACTAGGTTCGAACACTTTGGTCGTCGAATAAAGCCAGGAGAGCGATGAGAATTTTAATGAATCTAATTGGGGATGCAACTCATCTAAGGATAGTGTTTGGGACTCAAGCGAGGAGCTGCTATTTTAAGGGTTAACGAAATCTTTTTCTTCATTAGCGCCATAAGTTTAAAATTTGATTCATGGCCATGGCGCAATCTAATGGATTTGAAGCGTTTTCACTTAGCATAGTGAGACAGGGAAACTACGTGACTATAAGTTAAAATAAAAAAATATAGCGACCAAAGATTTTAAGAAATTCGGGAAACGAGTAGTATACGATTTGAGGTTTATACGTGGTCACCAGTTTATAGAGGGAGAGTTACCAGTTTTTAGGCTGCCTCTGGTGAGTTGGTAAAGTCACCAGTTTATAGGAATGTTTTATCCGTGAGGCAGAGTTACCCGTAAAGGGAATGTTGTCGAAGTCGTTTGAGGTCTCCCTGTCGAGTTTGCTCTGACTCCCAAAGTTCTTGTAGGGAATCCCTTTATATGCTGGGTTCGATAGGTAGTTTGGTTATCATTGGGTTGAAGGAAGAAATCGAAAAGAAAATGGAGTTTTGTAGGCTTTATTCTTGGCTTAGATCTACCTTAATTGGGGCAAGCGAGATAGTCAAGTCTTACGTGGCTATGTTGTAAATTTTCTTCTAAAGTTAAACGAAAGTGATGGTTATTTCAAAGTCAGAGGTCCCTCCAGCTTGTCAAATCCGGCATGAGAACACACCGATCGAACAAGTCAACTCCTTTAATTACCTCGGAGCCAAAGTAATATCTGAAGCCGGATGCCGAAAGGAGATCAGAAGAATAATCGGACTCATCAAAGATGCATTTGCACGGCTAAGAACAATTTTTGTAGATAGAGAGCTGTCAATCAGACGCAAACCTGGTCTTTCTATCTTTTTCTCTGTAAAACAAGATTTAAAAGCGACTGAAAAATCAGATTGATTAAAATCTCAAAGGGAATCCAACAAATTTTAAAATTAAATTTTTTGTATTTCTACATCGCTATTTCTGTTAACCTGATGGATGTTCTCAATGGAAAGTCTGACGCTTTGAGACGGTGGTGTACACCAAAGCCTCCAACCTATGATTATGTCTTGATGGAAAGTTTGAACGTCTAGACTGATGCAAACAAGGAGTAATAAACAGCTTAATCAACAGAATCTTCTCATGCTGAAATCAATGAGAAATAGTCAGGGCAGAATTGGTGAGAGTAACTAAGCTCCTTGTCAATAATGGATACCCAGAGAGTCAGATCTCCACTACAATTAAGAGATATGAAAAAAAATCATCCAAACAGAGCTCAATAACGCCAACAGCCCCTTAAAAGATAAAACTGTTCTACCAAAATTTTTGAATTCTTCCTACAAGGAAGTCGAAACGGCCGTTAAGAAAATTATACATCTTAAGTTGTCCCGGTCGACCTGCAAGCAAAACTCAACGTACATTCAATTTGGTCAAGAACAGCAGCTGTTTTCTTCCCAGCCAAAAACTCCGAAAAGCCAATGTCATGTACCAGTACTTCTGCAACGTTGATATCCCACCCTCACAGCTGAGGCTCGGTTCCTTAACCACAACGTCCTGGCATTTTTTGGTGGCGGAGCCCGACCATTTAACCCCCCCCCCCTCACTCTCTTCCCTCGCCTCGAAGAGAACCAGAAAAGCCGCCTAAAACCACATAGTGCACTAATCATCACATGTCGGACCCCGGTGAGCCTAACATTGGTTAAAACAGCAAGAGTTCCCCTAAGAGTTGATATTCAATTTCACCTCATATGCGAAATTAGAGACGCGTCGGCCTAAAGCCAGAAGGTCCCCTTTAGTTCTAGCTGAAAGACGCTCAGAGAAAAACCGTTAGAGGAGGAGACTTAATGAAGCCTTCCTCACCCCACTCCCCTATCCTTCTTCTACCCCTAGTGGGGTGGCAAAGTATATAATCCAATAACTTTGGAAAAACGAGGAAGATTCTGTTAGTCCAAGAGACAACTAAGTCCGGCTAGAGGCCCGCAACCAGTGAAAGGGACACAGAAGAAGCTCATCCTAAGCCAGTTCCTGGTGGTCACCCTGAATTTAGCATCCTGTCACAGGTAAATCGTGAGAGTCTTCGAGACAACTAAATACAGCTAGAGGCCGGCAACCCTACGAAAGGAACTTAGAAGAAGCTCGTCCTGAGCCAGTTCCTGGTGGTCACACTGAACTTTTAGTTAACTTGGATTGAGAAGCAAGTTCAACTATCTCTTGTCAGAGAATCCTCTATCCTGGTGTACTCTAAAACCAAGAAATAGTCCTCGCCATTGAGGAATATCCTAAAGTGAACTCCCTAAAGCACCCACCTTCGTCAAAGGATTCACTCTTTGAATCATCGCTCGTCAGTGCGAATTATTCCCAGAGTAACCCTAAGATTCAAAGAAACATACTTTCCCTGCCCTGTGGTGAAATCATTTCATCAAGAATACGTGCTTAACTCCATCAGCCACACGCTCCGAATTCCTCTGCGGCTTTAAAGCGTTCCCCTTTCAAATCACATCTGGAACAGCCTGTCCACGCGCCGGCCCGTAAACAACATTCTTGAGGCGACATCAAAATTGAGGGCAAGGTCAGGCTCAAACACGATTCTCGTGGGAATCTTGAAAGGTATTTAAATCCCAATATCTGTTTCGTTGAAGGTCAATTTGCGTTCAATATTAGAGTGAGCTTTGGGTCAACCATTACTGTAAATTCAATTGTGTAATTTAGTAAGCCTCACTTAAATTTGTTTAATTCATTCCTGTGTAGTTTGTTAAATTTCAAATTTTCTTCATATTTTTAATTAAAGGTATAGTTTTCTTATAAACATTTTTTTAATTCAATCCTCAAAACGCTGAGCATGGCACTAGAAACCCTCAAATAAAAAAAAAACGTAATAATAATAATCATAATCAAATATAGCACTCTTAAAGAAAGAAACTTAATCAAGGAGTTTTGAAGTACATAAACAACCTATACGTACGAACACCATCACTGGGTACTTCCTATACCGTGACAGGGCTATACTATGTTATACTAGTGTAGACTTAAGTATAAGCTGCTAATGAGGGCCCTGCACTGATATGCTAGATTATGTTAAACTATGCTAGGTGATACTATGTTAGGCTAAGATAGGGTAGCTAACCATTACTTTCGAATTATAGTATCCAAGACTAGCTTAGCTTCACTAGGCTAGGCTACTTTATGCGACAATAGGCTAGGCATGCAATGTGAAGCCATAACTGGTTAGGCTATTCTAGGCTATAGTAAGCTAGGCTCCACTAGGCTAGGCTAGGCAAGGCTATACTAGGCTAAGCTGCGCTAGGGTCTACTAAGCTAGGCTATACTTGGATACGATAGGCTAGGCTATACTAAGCTAAGTTAGGATAAAGTAGGCTATATAAGGCTAGGTTTTACTAGGCTAGCTAGATTATACTAAGCTAGGATAAGTTAGGCCTGGGACAGCTAAGCTATTCTATTTTAAGCTAGATTTTATCTTATGTTTGGCTAGGTTTGACTATACTAAGCTAAAACAGGGTGGGTTATAGTATGCTATGCTTGGCTATGATATGCTATGCTATACTAAGCAAATTTATGCTAAGCTATTCTAGGCTATACTATGCTATGCCTTGTTAGACAATAATACGCTATGCTACGCTAGGCTATTCTCGACTATGCTATGCTAGAGTATGTGGCTATACTATGCTATTTTAGGCAAGGCTAGACTATGCTATGCTATACTATTCTGTGTTATGCTATGCTATACTATGCTATAATATGCTATGCTATGTTATACTATGTTATGTTATACTATGCTGTGCTATATTATGCAATATTTTGCTAAGCTCTATGTACTATGATATGCAAATAATATTTTATAATATACTATGCTCTAACCTGCAATGGTATATTAGTCTATACTATAGAATACTGTGCTATTAGTGTGTGTCAATCTTTTCTCCGTTCTAATTACATAAATGAGGCGTGCTCAAAAGTTGAAGCCCTACTTAAGAATGCTAAAGTTGTTGTTTTTTTCTTTTTAAAATAATTTTTGTTCTACTTGTTTAGCTATTCAATGGAGGGAGTACACAAGTGACGCTGTGGCGCCACGTCGTCGCGTGGGTGTGTGTCGGGAATGTGGATTCCCATAGGTTTCCATTGTTTAGAAGACATGCCGCGCACACGAGCGTCTGTGTCAATCGACTCTGGTGAGCTGTCTCTGATCCCCGCCACAGAGTGGCGCGGCTCTGTGTCAAGGACCCGCACACACCCACGACTGTGGCTGAGTGACCGCCACGTGCTGCCTGGCAGTCGCATACGAGGAGCGGTCAATAAGTTTTGCTATTCGGATATAAGGAAACGAGATATGAGGAAAGGTGTTCTATTATTTTTCAATATAACTACCCTCAACTTCGCTGCACTTGCGCCACTTGTCCCTGAGGCTTCGAATTCCCGATAACCAGAAATCTCCCGACTGCTGTTCAATCCACTCCTGGACGGCGAGCTGGACATCTTCATCGTCCCCAAACCCGCGTCCACGCAGTGCAGCCTTAAGCTGGCGGAATAAAATAGCGCTAGGGGCCAGATTTGGACTGTAGAGGGATGGTTGAGCTCCTCGAATACGCACTCGCGCAGGGCAGCTTGTGCAACTCTGGCCTTGTGGACTTTGACGACGTTGAAATCGATCGTGGAGGGTGAAGTTTCTAGGGACCCAACGGGCAGAGACCTTGGTCATGGCCAATTTGTCGTAGATGATGTTGATAACACTCCCATGTGATATTCCAACTTCTCACTCGATTTCTTCGACCTTCATCCGTCGATTTTCGAGGATCATCCTCTCCAAAAGGGCTACATTTTCCTCGTTGGTCACGTCTGACGGGCGTCCTGGACGGAGGTCATCTTCAACAGACTCACGACCATGGCGGAACTCCCCATTCCAGCGAGCAATGGTTGCATAGGTAGGGGCGGTGTCGGTGTACACTGCAACCATACGTTCATGGAACTCTTTTGCATTCTTTCCTTCCTTGGTCAAAAATTTGATCACTGCGCGGTGCTTAACCTTCTCCACTGTTGAAATATTTGTGACTGACGATCTGCGATCAGCTACTCCTTCTTAAATAGACGAGGCAGGAGTGTGCGGTTGCAGGTCCTGATTCGTCACAACTTGTCCTACACCCCCACAAACAGCCATCCCCCGTCTTCTGTTTTACTCTACCGATTCGCAAAACTTATTGACCGTCCCTCGTATCTAACGTTGAGTAGTTTACAAGTGACACATTTTACTATACCATGGCTACACTCGATCTAGATAGATTGATTATTGAAAGTGAAGACCGAACAGCGATATGGGACGTACGCTGCATGACTACAGCAATAAAATTGCAAAAGCCAAGGCATGCGAGGAGATGTGTGACATCTTCTTTTCCGGCTTAATAGAGATGGATTCTGCAGGAAAAACCAAATCAGGTTTTTCTTTATTATAGTTACAATAAAGTCCATATGCGAGTCCGCTACTTTTATCCATTGAACATTATGAATGATAATGCCCCTCGAATACATATTTTACACAAAGAAACAAACACATTGGATATTAAACGAAAACTAAGTCCTATTAGGCTGTTTACATTTAACTTGTCACTATACCTACACTTTGTGTCCAATCAGTCTTTCTTGCCAACACACTGATGATCCTTCTTCACTGGAAAAATATTCTGTAAACTTATCTATTATTGTTAGAGCTGATCGAGGACCTCCTGCTTGTATTGTACCGTTATCATCAGACAGACCTACAACATTCAGTGTGTGTTCAAACTCTACACTATCCTTTTTTCTTACAAAGTTGTGCAAAGTGCAACATGTCCTGATATGATGTTCAGCATTCTCAACCTTTACATCTAGTGGTCTGTGGAATATGCGCCATTTATTTGTCAGAATGTCAAAAGCACTTTATATGTATCGCTTTGCTCTTGATAGGCGATAGTTCAAGATTTTCTTCTTGTGTCAGAGATTTTTGCCTCATTTGGTCGTAGCATGTGAGTAGAGAGACCGAAGGCCTCGTCACCAACCAAAACGAAGGGAAGTGGGGCTCCATTGGCTGACACTGGTTTATCACTTAGGATGCTCAATGTATTTTGCTGCATTTTTTGGTAAAGGTTACTGTTTTTGTAGATTGAGGAGTCTGATGCTTTACCATAGGAACCAATTTCTACATAAGTAAACCTGTAATTTGTATCACATAGAGGCAGTAACACCATTGGAAACAACCTTTTGTAACAAAAGTATGTAGAACCACTGCAAGTTGGTTGAATGAGCTTTACATGCTTTCCACCAATTGCTCCAATGCAGTTGGGAAACTGTGCTTGAGAGTGAAAGACTTCTCCAATCTTGAGCTATTCTCCCGTTGTCAGTTCTGGGAAACATAAGTCATGTATATGCTGCGATATTTCGTCGCAGACATCATAAACGATCCCTTGAGCGGTGGCACTTCCACATCGGAAAGTGTAATGCAAATCAGCGAAAGAACATCAACTTGCTAGGTATCTGAAAGCCAAAAAATAAATAACATGCATTTAGTTTCATACTTTGCTACAGTACGGCCATGTGTATGTGCAAAAATACACATTAATCATTTTGACTACTGCTTATAATAATATTAATAAAAATAGTATTATTATTATTTCTGAAATTGACGTAGCCACATATATGTGCAAAAATACACATTAGAAATTTTTAGTACTGCTTATTATAATAACAATAATAATAATAATAATATCATTATTTTTTTTATTAATGTCATTATTATCGTTACTGATGTTAGCAACTAATGAATCTATTTACATCTACAGATATACAACGGAAGTGAAGGAGTTTGAGAGAATCATTTAGAAGAGAATTGGTGTCGTAGAATAGACTGATCTGATCTTATTGGGAAAGGCTCTTGTATAAGTACCCGGAGCCATCTCCTTGGCGTAGGGAACAATTGAGTAAGAGGCTCGGGGGAATGCTCCGGTCGCGCCTGGAAAAATACCTTATCTGCCCGTAAGCCTAACTCAATCTGGCGAGATCGACGAATGGAGGCGAAACAGGGATGGGGGGGGGGAATGACCTTCTCGGTAAAATATTGACTCAGGTGGCGATAACGCGCACTGCTTGCTCTCGAAGATGCACGTGGGTAGCAATGTTTCTAACCATGTGATAGTGGCTGAATTTAAGCGGCCTCAGACCGTTCTATCACACCCCTTCATTCCAAGGGAAGTTGTCACTTCAAAAAAAAAGAGAGAAAGGACAACCATAGAGCTCCGTTGGGAAGGACTCGCTTTCTTGCACCCACCGTACCTTCATGCACCTAACTAGTATTACCTTAATACATATGATTATGTTGATCTTTTGATTATAGGGGAAACTTACCTTTAATACAAACTTAACCATACAAGAGACATGAAACAATGAAATAATATAAAATTAGTACATATGGGACAAAATAATTTATACGTAATTTAATGGATATAAAAATATACACATACGAAAAAAAATAGACATTGAGCCACAAAATTCAGACATATACATTAACTAATTATATTACAAGAGAATCTAATTTAAGTCGTACAAGACGGTATATACATACATGGAGATCCTAATCCTACGAATTTCAAATTAATCTACACTATTTGGTAACGCATTCCTACTGAGTGCGTCAGCGACCTGATTATCGGAACCTTTTATATAATTTATTTTAAATTGGTACTCTTGCAAGAGTAGACTCCAGCGCATAATTCGGCCGTTGGAGTGTCGTACATTCCGAATATAGGCCAACGGGCGGTGGTCAGTTCCTATCTGAAATTCTTTTCCTATCAAGTACATTTTAAACTTGTCAATAACCCATATAATTGCTAGAGCTTCCTTCTCTATAGTGGCATATCTCTTTTCACGTGGTAATAACTGGTGACTAGCATATGCAACTGGATGACTCGTTCCGTTATCCTTATATTGAAGGAGTACACCTCCAATGCCCTCATTGCTCGCGTCGGTCTTAATCCCAAAGGATTTTTCTGAGTTAGGCAACTTTAAAATGGGGGCAGAAATGAGCTTACTCTTGAGCTGATTAAAATGAGAAACAGCGACATCATTCCAACGTTGACGAACCGGGGATTCTTATTTAAAAGGGTGCTGAGGGGCGCCGTAATTGCAGCGAAATTCGGGACAAATCGCCGATAGTAAGAAGCTGATCCTAGGAATGATCTTAATTGCTTCTTAGTATTCGGGAGGGGCATGTCGGCGATTGCCTTAATCTCGTCCTCCTGTGGACCTAACTGGCTTTGCCCTATTTTAAAACCCAAGTATTTTATAGTTTCGTAGGCAAAATGGCATTTGCTGGGGCCAATGGTGAGGCTATTTTCGCGTAGTCGCTCGAAGAGAGCCAATAGGGTGGTTAAATGATGACTTCATTCACGAGTAGCGACGTAGACGTTATCGAAGTAAAAGGAAACATTTGGAAGTCCATCTAACAACCTTCTCATGAGCCGGTTATAGTTACTACAAGCGGTCACGAGGCCAAAAGGAAGGCGCTTAAATTGCATTAAGCCTTTCTCAGTTGCAAAGGCGGTATATGCTTTCACATCGGGCCGGAGGGGAATTTGATAATATGCCTTTCACAAATCAAGTTCTGAGATGAACTTGGCGTTTTCAAAAAGGTGGAGGTTTTGGTCTAACAACGGGATGGGCTCGGCGTCGAACACAGTTACCGAATTTAACTTCCGGAAGTCGATGCACATCCGATAAGAGCCATCAGGTTTCTTGACCATGACGATTGGGGAACAATAACTAGAGGTGGAAGGTTCTATTATGTCTAAACTAATCAAATTATCAACTTCGGCGTTAAAAGCTTGGCGTTAATAAATTGGCATGTGATAGGGTTTTGAACGGGCAGGTTCTAAGGTCGTTAATTTAATATCATGCTCAAAACTACTAGCGCATCCAGGCTTCTCTGAAATAACGTCGTCGAACTGACATAATAGTTCTTGTAGCTGACTCTTTTGATGTGGTGTCAGCTGCGAGTCGATATCCAGGTCAGAGGGTTCAAAAGACTCGCCTGGCAGGGAAGGAAGAGGGTAATCGGCATCAGGTTGAATGCACACAGTCTGTATGACATTAAGGGACTCCGCGGGGTCATCCGCTTCAAGCGCCGATGTTTCATCCAGTGCTACGAACGTATCTCTATGGGCGCGTCGGTGTTACTTTTTTACTTTGGGTCCACGGACAGTCTCCGTGTCCTTGTTTTGGGCCTTATCCCATAAGGGTGTTAGTACTTCACACTCCTTTTGTGCTGGCCTAAGGTCCTGGTTAAGGATCTCCGAGAATTCGGACCGTATCGGGGTTCTGAGGGGGACGGACTCCTGGACTTCCTTCTTGGCTCGGCCTCGAGTAAGGGCGGCCTCCTGAGACACAGGGTCAGAGCTGAATTAAGGGCTCTGTCCTATAAGTACGGAAGAGAATTTTATGGGTGCTGAAATGACTTCAGCCCAGCCATCATAATACTGACACTGCAGGTAACATCTAACGACGGGGAATCGGTTTGCCCGCCCAAGGTAGTCATGTACCACCGCAAACTTTTCGTAGTTAGCGTCCACTGGGGGAAGGAGCTCGTCGGACACGATGAAACACGTGCACCCTGTGTCCCTGACGAGAGTCGATACACGGCAGCCGTTCACGCTGCCCTGCTCAAATTTCAAAGTTCCCGGTGAACTTTTATCAAAAATAAAATTTACCTGGAAGCCTGACGGAGGGGGAGAAGTTGATGCTTAGGTTTGCACCACTAGGGAAGCCAGGGTGGGATTAATCTGGTGAACTTGGTGGGCTAGGCCACTTTTAAGCCTAGAATTTTGGGGGCAATTCCAGCTCATGTGTTTTTCTTCACCACAGGTGAAGCATATGATTGGTCGCTTCGGGAAGAGTGATGGAGGAGAAATCTTAACGGGAGGTTTGGTGTCCCGTTGTTGGTTTTGGGGAAAGAAGTTTTGGGGTTTTAAGGAGCTCGGAAACTTCGTCGGCTTTCCTGGGAAGGAGCGCGAATCCTGCTTTCTTTCCTGGTAGGGGGATTGGTGAGAAGTTCGATTCTCCTTCTGGTATAAATTATGGCTGGCGGCATACACATCCGCTTCTTCGGTACACTCTTTAAAGGTCTGGCACCGACGATCCTTGACGAACGGGCGGATCTCCGTCGGGAGAGACGCCAAAAATTGATCCCGCAACACGAAGTCTGTTAAGGACTCGTAGTTAGGATCAACCTTTGAGGATTCTAACCAGAATTTAAAATTCCTCTGAAGAATCTATCCGAATTGATGGAACGTCTGTCTGGGTTTAATACGACCTCCTCGAAATTCTTGTCGGTAGAAATCAGGAGTCATATTATGAGCGGCCAATAACTCAGCTTTTAGTTAATTGTACATTCAGATGGTAGAGATACGAAAATGTCGCGCAATTTACAATTTAACAGTGGAAGTAATCTGACTACACCTTCAGGCTCCATATCCAGGTTATTGATCTCGAGGATCCTTTCGAAGAGGGCTAAAAATGCTCCGAAATCCTCTCCATCCCTGAAATGGGGAGCTTAAGTGGGAGATTGGGCAGGCCTTCTGAATGTGAACTGACTGATTGTATTTCGACCTGTACTTTAGCGATTTCAAGCTGATGGTGAAGTCAGCTCGTCTTTTCCGTTCCTTTCTTTCTTTTTTTTCTCGTTGGATTTCTCTTTCTTTTTCTTCTCGTTGGATTTCTCTTTCTCTTTCTTCTCGTTGGATTTCTCTTTGCCTTTCTTCTCTTAACTTTTCTCTTTCCGTTCTTTGCTCCTCTTGAACGTACTCAATTAATTCTCTTCCGGAAAGTCCCAAGGATTCTCCTTGCGCTTTGAAGTTTTCGAACTGAGTCATATTTGCACTTGGGGGCGCAATAGTCAACCAACTAAATTCCTTGCAATAAGAAGTATGCCTTCTAAAAAGTTAGCCTACCTAAAATATGGGAACTGACCTATTCGTAATTGGTTTCTCGACCTAGATAACCAATGACTAAAATAACACAAAAAACACAAACAAATTATTATAACAGTTTCTTAAGCTAGTCCAGCTTCTTAAGTTTCAAAAAGGGGATAGCAATCGTTAAAACAAAAGGGAACTACTATACTCTATTCTTATTACGAATAACACTATGCTTTACTCGACTGAGACCAGTGTTTGCAAAGATATAGCGTTAAACCTTGCACACTTGATACCAAATTTAAATAGTATATATATATATATATATATATATATATATATATATATATATATATATATATATATATATATATATATATATATATATATATATATATGTCGTAGAGTAGACTCTTGACGATATACCATATATAACTATTCGTTGAGGGAATTATTCAAATATTTCGAGTGAGTGGTAATCTGATTGCCTGAGGTTATTTATCTTCAATATGCTTAAGAAGTGGAACTGAGCTCAAGGATAATAATATGGCTATCATTAATATAATAGTTTTATTAATTAAACTATCAACAACACACAAAAAGAAAATGTTTACATAAACAGAAAAGGGAAAGAGTCGTGGGAATATCTGACTAATCCGAGGATTAAGATTTGGAGAGATTCAAAAAGGTAAACAAATAAAAGTTAAAGGGATGGGATGGTTCACTAAACCATTTAAAACACAGGGTAGCGTTGATAAAAGGGTTAGATAATTTAAGGTAATGCTAAGCTTACGTAATTACAAAGTTGTGCAGAGGAAGGCGATGTGAAGGAATCTTCGGTCCACTGGCGATTTCCAGCAGAAGGGTTCTTCGGAGGGTTGTCCTTAGCGAAGGGGAAGGACTGTCTTCGAAGAGTGAGAGCAAAGTCGGACTTGGAGATACGAGTGATCTTTGTGAAAGCAATTCAGGGATGTTCTAGATGAACAATGGAGGTTATCGTTGAAACCAATCGTTCTCTTGAAGAAAGTTCAAAAGAGGGAATCAAATTATCCTGACGTGATATCTTGGGAATGAGAACCGTTTCTTGACAAACGGGATTGAAGAACAATTGTCCTCTTCTGGACAATAATGGTGGATCTCGAGTTTCAAGGTGAGCCTGGATCGGCGTGGTGCCTCGCGAAGATAATCTGGATCTGATCTGATCTTATTGGGAAATGCTCTTGTATAAGTACCCAGAGCCATCTCCTTGGCGTAGGGGACAATTGAGTGGGAGGTTAGGGGAAATGCTCCGGTCGCGCCTGGGAAAATACCTTATCTGCCCGTAAGCCTAACTCAAACTGGCGAGATCGACGAATGGAGGCGAAACGGGGAGGGAATGACCTCCTTGGTTAAATATTGACTCAGGTGGCGATAACGCGCCCTGCTTGCTCTCGAAGATGCACGTGGGTAGCAATGTTTCTAACCATGTGATAGCGGCTGAATTTAAGCGGCCTCAGACCGTTCTATCACAATTGGCAACAATCAATAAAACAGCTTTTATTTTTATTCAATCTTGCAAGACAAGGCCACATGAAGAGGAAGGTGCAGAGGATCCAACTAACGGGTGGAATGCAGAGAAAGAGTCTCAGGCATTGTATCCTTCCACTCATCAAATGAAGAGGAAGAAGCCAGTACATTCAGATGAGCAAGTTCTTTTCCAAGCTTTAGAAAAGAAAGCAAATGTCCCAGATGACCCTGATAAACAATTCCTGCTTAGTCTTCTGCCCGACTTCAAATGTATCCAGAAACATTTATGCTTAGTCTACTGCCCGACTTCAAATGTTCCCTGAGAGTGCAAAGCTAGTTGCTATGGTTGAATTCATGAATATACTTAAGAGGTATAAGCAACATTTGCCATTTATCTGCCCATTCGACAATTTTGTTAAGGACCCTTTGCATTTGCTCTACATCGGGTCTCGAAAGGGCTCTGCTTCCTAGCTTTGTGTCATCTTCAAATTTAGAGATCCTATTAAAAATTCCATTATAAAAGTCATTAAAGTAAACAATAAATAATAATAGGCCCAAGACCGACCCCTGTGGTTAGTCCCTGGTGACTGGAGCCCACTCTGAACACGCCCCATTTATAACAACCCGTTGTTAACAATTTGATAGCCAGTTTCTAATGCATTTAAGTATGTTACCCCTCATTCCAATTGCTATAATTTCATCAATAGCGTTTCGTGCGGAACTGTATCAAACACCTTTTTAAATTCAAGGTAAATTATATTCGCCAATATTATCTCATTGTAGATGCAAATCATGTTATAAGAAAAGGCATTTCTTCTAACATACGCCATAATAATGGCTAGAATATTAGGTAAAAGTGTTTCATCAATCTGTAGCACAAAAATTCCTTACCTCTAAAAGTGCAACTATTTGATTTTCAATATCCTCTTCCATTTCATCGATTCGTTTTGATACTGTATTGTTTCTCATTGGAATATACCCAGTAATTTCTTAGGGAATCTGTTGCATAAGAGTATAAACTGCGATAGATATTGAGGGAAAAATCAAATCTTCACAAATAGTATGAGGTTTTCTGGTTTTTGCAATTAGCTGGGAAATTTCATATAATGCGATGAAACCTTTGTCTAATGTAGAGGAATTACAACATAAAGCATCCGAGAGAGCTAGGCAGACCTATACATTTAAGTCCCTCTCCCCCTGCGGAGGAAGCAAGTAATCGAGCCACATGAGGAGAGTTGTGGGAAGGTTAGCCGGCGAATAACAGTCTGACTGCCTACCCTGTTTGATCTCCCCGCCGCATAGGTAGTCGGACCAAGCCGCTGTTGCTAAGGTGACCACCAAAGGCCCTTAAACAGCGCTCAAAAGATCCAATTACTTTGAGACCTTTAGGCCGTGGTTAAATCGCCAAAAAGCGGTGCCAGTCAAAAGGAACACCAAGGATGGTGACGGTTGGTGGTGTCTCTAATCAATAAGCCGACTTGGGCACCGTGGTGCCACCCACCTCACCCCTCGCTCTCCTCTCTGCGGCGTCACATCTCGCTCGCTCCTTCTCCCTTTGATGGGGCGGTCGCCAGCCTATAGATAAGCCCCTGAAGGAAAGCGGCTTATCTAGGAGAGACGATAAATGATCAGTTCGAGAAGATCGATCCTTCCCCCAGTGTCTAATTAACTTAAAACGTAGCGTTTAGTAGCAGGACCAGACCGAATTATCCTGTACAGACTTAGAAGAAGTCTGACTGGATTACCATTCCTAGTTCCAAACCAGGAATTTCGGCAGCTAGAGAAGAAGGATTATTTCGGTGCCAGCCTGAAGCATCCTGCACAGGCTTAGTAAGAAGCTCAGCAGGGCCAATATTCCTAGTGCCGAACAGGAATTTCGCTAGTAAAATGATAGAAGAACCAGTCACCCTCGAGTGATTCTCAAATTGCGATCTTAAAACCGAAGAATTAGACATCGGATTTCCTTACCTCCATCCCATCTCGAGAAAAATCAACCATCCGCCGCTTTAACACCCCGAAGCGCGAGAAAACCCCTCTAGTTACATCCGGCAACCCCTAATACTATCTTTCATGCAAGTGAGAATGACCATTTATATTCGTATTCCTTTAGTATGAGTTTATTACAGTACTCAAATTAACTGAAATATAAACAATTGTTAGTGAACGTAGTCATATTTACAAGTAGAAGAGAGAGATTTAATTTGATGTTTAACGCTAATCTAAAAGGGTCACTATAAAATAACTAATCGGCAATTGGATTTTTTACGTGTAGCCTACTATATTTTGATTTGGTCAAGAATAGATTCTGTAATAGGCCCAGTTTTAAGAATGGTTAACCTCGTTAAACTTAGTAGGTGAATATAATATTTTTTCTGTTTTCGTTTGTAGTTAATTGATAAATTTAAAATATATGTTCATTTGGGGATAATTCTGGTGTTTCAAAGGATCCTTTACGTGTTAACGGGCTCTCTCCTTAAAACGGATTAAACGCTGTGACACTCTCTCAACAATAAAGTAATTAAAATGTCCACTCAGCCAATATTGAAGTATTGTTGTCTTTCGTAATTAATAGGAGCAGACCAGCTTCCTTAAAACAGTAAATACAATACGATTCTATGACATCTAATTCATTCTGATACTTGCGGAATAAAGAAGTAACAGTGCTCTGTCTTGGAAAATCCTCACGAAGTTTTTTTTAAAATAATCTAATAATTTTTCATTCTTTTCCTTTACTCTCCAGATGATAATTAAGTTTACCTGACCGTATACAACTGTTAGAAATTTCTGTCATACATTAGCTTTGTTATATTGCTCGGAGACTGAATAAATCCGTATGCTAAAAGCTCGCTTGAGTATTGTCGGCATCGTTTCTTCTTATCAGCCATGGCTAGTCTGTGAGGAAAACATAAATTGATAACGACCAAGAATCTCAATAAAAATATTATTTTAAAATGATTGGAAAATTGACTTAATATTATTAAGGATTGAACTACCTATTTTAAGTAGCAGTTATTTAGGAATGACTAAAACGATTTAAGGAGGTAATAAACTTAATGAAACAAATACACATAACTATCAGGGATGTATATTTTGTGTGTGCTACCTGTGTACCGCACAGGTGAAAAATTAAATTTCAATTTTTATATTGAAAGTTAAATTCACCCAATATCATTTTGGGATTAACCAATTATTTGGAATTTAATTTTTATTTGCGCTTTGGTATAGAAAAAAGCACAGCCTATCGCGGAACTCACGGTACGCCACTGAAAAGTATAATTTACAATATGTTATAGAAGATAACTACTAATACTAGAGCTGAGTAAAACGGTTGAAATACAAGTTGCTCATCTAATATAATAACAACACAGTGTAGAACAGTACTGTTATAACTATAATAGCCAAGATTGCCACAGAACTGCAGTGACATTGCAATCAATTATAAACTGCGCAGTAATAGCTAGAAAATTTCCGTTTTCGGATCAAAGAAAACGGTATTTCCAAATATGATAATTAAAAATAATTAAAACAACAAGTATTTAGTAAATCACCATAATCTAAATATAATTTAATTATATACATGTATTTAATTTCGTTCACCCAAAGACTAGGAGTCAATAAAAGTTTTATGTCCCATTTAATGAGCTGTGGCCCATATATTAGAACTATGGGCCACCAAAAATTATAAAATTTCTGTGGCCCAATTCAAATTTGCCATGGCCTATTATAGCCAAGTGGCCACAGGTTGGGAAATGCTGTTGTAGATCATAAATGTGTGAGTGTACGAATAACGGCCTTCTATAGTTGATAACTTTCTTTATTTTTTATTCATGTAGAAATATGGTGAAAAGTGAGGGACCCCACCCCCCTTTGTTTCTGTTAATAGGGAAACAGGGGAAGAGAGGAATTGTGGTGATATTAAATACAGGAGGAGGTAGAAAGTGCGTCCTGGGGTAGACCATCTCAGTATAAATAACACTGGTCAACAAATATTTACTTTTTTGTTCTGCTGACTTAAGTTTGAGATCTGTTCTTGAGAAATCCGGGGTTTAAAAATGGCAATAGTTTTCTTCTATCACGTCAAGTTTTTTAGTTGTGGATTGGTCCATATCGGTCCCACATATAGTAGCAGGCTATCTTACGACCAAGTTAACAGAAGTGGAGGAGTTTGGTATTCTTCTTATGATTTTTATCTATGTATTTAGACTTCGCTTTATGCAAATCTATGTAGATATATAAAGCAATTTTGTATACTATAATTTTGTGTTTTTTCAGATTTGTTTTATGAAATAACATTCAGTAGTATGACCCCATTACGAAGTAATGTTTGAATTTCCCTGACTCGTTTTTTTATATATGTATGTGGTTGTTTTACTGCACTAACTTAAGGAATGAACATTAGTATCTTTGTGATAAGAGCATACTTGGTTTACTTTAAGATTAAATTAGATGATCAGGATAAACCGTGGCCCCGTACAATGTTTGTAAACCATGTGTCGAAAATCTACGCCAATGGACAGAGGGCAGAAGGAAACAACTAGGATTTGGCATTCCTATAGTGTAGCCGGAGACAAAAAAACATGCAAACGATTGCTACTTTTGTTTCACAAAGTCTTCTAGTTATAACAAGAAAACGCGACATAAAATAAGTTAGCCAAATCTTGATTCAGCAATTCGTCCAGTTCTTCATTCAGATGAAATTCCAGTACCTGTATTCAAGGAACTTCCTTCACTGGAAGATGTAAGTGATATACGTGAATCTGATGTAAGCAATGAACTTGACAGTGATCTAGACTTTGTACATACATCGACCCAAGGACGTGGAAACTTCAACCAATTATAACTGAATAATTTATTTAGAGATATAGGCCTGTGAAAAGAGTTAGCAGACATGTTAGCTTCTAGAATTAAAGAGAAGAATTTGTTGCGGAAAAAAACAAATGTAACTTTTTATCGGAACCAGAAGAGAGATCCTTTAGCATTCTATAAAACTGAAGAAGATTTTGTTTACTGTTGTGACGTGGTGGGACTGTTAAACGCGATGGATGTTTCAGAGTATGATCCAAGTAAATGGGGACTTTTTACTGATAGTTAAAAAAAAAGAGTCTAAAATGTGTGGTACTCCATAATGTAAACTTGTTCGGTGCAAATTCAATTAGTCACTCTGTGGATTTAAAAGAGAAGCATGAAGACATAAGATCTGTATTAGATTTACTCAAATATAATGAACACAAATGGATCATATGTGTGGATCTGAAAATGGTAAATTTTATATTTGGCCAATAAGGAAGCTATATAAAATATCCTTCTTTCCAGTATTAATGGGACTGCGAGCCAAGGATAAACATTGGGAACAGAAACTCTAGCCAGTTAGAGAAAGTTGGACTGTTGGGGAATGTGGAGTTTGCTAGATTATACACCAAACATTGGTTCAGCGAGAGAAATCATCTTCCCACCCCTTCCTATTAAACTAGGGCTGATGAAACAATTTGTAAAGGGTATTAATGTGGAGGGTGACTTTTTCATATTCGTATGCACAATATTTCCTAGCTTAATTTATGATAAAATAAAGACTGGAGTTTTTGATGGGCGACAAATCAGAAAGTTAATGGAAAACCCCAACTTCTCGAGTTCGATGACTGAGATAGAAAAAGGAACATAGGATTTATTTGTGACTGTTGTAAAAAGATTTCTTGGAAACAAAAAGGTTGCTAACTAAATGGATTTGGTAGAGACATTACTTAATATCTTTCATCGTTTAGGCTGCAGCATGAGCATAAAGGTACATTTTCTCATAAGTGAAGTTTTGAATCTAGAGGCAGCAGGATTTAAGCATGTTAACGGGGTGTCGTAACGCTTTTACTTAATGATCGAATGAATTAACTGCCGAATATTGACTATATGTCTCTCCTAGTTCTCTCTCTCTCTCTATCTATCTATCATTCATTAGATACGTATATATATATATATATATATATATATATATATATATATATATATATATATATATATATATATATATATATATATATATATATATATATATGTATACATATATATATATATAAATATATATATATATATATATATATATATATATATATATATATATATATATATATATATATATATATATATATATATATATATATATTGTGTGCTGTATCTAAGGGGGTTGGACCTTGACTTGTCCGTGGGGAGGAACCAGTGATCTAATTTGTTCTTTACTTCCACCCCTTGGGCGGAGTTCCGACAGCTATATGGAGCTATTGTCCCTACATATTTCCCATGTCTCAGATTTATCTTAATTATAGGCAATCGCTTGTCTCAGAGAGTTCTTTGTGAAATTTCTCAGGTCAAAGCCTGTATTTGTTCTGCTTGCCTGTTGTGACATTTTGCTGATAATTATTCTTAGCCCACGTATGCTTATATGAGCGCTAGACTCGTATTTGTTCAGGGCCTGGCCATTTATAGCTCTGCATATGTTCATGTGTTTCCGCGTGACTATCGACGAACCGCTTGCCTTAAATTTATTTAATAGATGTAAAATATATATATATATATATATATATATATATATATATATATATATATATATATATATATATATATATATATATATATATATATATATATATATATATATATATATATATATATATATATCGGAATAAGAATCCAATGGCAAAGAGAATGACAGTATTCATCCTTTATTTCTTCTGGCTACGTTTCGAGCAACGGTAAGCTCATCTTCTGGCCTGATAAAATGAACCAAAATTAACTTTTGAATAAGAAAACAATTAGCATTGAAATTAATTAGGACTGAAAGGTACAATTATATTTGAATATACATATATATACATATTTACATTTTATAGTGATAAATCATAAATAGTTAATTATTTAAACAAGGATTGAGAAATTGTGAGCATAGGGGGGGGGGGGGAGGAAAATTTATGAACAGCTAAGTGAACAAAATTTTTAATTTTAATTTCTAAAAACTAAAATCTTACCAGTCACACAAGTTGTAGAAAAACAACTAAAAGCAAAGGAGAGCAGGAAATAATGAAGAAGGATGAGGTATAATAACACTGGCAAACATCATCCGAGACCTGAGCAAACTATTCTCATGGCATTTTACTCCCTGATTTCAGATCTGACTTTAGTTTTTCTTTAGCACATCAGGTTTTCGAGATATTCGAAAATGCAATATGACCGCCGTCACTGATAGAATGTAGCGTTTTAGTCTGATTTCTTTGCCGAAACTGGTGATATATGGTTGCATAGCGCCATTGCTAGAAAAAAATTGCCTTTTGTATATCTTCATGTGCATTGAGAAGTTAAACTGAGACAAAATGATGCATTTAACATATAGAAACTCTAAAATTTATCATTCTCTTAAGGCGTAATCATATGATAAAGATAAGTAGCAATGTTTTGTTTATTCTACAAGCATCATAAAGTTAATGGTACTTATATTGCATGTATAAGAATAGTAAACAATGATTGAAGGGCTAATAAGTCAAAACTCAAATTCATAAACTTTGTGCATGGGATTTGCGGTTGAGATTTTTCTCAGGATTATCACGATGCAACATCCAACAATTATCTCCCATCATGCTCTCATTCCAAAATCCTTGATAGTGAGTTTCCATGGTCTTGATATCCTGGTGTAAACGTTCACCTTGCTCGTCACTTACGGCTCCAAGATTTTCTGAGAAAAATTCTAGGTGCGAATGCAGGAAATTGATTTTAAGTGAAATACGGCATCTCATTTCTTTATAAGATTGAAGAAGGTTTTCCACGCCACCTCTATAGGCAGGTGACTTGTTGATGCCCAGAAAGTTTGCACATAACCACTTGAAGGCTTAGCCATGCATTTAGTTGAAGAGGAGTGAGGGTCTTCTCGAATTCAGGGTCTGCTAAAACCTCCCTGAGTTGTAGTCCCACAAATATGCCTTGTTTTAGTTTTGCCGCGTTCAGTTGTGAAATTTTTGCACAGATATTGGAATCCCTGAGAATTTTCCTTAGCCATTGCTTTCACGAAGTTTTTCATTAGACATAGTTTCAAATCAAGAGGTGGCAGAAATATTTTCTGAGGATCTACCAGCGGGAGAGACTGAACATTGCTTATTCCAGGCTCATATGTAGATCGTAGTGGCCAGCCCGCTTGTCATAATGTTTTGCAGTGGCACGGCTATCCCACAGGCAGAGGAAGCAATTGTGGAAGAGGACAGCTTTCAAACTTCTCTTAGAAGCATCAATAAAGAGACGCTAGTCAGACGCCTCATATGTCTGTGACAAGGCTTCGAACAATCCATTTACATCATGGCAGTAGCAGAGAGGTCCATTAACTGTGAAGAATGAAGTTAATTCACGATTACGCTTTCTAAAGAAACTCAATGCACATTTTTCTCGATTAAGAATTTCTCCTGTAGAGGGGATGCTAGAAGTTCTGCTTTATCCTTTAACAGTAACAGATCTCTCACAAGATCATTCAAATCTTCCTGAGTAAATAACTTTGTCTCAGAGTTAGCATCCACATATTCAACATCCGCATCTAATATGCATGCACCTTCAGTAATGCTATCATCACTGATATCATCAGGTACGAGGCCATCATCAGGTGGAACTGGAATAGGCAAAGATACACCATGTGGAACTGTTCTTCACGCTGAATACATGGTTGGATAAAAGTTTGGTTTTGGTTCTTTGCAGAAAACCCTTTTATGATCACACTACCGAAATAGCAATCTTCGAGATGATCTCTGGGCTCTCTCCATATCATAGGAACAGCGAAGGGCATTGAAGCTTACTTTTTGTTAATTCAGTCACGTAATCTATTAGAGCAGGAAGTACAAATTTGATGTAGTTCTCATGCTTTATCTTGGTCACCCAGAGGGTAACCGAAGTAGAGTTTGTACATTTTCTTTATATCATTTGTGATAGTACGCTGCTGATATTTTGTTGTAAAATGCCCACATACATAGAAGAATTTATCTGGATGGTATTTGTACTCTCGAGGCATTGTTACTGCTTTATGGAAATATTTGGAAGCCTCTTATGATCAATACAGAAGGGGCAGCATAGAAGATGCACATCAAATGAGGAACCTGAAAGCATAAAACAGAATTATAAATAATTGCGCAAAATATTCATGCGGGTTACAAATGGAAATGAATTCTTCACTATACCCCTTTAACCAGCAATGTCGTAGAATTGCTCATAGTCTGGTCCAATAATTATTATAGTCGTTGATCTGGACACACCGTCTTTGTTTACGACGATGGTATTGAGACCCTATGACTCAATCTACAATCATTATATATATATAGGCTTTAATTCCTACTGAACGTGCGAAAGCTTGTTAGAGGCGGGTTGCGCCGCGGCCAGGATTCTCACTATAAAAGTCCCACTTGTTACTGGGAGGGGAGGTTTGTGATTGTTAAATTCTAAGAGTTCATAATACAGGTTGAATAAATTAGCCGAAGGGATTCTTAATTAAAGTCTTGCCACGGGTAAGTAAAAAAGGAGGAGCGCAAATAAACACACGTACAAAAATAAACTTTACTTTACACCAAAATAATTATTAGTAGCAATAGTTAAACGAACATTTAGGTAAATAAGGATTAAATATTAAGCCGGATTAGTCCGGGTTGACAGCAATTATAAATAATAATAAAAAGGAGGGGAGGATAACACTGATGTTAAGCGTCTAGATTTATAATGACTCAATGGGAGTATCAATCACTGTTAATTAAATACGTAATTTAAGAATAGAGGGACACTGGGTTTACAGATAACCATCAATTGTGATGGATTGGAGAGACGACTACTCAGGTCCAGACGGGGTGGTTCGGGTGGTGTTAACACGAGTTCTCGGGGAGAGGGGGGATAAGACGACGGATTCGGGGCTACTGACTGCAGTTCCGGTTAGTTCACTCCTAACTGGATGTGACACTAACAAATAGTAACTTCCAGTAACTATTTGGATGTTCCTTTTTCTTTCTCAAGATACGTTGAGCAACAGAGCGTATTCTTCTAGTCACAGACTCTGCGGGGCGGGATTTGCCTCAGGAACACTTTGAGACAGCGACCAAGTTAACTTAGCGGTGCGTTGGCAGTCGATACGTTACGGCAACGACTCTCGTTCAACGTGAGGGTTACGCGAGTAGGTTTGGAACACTGCTCCAGAGGGATGAACGGCGTTGTCATTTACACCGCGGACTGTGTGAAATCGAGAGAGAGATTCCATATACGACAATTGGCTTATCGCAGCGCCTTATGGACAATCTCCATGGTATCATAAAGAAGGCAAATATAATTTAGGCTTCTCTGTGAGATAGGCCTTCTTTCGTCAGACTTCCTGTGGCCTGTTGGGGAAGTTTGCACGGATAACGACTTAGGTCAAGGTTAAGGCGGAGGAGGGTGGGGGGGAGAGAGAGGAGACGAAGGTCAACTCAAACGACAAATTTCTTTCGTTCCCACGATTGTCTGGCGGCATGCGAGTATGTACGTTCCAACCCTCACACGCCTTCCTCTTTCGAAGAACATGATTCCGCCATGAAATAAGGAATAATGTGAAAGTTAACTTCACCGGGGTAATTTGTAATTATCATCCTCGACTCGAACAATTGTGTCGGTAATTTTATCAAAACCGTTAGGAATTTACCTTAGTATCTAATGGCTACAAAATACTACTGCTACGTCAGTTTCTCTAATTTACATATACAAAACAAAGCAAAACACATACAGAGTACAGGCAAGAAATAATTAATTATACAAAGAGATACACACAAAAAAAATAATTGACTATTAATCGCTATCTGAAATTGGGTTTCTCGAAAAGCTATCTGCGTACATTGTCACACCCTTTTAGATACCTGATTTCATAACGGTACTCAGCTAGCAATAATGATTAACGCATTAGCCTTCCCTTTCGGTTTTTACAAGTTTTTAAGTAGGCTAACGGTCTATGATCAGTCTCTATGACGAATGGACGACCTGCCAGATACATTCTAAATTTTGTTATCCCCAAAACAATCGCTAGAGCTTCCAGTTCTACCGTAGCGTACGCCCATTCGCGAGCCGTCAGTCGGCGACTCGCATAGCTTATAGGAGCGGGTTCTTGGTCCTCGTCGTAATGGAGTAATACACAGCCAATACCCAGTTGGGAGGCATCTGTCCTTACGCCAAATTTTTTTTGAGGGTTCGGCAGTTTTAAGATCGGGGCGGAGACTTGCTTGTCTTTGAGCTCTTCAAAGTGCGCTTCGGCGTCGTGGTTCTACTGGAGGGCGTCCGGGAGTTTATTTTTTAGCAGATCGTTTAGAGGAGCTGCTACAGAAGCGAATTAGGGTACGAAGCGGCGGTAAAACGAAGCGGCACCGAGGAAAGACCGTAATTGTTTCTTGGTGTGCGGTAGGGGCATTTCTACAATAGCCTTTACCTTCTCTTTTCTTTGGGCCAGATGACTTTCACCTATTTTAAATCCAAGGTATTCTATGGATTTATAAGAAAAATGTCATTTTGAGGGTTTAATCGTCAAGCCATGATGCTTTAAGCGTTCTAAAAGCGGGCGGAGGGACAAGGTATGGTCGTTCCATGAACGTGTAGCCACATACACGTTATCAAAAAAAAAGAAACGTTTTTTTAAACCGTCTATTACACGGCGCATTATGCGGTTGTAGCTACTGCAGGCAGTGACTAGGCCAAAAGGAAAACGAGTGAATTCCATTAAACCTTTGTCTGTAGGAAAGGCTGTTAGTTTCTTTGCTGATGCCTTTAGGGGGGATCTGATAATAGGCCTTACATAGGTCTATCTCAGTGATGTAGGCGGCTCCTTCGAAGAGATCTAAATTTTGGTCAATTAGGGGGAGAGGCTCGGCGTCGAACACGGTGACGGTGTTTAGCTTCCGAAAATCAACACACATCCTAAAGGACTGGTCTGGCTTGCGGACCATGACTATTGGGGAACAGTAGTCGGACGTAGATGGCTCGATAATCCCTAATTACAAAATATTGTCGACTTCCTCATTGAAAGCGTCTTTTAGGTGCACCGGTACGGGATAGGGCTTACATCGCACAGGTTCGAGCGTAGTGAGGGCGATATCATGTTCGAACTGAGTCGAGAATCCTGGTGACTCGGAAATGACGTCACTAAATTCTTCCAAAAGCGCCATCATTTGGTTCATTTGGGCAAGGGTAAGGTTGGAGTTTACATCCAACTCGGGAAAAAGTTCTTTTTTGGGGGGGGGCAGCTTGGACTGGAGGACGGGGAGGGGAGAATCTTGGGTTGACTCTACGCAAATGGAATTAACAATATTTAGGGGGTTGTTTGGGTGGACGGCGTCAATTACCCTTTCTTCGTCGAAGGCGACTATATTGTTTATACAGGCCCGTCTATGATACTTTTTTAGCATGTTTATGTGATATAACTTATCACCTGCGGGTGTCTGTATTACGTAATCGACTGATCCGTGGGTTTTCTGAGCGGGGTAGGGGCCTTTCCATTGGGAGAGAAGTTTATGGGAGTCCGTGGGGAGTAAGAGTAGAACTTCATCTACGGGCTTCAGTTTTCTGTGTTTGGCCTTTAGATCAAAGTATGTCTGATACTTTTCCATATTAATTTTGGAATTTCTGACTGCTATGTCAGAACACCTTTTACATCTTTCCCTTAGTTCGAGGACGAAGGAATAACTGTTCCTTAATTCTGGACACATACGGGAATTTGTCCATAACTCCTTCAAAATATTGAGAGGCCCCCGCACGTTTCTCCCGTACAGGAGGTCAAACGGGAAAAATCCGATGGTACTATGGGGAATTTCGCGGCATGCGAATAACTCAACTGGCAAATATCGGTGCCATTCTTGGTGTTGTTCCATGCAAAGCTTTTTGAGGATGCTTTTTAAGGTCGCATTGAACTTTTCGCACATGCCGTTCGCGCTCGGATGGAAGGGCGTGGTAAAAATAGGTTTGATTTGGAACAGGGTGTTCTCGTGTTCCATGAGCTCAGAGGTAAACTGGCGGCCTCTATCTGACAAGATTTCTTTGGGCAATCCTACTCTAGAAAAAATGGAAATAAGGGCTTCAGAGCAAGAGATACTATCGATCCTTTTTAGAGCGACAGCGTCTGTGAATCGGGTAGCGCAGTCTATCAATGTTAGTACATGTGTATGACCTTCGGCGGAAGGGGGGTGAATTGGTCCGATGAGGTCGATGGCGACTCTCGAGAAGGGCTCTGAAATGACTGGGTTTCTTTGCAGGGAAGCTAGGGCTATTCGACCTTAAGCAGTGGTTTTCTAGCATAAATCGCACGTTTTGCAAAATTCGGCAATATCTTTGGCTGCACCGGGCAAATAAAGTATTTAAATTCTCGCTGAGAAGTCTTGTTATGACCGAAATGACCGGCCATGGGACTTTCATGTGCTACTCGCAGGATTTGGTCTACATGTGTGCGCGGAATACACATGACCTTGGAAGGTGGGTCCGACTCATCTCGCGAGGTGCGAAACAGCAGGGAGTCGTTAATGATATACCTTATGGGACGGTTCCCTCGAACGATTTCCTCTTCGTTCGTTCGGGCCTTTTCCCAAAGGGATTGAAATATAGGGCAGCTCTGCTGAGCTCTGAGGAATTGTGCATTACTCGTTTGAACCTCTAAAGGGGGCTCTGGGGTAAAAAGGCGCGTTGGGGGAGAAACTTCGCGGCTAGCTTGCGCTCGAGTGACGACAGCTTGAGTCACTTCACTCGGGGAGAGTAGTGTGCTCTGACCAATGAGTACCGAGCAAATTGGGGTGGGGGCTGCCACTACGTCAGCCCAACCACTGAAATATTAACACTGTACATGGCAGCGGTAAACCGGGAATCTATTTTCTCGACCCAAGAAATCGTGTACAATTGCGTACTTATTATGTTGGGGGTCTACAGGGGGAAGCAATTTGTCTGCCACCACAATGCATATGCATCCTGTGTCTCTGACGAGGGTGGACACTTTACAGCCCTTGATAGAGCTGGTTTCGAATTTTAGTCCTCTGGGGGAAATCTTGTTGAACAGGAAGTTCACTTGACATTCCTGTAGGGATGGAGACGAGGGGGATGACGTAATCGCGGAAGCTGTTCCGGGGGAAGGGTAGCGGTTACGTAGTGAACTTCTTGGCTCTGGGTGGGACGTAGGCTGGAATTCTGTACACATTGGGACTTATAATGTCCAGGAGATCCGCAGGAGTATCAATAACCTGATTATTCTGGTGCTGGTTATTGTAGGGGGGATTGAAGACTGGGGGTTTTCTGTCTTCGTGAGCTACAAAAGGCTTATTCTTTGGCCTGAATGGGGCTGTGGTCCTTATCAATGCAGGAAGTTTCCTTTGTTGGGACTTCCATTGACTAAATTTATTTTTAGGGGACGGGGGACTATTCTTCCGGGTATCCTGTGGGTATAGGCGATGATTTTTCACATGGAGATCAGCTTCATCGAGACATTCTTGAAAGGTAGACACTCAGCGGTCTTGCACGAATGCTCGGATCTCCTGGGGGAGGGTGGACAATAGCTGGTCTTTTAACATAAAGTCCATCAGGGCCTCTTACTCCGATTCTACTTTGGAAGATTCTAGCTAGAACTGGAGGTTTTGCTTCGGGATATATCCAAAATGTCGGTAAGTTTGACCGGGCTGGATTTTAGCTGATCTAAACTTAGCGCGGTAGAAATGAGGGTTCAATTTGAAGGCGGATAGAAATTCGGCCTTCAAGTTGCTGTAGTCTATTGTGGCTTCATGTGGTAACGAGCTGAAAATTTCTCTTAAGCGCGGACTAAGCAATGGGAACAATCTACCAACTCCTTCGGATTCTATGGCCCATCCGTTTACCTCAAAGATCTTTTCAAAATGTGTTAAGTATGAGCACAAATCTTCCTCGTCTTTATATTGGGGAAGTTTCATAGCGGGGGCCTGGGGTTGATGATCACGGGATCCAACAGAACTGACTTCAACTTGGTCTCTGCTTAATTCCCGTTCATGTTTTCAAATCCTTTCTCTGTCTTCAAATTCTAACTCTTCTTTTCTTCTCCTTTCTTCCATTTCTAACACTTCTTTTCTTAATTCAAATTCACGTGCTCTTTCCTCTCGCTGTTCGCTTTGAACGAATTTCTTTAGTTCCTGTCCTGTGAGACCGAGAGTTTGTCCTTGCTTGACGAAAACTTCGAACGATTGTGAAGCCATTGCTGCTCTTGCTGACGCAACTGGTTGACTCACGAAAGAACTTACGCACCTGGTAAGAGAATTAGAAGCTGCGATTGTTCCTAACCGATACAATCTAATAACTAACCCCCAAAATAACGAATATTTTCCTAGTTTTATTTTTTCTATCTGGAAAGGATTATTAATAGTTATTATTTATATTCCTACGGGGAATAGACTATAATTATTAAAATTTACGTTAGTTTATTTGGGCTTCCTTGGACGTTGGCAAGTTTAGGCTATATGAGTTCGCTTTCTCAAACATTTGACCCCTTAAAGCTGACACCACTTTTATATATGTCGTTCGATTGCTCATAGTCTGGTCCAATCATTATTCTAGTCCTTGATCTGAACACACTGCTTTTGTTTAAGTCGATGGCATTGAGACCCTATGACTCAATCTACGATCATTATATATATGGCTTTAATTCCTACTGAACGTGCGAAAGCTGGTTAGAGGCGGGTTGCACCGCGGCCAGGATTCTCACTATAAAAGTCCCACTTTTTACTGGGGGGGGAGGTTTGTGATTGTTAAATTCTAAGAGTGCATAATACAGGTTGAATAAATTAGTCGAAGGGATTCTTAATTAAAGTCTTGCCACGGGTACGTCAAAAAGGAGGAGCCACAAATAAACACGAACAAAAATAAACTTTACTTTACACCGAAATAATGATTAGTAGCAATAGTTAAACAGGCATTTAGGTAAATAAGGATTAAATATTAAGCCGGATTAGTCCGGGTTGACAGCAATTATAAATAATAATAAAAAAGAGGGGAGGATAACACTGACGTTAAGCGTCTAGATTTATAATGCCTTAACGGGAGTATCAATCACTGTTAATTAAATACGTAATTTAAGAATAGAGGGACACTGGGTTTACAGATTACCATTAATTGTGATGGATTGGAGAGACGACTACTTAGGTCCAGAGGAGGTTGTTCGGGTGGCGTTAACACGAGTTCTCGGGGAGAGAGGGGATAAGACGATGGGTTCGGGGCTGCTGACTGCAGTTCCGATTAGTTCACTCCTAACTGGATGTGACACTAACAAATAGTAACTTCCAGTAACTATTTGGATGTTCCTTTTTCTTTCTCAAGTTACGTTGAGCAACAGAGCGTATTCTTCTAGTCACAGACTCTGCGGGGCGGGATTTGCCTCAGGAACACTTTGAGACAGCGACCAAGTTATCTCAGCGGTGCGTTGGCAGTCGATACGTAACGGCAACGACTTTCGTTCAATGTGAGGGTTACGCGAGTAGGTTTGGAACACTGCTCCAGAGGGATGAACGGCGTTGTCATTTATACCGCGGACTGTGTGAATTCGAGAGAGATATTCCATGTACGACAATTTGCTCATCGCAGCGCCTTCTGCACAATCTCCATGGTATCATAAAGAAGGCAAATAGAATTTAGGCTTCTCTGTTAGATAAGCCTTCTTTCGTCAGACTTCCTGTCGCCTGTTGGGAAAGTTTGCACGGATAACGACTTAGGTCATGGGGAAGGCGGAGGAGGGTGGTAGAATGTCAGGGGAGGGGGGGGGGAGAGACGAGACGAAGGTCAACTCAAACGACAAATTTCTTTCGTTCCCACGATTGTCTGGCGGCATGCGAGTATGTACGTTCCATACCCTCACAAGCAAGAACACACGAAGCATCTAGTTTGCTCATCTTAGCAGTACAATAATGACGCATGCAATAAAGGAATACCAGAAATATACTATATTTTATAATTTCAGGCGGCCATTTTGAAATTTCCATATCTTAAAAACAGTACGTGCTAGAGCAAACCCAAGGCAGATTCAGATTCAGCATGGAAAATGCATTTAGAAAAGTATAAAAAGGTCTCTGATGAAAAATATATGTTGACCAGTGTAATTGGTTAGTTATTATAAGACACGGAGATGGAAGGCGGATACATCATTGTTGAGAGAGGGTCTAAGGGTCTTAATATTAATGGAATCAATTATTCGTCGACCTATATCTTAATTGGAAGAATCTATAATTTTAAAATTATTAAGGGTGGCATTGGTTTTCCAAAGAATAATATGATTCCGCATGGGGGAGCTTTCTATAGGGTAAGGGGGTTACCTGTTCTGCTACTTATACCAAGGTGAGAACAAGCTCGGGTGTATAACAAGCGCAGTGTACTGCCGACATAATTGCCTCTACGACACCGAAGACATGTAAATCAATATACTAGACAAAGAGATTCAACTCCTACAAAATCATTTCCGTTGGATTTTGGAATCATTCGAGAGAGGTCAAATCTCAGAGGAATGGTTGATTTTCTGAATCGAAGATTTACGGCAAGGAGTTGGAGACAAAATCTTGAGACATTTACGTGACGGGAACTGAATCGTAAGTAGGTAGCAGAGTTATCAAATCAAAAGTTCTCATCGACATTCTACTTTCGCTTCCTGCTACCTCCGCGGATTGTGAGCGTGGACTCTTGGCAATGTAAAACTTGCAAGCAGATGTAGTTTGAACTCTTTTTCTCTTGACAATATAATGATATTCCACCTCAATTCTCCAGATCTCCTCAGCTATGACCCTCAAATACCAATTGAAATATGCCTGAATTTAAATAATCCAATATTGGGAAAATTCAACGAGGATAAGGTAGAAGACAATGAAGAGAGTGACGAGTGTGAGATTTTAATTGAAAGTAGCCATGATGATGAAGCTGTAACTATGATTGTTTAACATTAGTTCCAAGAAATAATATTAGAAAAAACGTTTCCTGTTAACTTATTTAGAAATTTAAGTCTTTTCGCCGTATCGGCCAAAGAAGTTTTGACACTAAAACCAGGGTTGGCGAGATCCCCTTTATAATAACACAGAGACACCTGGGCTAGATCACTTTTATGGTAACATAGACCGAGGCTAGAGCCCTCTGATTTTTGTGGTGTCTTTCATTTCTTGCACTATAGATTCTTTTTTAGCAAGGCCACTCTAAACTTTGCCAATTTACCCTTTTTGGGGAAGATGTAATATTCTCCTTAATGACAGAAATTATACTATATTTTTCTGCTAAAAAACAATAATTCCTCTATGAAATTAAAGAAAAATCAAGAGCAATTGAAGGAGTGATTTGAAGAGTGATGAGAATTAATTTTTGCTACCATCGTTGTGTTAGGCCTTTTAAACTTTTAGTTGTTGTCAAATCAAAAGGACTATTATTGGCTAGAACACAGATGAAAAACAGCTAGAATCGGCTAGAGCTTTACCATCTATGGCTAGATTTATAGATGCACTTTATCATTTTATTTTAATAAAAAACATACAATTTACTTTATTCATTGGAAGATATGAATAATATCTTCAAGCAAAGTAGATAGTTTCGTCTCCTTTGATTGAGGAAGAATACGATACCCTTGTTCCAATAGCTTTGGTGACTGATTTTGGCAATTCATAGTTTTTGCAGCATCTGTTGTGCCGTTTAAACCTGATTTCACGGCTAGTATTGACGTAAGCATTTGCAATTGTTAATCTTAATTTTATTATATTCATGTTACTAAACACTTTCTCAACATAAGCTTTTGAGTGAGGAAAATTAAGGTAGAAATAGCAAACTCTGCTAAATCCTTAAATGGATTTAAACCGGCTGAATCCCTGTATTGGATAACTTTACTCCACTGTATTCGGTATCTTTTGTATAGTTACGGTTAATTAGGCGAATATTATTGTACTGAACTTCAGTAGCAGATATATTATATTCGTCAACTTTCATAAATTCCATTACTTTAGTTATGGGCTCCTTGTTTGGGTGCAGAATTTAAATTATTAGGCATCCTTTTCTGTAATTGATAGAATAAACAAAGAAGAAAATTTGACATCTTTTTCTTAAGTACCTTCCTCATCTTTTTTAATTCTCATGTTATCTTTGAATCTTTTAGTTCCTGGACTATATTTTCACATCTGTATCCTAAATATGGCCTAAGATACCAATATGCCTCAATATTAACATAGAAGAGATCGACTCTTGCGATTGGAGTTGTGTTTACTCGCAATGGATTTAAAAAGCGAATTTAAATCATCTAATAATTTTTCTTTGTCGTAAGGTCATAAATCAGAATAATTGAGAGCACGCGACTTTGGCCGGCAGACCTTGTTTAATTGTGAAATTATTTTGCTGTCAGCAATTGTGATTTTTAGTGTATCTATTAAATGATCAAAATTCATAATTGCCGAATGGCAAGCAAAGAATAATGCAAGAGTATCCTCTAAACAAGATATTTCACATTCACTAGAGTTTTATTAATAAATTTGGTTATATCGGACAATGGAGTGCCAATTGCATCAACGTGTTTATTTGGATTTCATGTGATTCACTAAATCATTGTACTTAGCAATAATCTTTGCGTTACATACACACAGCATTGTGCTTTAGTCGAGTCATTATTTTAAGTCTTTAAATTCACTCATCTTTAACCACGTATTCCTAAAATGTTGTTTATATTGTTTAGATTGTTTAACACTCGGCATCATCTGCAAAAATTATATTTGTATAAATTTGATATTATAAAAACTTATTTTTTATTTAAATTGCCTAGAATTTTGCTATAAATGCATTGGAATCGGCTAGGAGAAAATTTACTGGCTAAATGGGACTTGAATCGTCTAAATCTAGGCGAAAATCGTCTAAATTGGCAACTCTTAGTTTTAATGGCCATATTTTTCTATTTATCTTTAATATAAATGTTACCATTTCTGTAGTTCTGGAAAGAGAAGGAAGCGCTGTCTTTAACGAGTGCCTAATTAATGCACACTTTTATAGTATTTTTGATGATGTACACTACTTTGTTCTGAATGTCGAGATAAATTATTACAGATTAAATTATAGCTTGGTAGATTTTCCATTTGTTTTTTATGCTAAGGTTTCTCAACTTGTATAGGAAAACGATCTGTCTAATCTCCTTCATCTTTTCCACCGTTTCCGGTAACCAACTGAATTGCTGGTGGATTTTATGCATTTGTGGGATGCCCCTCTCTTTTTTAAAAATTATTTGTTAATCATTGTATTGAGTTGTTTTTCGTTAAAGAAAAACAGACAAGTCATCAAAGATGGAGCTCCTACTGTGCGTAATACGCGCCTATACTTTAAAAAATGCGAGACTAGGGAGCCTTGATACCGAGCTCAACAACATTTTAGTACAGAGCGGTGTCAAACCAATTTGGTTTTACGCCACCCCCATCGAGTGCATTTTATAAATTCCATATATGGAACAAGCCTTAACATAACATAGTTTCCTGGATAATAAAAGCCACAAGGACCTATCAAAGGTCATCTGCATCCGTTAAAATCACATCATAAACTGCATTCATAAGATTTTGTAAGATCGTACATCTACAATATACAACTTAAACAATCCATAGGAATGGGTCAAAAACAAGAAGAACCACCATGAAGGCTTATCAAAATCCAAAGCAACCATAATATACAATAATAAAATGTGCCTCCACAGGAATGAGTCCAAAATACCACAACCCAACTTCCCCCCCAAAAAGAAGTTAACCCTCCCTCCCATTATGCACATCTAATCTGCGCTGTAAAACATTTAAGTTTAGATTGTCTAACTATTGGCAAACTATTCTAGGAATCTACCACTCTGTAGGTGAAGAGATATTTTCTAACATACAACCTACACTTCTGATTTTTAAATTTTCCCAGATATTACCTTGAACAACATCAAGATCTCCTTCCAATCGAAGAGATGCCTGTTGAACCAGATCAAGTTAACTTGTAGTAACGGAGCGCATGGAAACATGTCAGCCACCCAATAAGGAAAGCTTAAGCCTGCAATTGGCGTCTGACGAACAGAGATCATCAAAGGACAGCAGGATAAGAACACACATACAGAACTTAGAATTAAATCTGGAGATTTATGCTACACTATCAGCACTCCTACCAAAACTCAGAACCTACTAAAAATGAGGAAATCATTGAAAGGCATAATCAAAGTCAAATATAAGTGTAATTATTATCACTACGCAGACTAAAAGGAAATATTCACAGTACTAAACACGGCCTAATCGAAATACGCCGCAACTCATACTTTTATCTCCACCATGGTCAAATTAAAAAGAAAAGGGCAGCCAATATGAAAAACATGTACACACCGAGCATGGTTAGTAAGCCTAGATACCTAATAGGACTAAAGTAATTCTCATTCAATGTGGACGGTTTAGAAAATAAAAAAACACATCCCAAAGCATTATCAGACGGAATAGAACCAACTTTTATTGATATCTGAGCAAGCATTGCACGAAAATAAAAATTATATTAAATTCTATAACTATAGCGTAATAATGAGCAACTACACTAAGAGGAGGTATGATTGTGTAGCTATTTCCATAGAAGAGTCATCAATTGCTATGAGATTCATTACTTGGAAGAATTTTATCTGGCAATCAAGGTCATTACTATCATTGATGAGCTAGTCATAGCAATGGGTTACCAACCACCCATGCGCCCGTACCTTCCGATCCCTAACCTTCTACGCCTATTCAGAAGAAACAAATCTACCTGTATTCTGATTGGTGACCTTATTGTCCGATGAATAGAGGCTGGTTACACAACCTCATTTCTTTCTGCAAGAACACACTGAGTCTGCTCATTGATTGCAACGTTGTACAGAGATACAGTCTGGACTTTTGATATGTTCCTAATAGCCTGATCCTCAATTAATCCAAATGTTATCATTGAGCCATGCAGGAACTCCATGCCCGTATACACCATCAGATCACATCAGCATAGACAGCACAATAACGACCTCTCCCATCCAGGTAAATATCTCGATAGTAAAATGTATTCCCATGGTCGACTGGGCTACAAATAGTGCCCTCAAAGACTACAGGCTGGACCAACTGGACAGTTCCACGCTCAAGGATATCGATAAGCACTTTACTGACATAACATCAAGAATAGCGGACAGGTTGTCCATCCCGAGAGAGAAACATAAAACTCTTCAGGCTCCGCTGTGGGATAAAATTATTAGACAAAGAATTAACCAGCTGGAGATGCTAATTGCAGAAATCACCAGCTATGAAAGCACGGGGGAAAGTTTTAGGCCAGCTTTAAAACATAAGGATTAACTTAAGCCGCAAATAAGTATGAAGGAAGATGAATATAGACGAAGTTGATCCCCAAAAGTTTTGAATCCAGAGAGGAAGGCTATGAGGAACCTCTTCAAGACCGTCATTAGCATTAACGTTACCGAAAAAGAGGATACAAACGAGCAACTAATAGAGCGTCTTTTCAAGGAGCATTGGAAGAATAAATTCAGGATAGGAGATGCGGAGAATGAATACGTCGACGTGCGGTATGAAGAGGAAATTTAACTAGGGTGAATGAATTTCGTGCGGAACTACCACCATTTCATTACATAAACTGTTCCCGCCAGGTGCGGGAGAGGGAAGGCTGGTTAAGTATGAGGAACTTTAGGTACACTTGAAGAACTTCAAACAAAAAAGGCTGGTATTTTTGGCATCATCAAGCTGAATATCGTAAACGCTCCACTAACATAAGGAGGCATTACTGCGTCTCTTCAACGCCTGGCCGAACGTGGGGTGTTTTGCAGACCTATTTAAAGGGGCCAAACGATCTTTATTCTGAAACTTGGAAAACCCAAGAAAGAAATGAACAGTTACAGACCTCTCTCCATTTTTTAGAGTTTATAGGAAAGCTGCTGGAAAAAAACTCTAAATGAGAGGATAAGTAATTACCTGGAAGTTGTAACAAGGAGTACCAAGAAAAAGAGGTACTCTCGTATACCTTACGATCAATTCAAAAAGGGTACCTTTAAGTGAACACTTTAGCAGGCGTAGTCATCTAAAGGGTCAGATTGAGGCTTTAGAAAAGGACTCACGCCACGCTTCAAGTCTCCAAACGGCAATTTCTTAAGACTTTCTCTAGTCTCGACTTGAACTGTTCAACAGAGTTGCTGTTGACAACTTCCACTGGAAGTGCATTTCAATGGCCGCAGATGCTATATGTAAAATATCTTCCACACAGATCACGCTGGTAACACTTCAGTTCAAGTTTGCAGCCGTGATTTCTTGTTCTGCTTTGGCTAAGCTGGAAAATATCCATGTAGTCTACAATGTCAAAGCCTCGAAGTATTTTGAACACTTCAATAAGCTGACCACGCAGTGTCCGGGTCTCTAGCCAGAACCAGTCTAATTTCCGTAATCTATCTTTATAACTCTTGTGTCTGATAGAGGGAATTAGTTTGGTTACTCTGGCTAGCACACGTTCTAATCTTGCGATATCCTTTCGAAGCGAAGGACTCCAAAATTGTACAGCATACTCAGGTGCAGTCTGACAAGGGAGTTAATCAAATACAGTACTATCTCCTTTTCCGATATCCAAACTGTCGCTTTATATAACCTAGCATCCTTTGGGGTTTAATCACCGCCTCAATACACTCCCTCAAGAACTTGAAATCACTAGTTATAGTTAAACCCAAGTCCTTCTCAGTTGTCGGTGGATTCAAGAGCAGTGTCCTCAAGGATATATTTATATTGGGGGTTTCGGTGGTGGATATGCATCACTTTGTATTTGTTCACGTTAAAAGGCACTGGCCACGTGTCCGACAACTCCCCAATCTTCCCAGGATTATCTTGAAGGCGGGAAGTATTTCCTTCCTTTACGACGTTCATACCAAGCTGCGTATCATCGGCAAATTTAGAAATCTTTGCAACCATGTCACCGTCCATGTTGTTAACGTATATGATGAACAGTTATGGTCCCAGGAGAGAACATTGAGGAACGCCGCTAGTAACGGGCACGCACTCAGAAGTCTCTCTATTCAATCCAACCTGTAAACGTCTGCAATTTAGCCAGTTCTCTATCCAACTTGCTACATTTCCGTCTATGCCCAGCGCACGCACTTCCCGGAGGAGGTGGCCGTGTGGTACTTTACCGAAGGCTTTTTGAAAGTCTAAGTAGATAACATCCACCGCCTTATCCTGGTCGTGTTCACTGAAAACAAGGTGGAAGAATTGCACAAGATTCGTGAGGCAGGACCGTTGCCTTCCAAACCTGTGCTGAAAACTCCTCAATAGCAAGTTGGACTCTAAATATGACGTCATTTGGTCCACCATGATGCTTTCTATGAGTTTACCGACTATTGAGGTTAAGCTAATAAGTTGGTAGTTCGACGGCTGGCTAGGGTCTTCCCTCTTGAATATAGGAGTCACCACCGCTTCAGGCCAGTCTCTGGGAACGCATCCGGTCTGGATTGACATTTTGAAGATTGTGCTCAGATCTCGTGACACTTCATCGCTTACTTCTTCCAATAGTTTAGGTAGAAAGCCGTCAGTGATCTTTATTCCTATTTTTACTTAGGCGAAGTCCATTTCCTCCAGCTTTTCCTTCAAGTAAGAATCCGTGAGCTGAGGGATGGGACCATACTCTTCAGTAAACACTAAAGAGAAGTAGTCGTTGAGGAGGTTAGCATTTTATGCATCTGAGTGCTTTAATGCCCACTCCTCATTCACTAAAGGGCTAATCGTGCGATGGATTGGTTTACGGCTGTTTAAATAACCAAAGAACTCGTTAGAATTCTTTTTACAAAGTCTCGCCACTTGGAGATCCTCGGCACGCTTTGCCGCCCTTACGCTATACTTTACTCTCCTAGCTAGCCTACGGTATTCGTTAAGGTCAACAGAAATCTTTGACTACCGGTACACCGTTCTTTTCTACCTCAGTAGTTAAAAAATTTCTCAATTAAACCACTTTGGTTGAACAGAAGACCAACGAAGGCTTTTCAAACGGATGAATCGTGATTGCAGACTCATGAACGTAGTTTTGAATCTATTCCACGAATCTTCAACATCCTCGCACAATTATAGCCTCACATCAGTCAATCCAGCAAGAAGACCTGCAATGTCTGCTCTTCTCAAATCAAGTTTCCTCGATTTACTAGTCGGAGACTCTACCTTGGGGACCTTGACTATAAATCTGACTAGTCGGTGATCACTGACGCCGAGCTCTTCGCCTACTGAGAGATCTTCAACGATGTAAGCCTGTATAATACACAGCAGCATTGTTTCCGATGGAATTTTTGCAGGGAGACTGCGTTAGCTTTAATTACACACAGAATTGTTATTTCCATGTCCAGAAACAACAACGTGAACGTCATGTTGAGAGATGATACGTCTGCACTAGATAAGGTATGTACACCAGGCCTAAATAAAAAGATAAATGACATTGGAATGCAGGTTAACGTAGAGAAAACCTCTGCGATTATCTGGGGAATCGTTATGCAGCTTTTCACCGTAGAAATAATTGTGCCTGTGTCTGAGACAAACAATGGAAGCACAATTCACCGGCGATTACGCCCAATATATACCGTTGGCGGACAAATCATGCAGATGGTTACTAAGACTATATGAACTCTTACAGTAATCCAATAAGAAAAGGATGGAAAATCGAATGGCGCAACCCCGGCCATTACCATTTACCCCAAATAAAAAACTGGATTAACCACTGGAGAACCACAACCATCAGATCAGAAAGAGAAGAAATAGTGCTTTCTTGTCTGTGGTTGGGCCATACAAGATTAACAGATGACTATGGCTCTCACAAACACCCCAACGTTACTGTATGAGATGTAGAACAACAATTGACATCGAAGATATACATATTAACAAAGAAAATAAAATATAGAAATGTTAGAATCAAAACTCTCGAGAAAAATCTCTCACATACCTCCCTCTTAAACGACCGTCGAACAAACACCAAAAATCTTGTGCAATATTTTTAAAAGAAAGGAAAATTTTGCAACAATTTAAATCACACTAAAAAGTTCTTCATAAAAGAATCGTGCCTGGCTTGAACCAAATATAAGCGAAAGACAGCCATATACCCTGTATAATAAAAAAACGGACTTAATACGACAGCATACACCAAATTTGATATTTAGCGTGGCAATTTCATGTAGACATCCGCACCGCACTAGTAATGCTTTACATTTATCGCCTAGGTGAATAAACGTCTTTACATTGGTAAACATCAGAATTCTGTGCGCTTATGGGTCATCTAACATCACCTCTGGTCACCATTTCCTCCAATCATACGGGCTTCAGATCTATTTTGACGAAAATATCTCAGGATGCTTAGACCATTCCCCACTTGTGCGTCAAGCTCCCCCTCTTCTGGTCATATAATCCTGCCATCTGCTTCCCTTACGTAGAATCTCAGTTACACTTGGTAAGGATTACCGCAAATACAACGAAGTACGATTAATTATTGTCTTCTATGTCTGTGAAGTCATTCTTTCTAATAGGACAAGTGAAAACCCTTAAAACGACCCGAAAAATGTAATTCTAAGAGACAGCGCTATCTCCAAGCATAAGAAACTGCAGCAGAAAATTTCATAGAAGAACTTGGAGACCTTTAGTCAACTCAAATGTTAAGTGCTTTGCAATGCATTTTTGATGAGTCTGCATTGACCTTTTATGAAAATCTATTCATACAGCTATGCTTACAGAAGCCTCCTTTAATGGTTCAGCAGGTATTGGCCACCATAGAGAAGCTATGCTATACCGTCGAAAAAGTTGTGGATATTTACGCTGCTCTTATCGCAAACGTAAATGTGCATTCAGATTTAGAGAAGAAAGTGTAAGAGTTAACTCAACAATTCGACCGCGTATATTATCTTCTACAACAGAATCGAAAAAATAAGAGTCATTCTCGATCAAGATTTCGGAAGATGCACGGTTCAGGGTCTAGGAAGGTATAGTAAGTCCATTCGTTTTCTTTTAATGATGCCAAAAAGAGCTTTCCACTCTGAAATTTATCCTCTAGAAACCAAAGTCGCAAGTCCCAATTGCGTCTACTTCTCGCACTACTAGCCTGTTTTTCATAAAGGATGGCAAAACAAATATGAAATTTCTCAATGATACCTGTGCTTCTGTCAGTGTCAAGATTTATGTTGTCATCTTTATTTGGATTTTTCACTCCTGTATGCTGAAAACGGTTGCATATTCCTAATTACGCAACTTAATCATACGTACTGGCCTTTGTCCTCTGACAGTCATTCCCATGGATTTTAATCTTTGTCCATGTTCAGGATACCTTAATTAGCGCTGATTTCCTCAGTTAATATAAAATCCTAATGGTTTTAAAAGCACTGTTTATATGACGAAACCACACGGATTTCTCTTACCAAAAACAGGCACCCCAAAGGACTCCCATATATAAGAAACTTCTCCCATACCTCCTAAGACACCGTATCAGTGTCTTCTTCAGCGATTCTCTGAAATTCTCAAACCAATGCAAACAGGTGATACCGTGAAACACACTATCACTCGCAAAATAACAACGGAAGGACCAGCTGTGTTTCCTAAACACAGACGTCTTGCTCTGACAATTAAATATCTGCAAAATCAGAGTTAAAGCTGATGGATCTTGAAAGAGTAAGAGATTCCAAATGCAGCTGATTCTCTCTTTTGTGTCTGGTTGAGAGACAGTTAAGAGATTTGTGACCTTGTAGAGACTATAGATCGAAGCTTTCGAACATTTTAAGCCAACTTTATCTCGGTTCCCCGAAGGAGTGGCTGCCTCCCCCAAGATCGCGTGAATCGTGGAGACTCTTACCCAGGCAATCCCCGCCACCAGCGGAGCATCTATATAATCCCCGGACTCGGTTCAGCAGGAAGTACTGTAGCACTGAAGTACCATAGCACTTAAACACAGCAGCCCGGTTCAGCACTGTTTCGCCTAACACTGCGTACGAGCAAAAAATATGCCGACTCGTCGCGATGGGAGATACCGGCGAGTTCGATTCGAGGACGAAGGCTAAATCGACATCCGTGAAATGTGCCATAGTTAATCGGCGAGTATCTGACGAGGACCTCATTGCCGAAGGCCAAACTACGTGTGCTCCCTCATCCACCCCGTGAAGTAACCCAGCTTCCCCATCGCAGTCATCGTATCCCGACTGGACATTCCCTTCAGCGAACACGTAAGCAGTTGCAATCGTTGACGCTTACAAATTATTCTATAATCTGGTCTACCCGAGCCGTCCCATCCTTTGTGTGAGCCCTGGATTAAAATCCCTTTTTTAATCACCGACCTGTTCCCGACCGCTAAACTCATATTTATCTCTCCTGCGATGTGTCCCGTGCCAACATTTAATTTCACATGCACGATCATTACCTTTAAACTCTGTATCTGTATATATTTCAGTTATATAAATTTGCTATAGAGGTATATTTTTTCTATTGTCTTTTTCATGATACCCTTAAAATAAACCATTCCCACTGAATTCCTCACTATTCCTCGTCCACGAACCAGCTAGGTCGGCTCCCAAAGAGACTTCAACAAAACCCCCAAAAGGCATATATATAGAGAGAAAGCTCGGCCATTCCACGATATATTTATATATATTCATCATTATAAAAGTTAATGATTAGGCGTGTAAAGTTCTTTAAAAGGTTTTAGAGAGATCTCTTAACGGCAACATTTTAACTTTGTTGTAATTTCCAAAGCTGAGTATGCTTGAGTTGCATAAAAGTCCAGGGAACAAGATGCCATATTTATTCATCTGAGTATGTTGTGTGTCTGGACCGAGAACCTTTTTTTGAAAATCCTGTTCGTAGTCAGAGCTTCTCCCGCAGTCACATTAATCCCCGACGGATTAACAGCGTCTGAGCCATTCTTATCTCACCAAGGCTCCATTTATTTCAAGTTAGGTATATTTATGTATTGTATTAGTGTAAGTATTTAGCTAGCAAAGCTTCTGCGTTTAAATAAGCGTACTCCTCCGTGTGAGAGTACATTGTGACTCAAGCCGCTTCTCCGTCCCGTGCAGAGGGTCCATTAAATCCTTTCTTTCGGGCAACTTACACCCGTGTTCCGAACAAAATGTCGTTGTTAGAAAGATTCAAAATCCAAGGAGAATCCATCAGTTTAAGTGGCAAAGAACTCGTCCTCTATAAACACGAAGAAGAGAAAAATGAGAGAGCTTATAAAAGAGAACAAAAAAGAGCTCATAGAAGAGAACAAGAAGAGCAAGAGAGAGCTAGAGCCGAAAAAATAGATTAAAGAGCGAAGAGCGTGAGAAAATTCTCCAATATGAATTGGAGTTAAATCGCGATCGCCTCGAATCCCTTTCAGTCAATTCACGTGCAGGTGACCCTCAGTCTGCTTCCATTAAACTCCCCTCTTTAAAAGAAGGAGATGACTTTGGATCTTTCCTCACTCACTTTGAGACAGACGGTATCGCCAAACTCCTTCCCTTTCTTAGTTCTCATATCCGGGTCATTTGTGTTTCTCTTCCCTTGGAAGCCACGGTGGATTGCTCCACCCTCAAGTTCAAACTTCTCACGGCGTATAATATGAAACTTGATTTATACCACGCCAAATTTCGTTTCGCCGCATCCAACCAAATATGACCTCCCGTCATTTTGGGTATACTCTTTCCAGTAATTTTAATTTCTGGCTAGACGTATCAAAAATCCCCCACAATTATTGAGTGCCTGGTAGGCATCGTCCTAAGGGATCAGTTTCTGGGATCGCGCTACCCCTAGAGATTCGCTCCTTTGTGAAGGATCGTCGGTGCAGCTTTTTCAAACACTGCATAGTAGAGGCAAATATTTATGTGGCGAGTTACAACCTATACCCGAAGGAAAATAAAAAGCCTCGCCCTTTATCCCTCCAGAATAAAATTAATAACTCAAGGTTCCCTACTATGAACTCCCCAATTCGTCAAGGTTACGGACCCCTTTGAGCCCAGAAGTTTCCCCCCATTGGAGCCCCGTGGTGTTAAGTCCCTCATCTCTAATCCCCTGGAGTCATTCTTCCCCAGTAGACCAATTGGCTGTTTCACGCGCGGTGCCAAAGCTCACGTCCGCCGAACTGTCGCCAAAATTTCCAACTTCGTATTAATCCAATTCACCAAGTACACCAAGTAAATGGTGCTCCCACTCCCTCTTCATCGCGACCAAAAGCCCCAACTCCAATATCGTCTCTCAATGCCCCAGGACACCAAGTTAATTTTCTCTTTGAAAAGAGCTCTCCTGGGGGTTTGAACTTTGAGAAGGGAACCTTTAATTGGAGCCGGGTCTCCACCCTCATTTGCGATACAGGGTGTACCTGTATCGCAAAAGGTTTGCGGTAGTCCATGAATATCTGGAAAGCGCAAATCTCTTCCCCATTATAAACTGCTACCTGGAGTGTCAATACACCTCAGGATGGTCTGAAGTCGTGTCAATCCCTCTGAAATTCTGCTCCGTTTTGGTAGGAAAGTGCCTGAAAGTTGCATCTAACCCGCTGGCTCAGCTTGTTATCACGAAAGCCCAGGCAAAGAAGGATTCCCAGACGACCGCTGCCCTTGAAAGCCCCATTGATTCCGATTTCAGCGGCGTTGTGAGCGTAGCATTCGCTCAAAACAGAAGGAGTGTCAAAATCTCATACCTTTGCGGGAAAAATCGCGGAGCCTCAAGCAGGATTCTGTCCGCAGTAATAAGACAGTTTTTTATATCATACAAGAGCTTGTTATATCGCGCTTTCTCGGATGGCGTTAACGTCGAGACGCCCCCCCCCCTTGTGTTCCCCGTTCACATGTTCCCCTAATCCTAAAAATTGCCCACGATAGTGTGTTTTCTGGCCACTTTAGCAACAATAAGACTGCTCACAGGACAAGACTTTTCGGTATTTCTACTGGCCGGATGCTGCAATTGACATTTCTGAATACTGCCAATCCTGTGACATCTGCTAGAAAACCACGGCAAAATGGCATGTTAAACTTGCTATTAGATAGGGAAATTCAATCTTCCTACGCGTATGTTTTGGATATTCGATGAAGTCTAGAAAAGTGTGTCATGGGTGCATATCAAACGGCCGACGTTAATTTAGAAAAATGTTGAACGTACTTCGATTTCAAGTCGAAGGAGAGGAAGTTTATTCCGGTGATGAGGTTTTGTTGCTACTTCCTATGGAGAGCAACAAACTTCTGACTAAATAGAAAGGCCTCTTCCAAATTCTTGAAGAAGAGCGACATTAAGACCCACACAGGGGAGAAGCAGTTCCACGTCAAAATGAAAAATATCCCCGCCGTGCGTGTAACAACAACATTGTTACCCCCGACAAAGAGACAGCTTTGGAGGGCGACTACACGACAGATGGCCTGAACGTTATACAGAACGTATGCGTCAAGAAGGAGAGAGACTACCCACTACATGCCTTGCCCGGCGCCACCAATTCACCCCCACCAGCTTAAGTATCAATCAGCGGCTAACTCCCGATCAAATTAGCCAGCTGCGGCTTATTATAATTACGTTTGAGGACGTGATTTCCGAGACCCCTTGGTGTGATATTAAGTTTGAACATGACACAACGCTCACTACACAAAAATCTGTTTGCTCAAAACTTTACCCCCTCCCAATTCATTTTGGAGATGCCTTTAACGCTGAGGTTAACAATCTGCTCAAGCTCAAACTCATTGAACCCTCCACGTCAAATTATTGTTCCCCAATAGTTATAGTGTGAAAACCGGATAAGTCTTAGCGCGTGTGCGTAGATTTATGCAAATTAAATTCCCTGACCGTTTTCGATGCGGAATAATCCCATTAATCAACCAGAACCTCCGCTTGTTCGAAAAGGCAAAGTATATTCGCGAACTCGGCCTCTCTAAGCCGAATTATCAGAACCGCCTAAAAATGAGCGTAAGGAAATACACAGCCTTCCCCACTGACAAAGGCCCTATGCAGGTCCGTCGACCTCCCTTTGGGTTAATGACGGCCTGCTGCAATTATAATCGGACAATGCGCCGAATTTTGGAAGGATTGGATAATGTCACCTTTTATTTTGACAACATTTACGTTGACACTTGTGACTGGGACCAACACTTGATCTCCCTTCAGGTGCTCTTAAGCCGTTTGCGAGACTACAGCCTTAAAATAGGCCCCGGTAAGTGCCACCTCGCTTACAATTTGATCCAATATCTTGGTTTCCACATTGGAAACAATCAACTTAAGCCTCAAAAAAACAAGGTCCGGGAGATAGTTGATATCCCCCTCCCGGGTACAAAGAGAAACAGCTTCGTTATTTATGGTGTCTGTCTCATTTTATAGGAATTGCGTCCCCAATTTCGAGTTTTTGGCCGCCCCGATGTGTGCACTGCTCAAGAAAAAGTCCCCAGATCACATCGTCTGGAATTCGAGGGATATTGCTCATTTCCATCAGCTAAATGGGAAATTAGCTTCGGTTCCCATCATCAGGTTGCCTGACCACAGTAGGCGCTTCGGGATCCGGACGGATGCGAATAACGAAGGCATCGGTTATGTCCTTCTTCACTACAGAGACGACAGTGAGAATCGCCCTATGGCCTACACGAGTCGCAAATTACTCCAACGTGAGAGGAATTTTGCAGTAATGGAAAACGAAGCTTTAGCAATCACTTCGAGCGTTCATAAATTTACAGTGTACCTGGTAGGCCGAGAATTTGTTATATAGACCGATCACCGCCCGCTGGTAAACCTCCGTAACATTAAACATCATAATGGCCGAGTAATGAGACGGAGCCGATTATTGCAGGAATTTCGGTATCGGATATTGTATGTAAATGGGTTGGAAAATTGTCTCGCGGATACCCTTAGCCGTAATCCTTTGGGCCACGACCCCTGTTAAATTGTAATTGAAATTGCTCCATGGACATTTGTCTATTCTGTATATAATGTAACCGCCATCCCTTGTGTGAGTCCCGGATTAAAATCCCCTTTTTAATCACCGAACTGAACCTGACCACTAATCCCATATTTGTCCCTCCTGTGATCTGTCCCTGTATATATTTTAATTATATTTATTTGTTATAAAGATATATTTTTGCTATAGTCTTTTTCTTACAACCCTGAACCAGTATCGGCTACCTGTTAATCTTTGGCCGACTTGCATTCTGAATTATTTGTTTTGAAAGGACCCCACAATGTAAAAATTAACCATTCTCACTGATTTTTAACTATTCCCAGTCCACGAACCGGCTAGGTCGACTCTCAAAAGACTTCAACCAAACCCCCAAAGGCATATATATATATATATATATATATATATATATATATACGATAAGCCATTCCACGACAGTATATTTAGTAAGTTACCAAGAGCTTGGATTTTGTTTAAGGTGGTCTCGCTTTGAATTTACGGAAACTGTTTGCATTAAATGCAAGGAAATGAAATATAGATATAACCATGGTTTGAAACAGTAAATCTCAATATCTTGTTATCTTTCAATTAAGTGTATACTTAGAATTCCTTATTATTATTTATCATATTACCATGAGATTAAATAATTCAAATTCATTCTTTTTTTCCTATGTCCTCTTGTTCTTTCTTCATTCATAAATTTCGAATAATTTTGGTTTTCCAGAAGTTATCTATTCCAATAATAATAATAACTACTTTTGCATGGCGCTTTTCAAAGTTAGAGGCATTCAAAAATGAGAAGAAAATTTTTTAGTAAAAAATATTTTGGTGTTGTAAGCAACGAGAGAATTTTTGATCTGCAAAAAAGAATGAGGGAATATGTTTCGTTCGCCCCAAGGTGGGCCCAAGAACGCCACAGGTAAACCACAAAACTGATAATCTTGTGGTTTAATGCTTCTTCCGGGAATATGTCAATCCCTAGGACAGTCAATTTGCTGTCATAATAGAATTAATAGAAGGTAAAATGTACAAAAATTTACAGGACAAACACATTTTATTAAAAATAATCTAAATTTGATTCACGCAAGCAATCATTATTTAAAATGAGCCCTTTGTTATTCCAGACTGCTTCCATTTATTTTGGCTTGGTGGAGGAAAATTGGGATGATATCTTGACTAAGAGTTGCTCATTTTTTGTTCAATATTAACCCGCAATGTCTCAAAAGTTCGATGTTATTGTTAGCCTAGAGCTTTGTTATTGCGTTGCTTTAGTGACAATTCGCGCCATCATGATGCAATACACAGCTACCATCTCCTAATTGGTTCAGAACGGTTGATTCAGTTACTTTAGATGAAAAGCAGCCCCAGAAATGAAATGTTTTTGTATGCTTCACTGTGGACAGGACACAGGATTAGTGAAAGGGCTCCCACTTTTGCTAATAAGGAGGGATTGCCCAGAAGCTCCAAACAAACAGAAAGGAGAAAGGATCTCCCTTAGAAAGTATCACTTTTCCCAAATCTTTAACAATCCATTCTTTATATTTCCTCATCTATTTCCTCATCTAATCAGCTTTTCTTGACTTAAGACACAAGTCCAAATATCTGTACCTCACTTTGTGCGCAGAAGCGTTTAGGCATGTTTATTTTTGAAATAGTGAGAAAACATAGCGCTTGAAGCAACACAATCCTTTAGCTTGGACCTTAAAAGGCAAACTTGGTATTCATTTGTTGCTCTTGGTCCCTCAGAATAGTTCCATATATGCGTGTAACTAGTATTTTTAAGGTTATTAATGATCGTATAGATAGTGCTCCTTGATCCAATACCATTTGCAACTACGTATCTCCTTGCATTTCGCGCTACTTTTTTGCAGAGCAATGATGATTGCACAAATATTTTTGCCAACAAACATTTTTGAAATTTAAAAAGATTCAGACATTTATTTTTACAAAAAGCTTCAAACATTTATTTTTACAAAATGATATTACCAAATAGATTATAATTACAAATCATTCATTTAACTCATATTTGTCATTATCCAGGAAATGAAACTTCAGAGCGCGATTTTAGATTCAGCGAAGGAATCCAGCTTTTCTTAATATTTTTGAAATGCTGACGTTTTAATAAACCTGAAATAATTATGTATTATTTCTCAAAACGAATGAAGAACTAAATTCATTTCAAAACTTAAGGGCATAATTGTATATTCATTATCTGTATATTAAGGGGAGATACCTTGGAGGACGTGGTTTGTTGGCAGTACTAGGCCCCAAGGAACAGCACGCTGACAGCTGTCTTTAGCAATAAGTGGGGCTGCATACCGGCCTCCAGAAAACAGAAGAATCTTAAACGGGCCACCACAACTTGATAAATCAGCCTTGAATAGGAACTTTTAACCAGTCCCATGAGTTAAAGGAAGCACACCTCCACCAGGAACAAATGGAGAAGAAATTACGTCCACCGACCCCCACTCGACTTTTAGATAGATGGAACTCGCCTTCATAACCCTCTATCTAGGAAAGAGAAAACTCTGAAGTCACACTTTCACTGCCTTGGCTCATGTCCACTCATGGAAAGTACTTCAGAACTTAGCATAAAGGAGAATCCGTTGTCAGAGTCCCTATTGCAGTTCGTTATTATCTAAAACTTCATTCTGGAAACTCTTGCGTCGGTGTTGTTTTCAAAATCTAACAAGCTTGCTGTTCCTTTGGATCCATCAAAGACGAGTAGATGAAGGACATATGGCATCAGCAACTACCTGACCTCCAGATTACACCACTCAGGCTTACATAGGACCGGGATTAATTAAACATGGCAAGCTTCGAACGGGGAAGGAGTAGAGTAGAATAGACATCAGTAAGCCAAGTAGGAAATTAAGGCTTGGTTTTAAATTGAGAAAGGACCTCCTAAACCTTTACTGGACGCCCTTTTAACTCAGTGGAGTTTGCAAAACCGAAACAAACATTTGAAAAGTGTCGAAGTATGGCCAATTGTACGGGAATATATGCACACAGGCTCTAAGGTTGGCTAAGCAAGGCAACAAAGGTTATTGTTCTAAAAGTGCGACTTGAATAGTTAGTTGCAGCTGCGTAACCAAGGAATATTCCAAACACAATGAAAAAAATAGATTTTAATATACACTAGATTTAGGGTACACAATATATATATATATATATATATATATATATATATATATATATATATATATATATATATATAAGATTACGACGGAATTAGGTTTAAAATACTGATTGGATAACGAGGGTTATTAAATGATTATAATGAGAGATTTTGGGGTGGTGAGAGATTCAGTTCCTTTGAACCTCGACAGTAAAGCGGGGCAAACCTGGAGGTACGGGGGCGGGAGGATGGGGTGCCTTAGTAACCTTGATTACTCAGGATGTAGACGAGAACCCGAAGAAGGTGATACTACATTCTCCAAACTCTGATCTAGTGAGATGTGGGCCTCTTTTCCTTAAGAGGTCCCCGTTCAAACTTCGGAGGAGGAGGGGGACTTCTTCAAACTCGGATTAAGCGAGCTATTGGGCTTCTTGTCTTTAAGAGGTCACCAGAAGAACTTCGGAGGACGGCTTCTGCAATCCTTGATCCGAAGGTGGTTGAGAAACGCTGACTTTGCCTCAAGAGACTTTTCTCCTTAAACCTAAATTAGGAGTGTGATGTCCAGTTCTTCCGTGGCCTGCGACAGTCACTATACAATTCTTGGGCGAGAGCGTCGTTCAAGCGAATCTCCGTTCGGGAAAGCGTCATCTACGCGAATCTGCTGGTAATCCTTGAGAGGGCGCATATATACCCGGATTTCTCCAAAACAGAAAGAGGGCGAGAGACCTTCTCGAACCTTCTTTATCGGCCGGGGCAACAGAGCGTGTCCTTGCGGGAAAGTGTAAGAGGCCGGGATCAGCGAGTCTGAAGGAACAACCAGTGACTGGAGCCATAAAAATTGCCGCGAAGGATTCAACGAAGGGCAATTGGCAAACCTTAAAATAGACGAATAATCTCCCGGCTCAGGTGGTGGGGGGGAGATTAAGACGACGAGGACATAGCCTTTACTCACAGCGTCATGCCTAGCTGTGAATTTCCAAGTGACCAGGCGGAAAGTCCAAAAAAGGTAGAGTCAGGGTGGGGGGAGTAACGGTTTGCTTTCTCTCCCGAAGTAAAAATACCTTAGGGGAGAGGATATTACTATTTTAGTGGGTCCCTATACAAAAACGGTGAGCTGTCGTGGCTTTTGTCGTTCAAGATTTTCCCAACTTTCAGAAGTAAACTCTCGTTTGCATGGAAAAATATTTGGTTTCGCAAAATCGAACAATCCCGAAGGAGCATTGCCACCACGACGAAATAAAACAGGCCGATCGAGCCCTAAAATCCGAAACTCCATACAGAAAGATGAGAGATGGATTGCTGGTTCAGGACGGCTTTTGTGAAAGAGTAATACACTTATTCTGTGTTCCCTAACCCAAGAGTGCAAAAGGTGTGTCTAGGGAGTGGTGTGCTTCTTGATGATACAGCACAAAGCAACCCATCGCTAAGAAACGCCAATAGGTGTGGAAAAAGATGGGTGCTCTGTGCTTATAAGACATTTAAGGTTGTGCGGGGATTGATAGTTATTAAGTGTCATTGATGGCGCCGAATATATTTTGTGCAAAAGTAGTTAATAAAAATGAAGAATCTGATAATATAAAATATTGGTCTTAATACCGGAGACGATCCTTATAGAAAGGCTGCATGCAATTTAACTTTTCCCTTATACTACAATACTTTTTTCTCTTATTAACTTTTCTGTCTAATTAGTACTACAAAAATGCCACCTTTACTTAATTTATATTTGTAACTTGCAATGAAATTACTGTAACTTTATACAATTGAGTCATAAATTCATTAATTATATAGGTATATATGTAAGCATAAAATTAATATAGGCTAATAAGCGTTATACTCATTGATTCGCGGTTCTAATCTCAGATAGGCTACTTTTTTCGACAAGCAAAAAAACATCGATCAAATATATTCTATGTTTTACAATATTAATTTAATTAATAACTCTTTGTTTTTTAATACGGAGTTCTAATCATCAGACTACATAATTCGTTGCAGGCCCCCAAAATTCTGGTGTATGGCCTAATGTTATCCACATGAGCTCTCTGTTCAAAGTAACCTTAATTTTACATGATTTATGAAAAGGTCAATCAGATCAACATAAAATGCGTCACCGGAATACAGGTAATGGTGCTCATATTGTAATATGGAATATAAGGGTAGGTAATAACTACAATGGGATGGCCTCTATAAAACCTAGCACAATAAATATTTCCAATGATATAAAATAAAAACTTATATAATAGTATTGTTTTATCACTGATAAAATTATTATATGTTGAGAAAACAAGAGAAACGCGATAAGAAGAGAGTAGGAAAAGATGTGTTTAAATCGATTAAAATGTAATTATAATCAAATTTATAAAGGATATTCTAATGAAAACAACCATATCAAAATATGTGTGTATAATTAATTACAGAAGGATGATTCTAAAATAATGTAAAATATTGAAGAAGAAATAAATGTAAATAGAATCTACGAATATAATGTCATTTGAAAGTCATATTGAATGCACAAAATTTCTTAAATTTGTAACTAATGTTTACCACGAGGTGTTTGGTCATACCATATAAAAGGAGAAATTGGAAATTGCCTAATGAATGGTAAAGCGTTTGCCAGGCAACCTGGCACAAATCATTATTATACTTACCCGTGTCATCCCTATATGTAATCCTCTATCTCTTACGATCTCATCAACCTACACTATACACAATATTTTCTAACTATCCTATCCTCTTCTCTCACAAATTCACCCCATTTGCTATCCCTTGACCCTCAGGATGAAGCTAACAACATCAGAAGATTTTCCAAGTTCCTGCCGAATAAATAATATTAAATCCAGCGCCGAAAATATTATTTACCATTAAAGAATCCCTGATCACGTTTATCAAGCCTGCAATTAAGAAAGAAGAAAACTCTACGACCTGATGTGAGTGCCACAAGCAAAAGGCACTCCCTGAAAAATCAAATTGGTAGCCACCGAGACGAACCAGAACCCTATCTGGCAAAACAGAAGTGGTACCACAAACCGGCCACAAATCACCCATGGCAACCAAACCACTCAAAACGGGCTACCACTATATATGTAATTACCAAACCTTCCTCATCACTGAGATATGGCTAAAAATACAATCTGATTTCTAAACTTTTGAACTCAATGGTGAGTTAATTAAATATTAACAAACCCCTGTATCGGAGCATAACACTTATTCCCGAAACTAATTTCGGTAAGAAGTTTACCATACCTTCTTCAGTCGTATAGTAAATATAGATATAAAACCATATATGAATAAACTTAAATCAGAATAATGATACTATTCAGAGGTGCAAAGTCAAAGGTTATTAAGATTATCATTTTGGATTAGAATTTTGACTATAGGATTAGAAATTTGACAATAGGATTCGACCAAATCATATATCCGTAAGATTAAAATTTCGGTTTCTCTAATTAATGTGTATTCTACAATTTTTCTTTGAAGAAAATCCGTAAAAGGGTTAATTATCTGATCTTGAGGATTGATCTATTACATGGTTTGAATTTGAGATATGATTAAACATATATTAACAACTTTTCAAACCAAGCGCCATAATATATTAGGCTTTGGATCCCATTGATATAAATCTCGAAATGGCTAGCCTCTATTCTCTCCGAAGTCGTCGAATTGACTTCCTCGTCGCATTTGGCCAAAATTATAAAGTACCTTATGGAATTATTCACATAAAGTAACTAGATAGTTTTCGTAAATGAATTCAATATATAAACTATATAAAATATATCTATTTTATTTAAATTATTTAATACTTAGTTGGATCACTTTTTGATCCCTAATATTTGCTGACCAAATTTCAACAAATTCTTGACGCTTCTTTTCTCCAATCGGCTTGTAATTTTTCACAGTTCTTTTTTTATTTGTAATTGGGGTACCTCTTATTACTTTACCCAGCACTCTTCCCCCAAGTGTTCTATTAGAGTTAAATATTGCCTCTGTATTTGCTGCTCCATAGGAGTGATCTCCATTTTCTCCAAACCAACTTTTGGTGTTGTTAGATGTATGCTTATTCCTTGATGTTGTGAGATGCAATTTCTGTCTCTTAAACCTTTCACAAACAAGGTGAATTAAGTTGTAGAGATCATTATTCCCTGGCATAAAAACATTTCATCTGGCCATGATAAAGACATGCAACCCCATAGCAAAAGACAACCGCCTCCATGCTACTTAGTGCTGAAAATAAGAAAATTAACACCAAATGTTTATTTTGTAATAATTTTTTCCACGAAATATGTATTTTAAATTATAAAAATTAGATCTAAAACAACATAAAATAGTCTTTCTTACATCCCTCAGACCAAAAATCTTGACAGCATTGTTCTTCTGTCCATTTTCTGTGATCTTTGACCTAATAAAGATTTTTCGTTCTCGTCTTGCATCCTTTTAATGATTTATCTTTAAGTTTCATTTTAACATTCTGTGTGATATTTTGGAACTTGAGTTTTTATTAAACTCCTCATCAAATTTAGGTGTTTGTTATCCATTCTCTAGTGAACCCAAATGATAGATCTTCTCTAGCAGCTTGATGTGGTTTCATAGTAGTTTGGACAGCATATCTTAAGCATTTTATTTTTAGCAATTTGATACTTAAGATAACTTGAGTATGGTTCCGTTGAGTTCAGTTCAATTTGGAGGTATTGCTTTCGTCTTTCTCTTACACTATTAGGAATTTATTCAGGTATTCTCTTATAGGATTCTTTCACTTTCGATTAAATTAAAACTAACTTTGATGTGTTGTCCTTTCTCTGTCTTTTGAACGCTTCCAAACTTTGTGTATCCTTTTTATGATAACTTATTGTGATCACTTCTATTTTATTGGAATTCCTTTTGTGGTTTGTAATCGAAATTTAAAGTTATTAAATTGTGGTCTGAGTTGTCAATAATGTCTTTCTTTGTTAACATTAATGCTCATTGATGTCAATCTGTAATACAATTCAATATTTACTAAAACAAAGTCTATTATGCTTCTTGAGTTTTTATTACTCCATGTAGACGTGCCCCTAGACTTTTCATTGCCTATACAAAAATTAGATTGTAATTTTTATTCAATTGTGCAATCTAAAATAATTATAGGATCCCCAACTTCAGCCTTTTTGTACAATCTACAATAATTAGAGGACCACAACTTCAGCCTTTTTGCTGAGCAATTTAAATCTAGTCTCCTGGTCGAAAATCTAATTTTAAACGATATTCTTAATGAACCTATCCCTCCGATTTGAGCTTAGTTTTGTATATTATTTATTAGACTATTTTCAGTATTCTACAGAAGAAGGTATGGTAAAGTTTATACCAAAACTACTCTCGGGAATTAATATTGCGCTACTATGCAGTGGTTTTATTAATAGAATATATTTCGAATGTACTTGGAATCCATAATCAGTAGTCTAAGTAAATAAAGGCCTTGGGCACATATGGAAGAGTCTTACTCCACACAACTTTGCTCGCGTTAATCAACGATTGAACGAATTTAAAAATTGCCGAACAAATCCTGGCGAGGATTACGAACGTAATGAACTGCTTAGCGCCTTTTATCAGCTATTATTTTTGTGATTGCAGAACATTTAGCTTGATAAATCTATGTTTGAAAAAAAACAACTCATGAATTGTTCTCAGAAAACCTTTATTAATTTTAGCTTTTTAAATGGCAGGTAAGGCTATAAACATTTAGTTTCTCTTCATCAAACATATCCCAGTAATCTTAAACATATCCTAGTAATCATAAAATTAAAATCTTCTATTATTTTAGTGATTGCTCAAGATTTAGCTTGGAAAATCTACGTTTAAAAAAGGCAACTCATAAATTGGTCTCAGAAAACAACATTTAGTAACATTTGATTCACAAAATGGCAGGTAATGAATGCTATATATATTTAGTTTCACTACTTAAAACTTATAAGAGTAATTCTAAAACATATCATTAGGATCATTCAGCATTAGAAAGTGATAACATCAGTAGAAAAAAACAATTAAACAAGTTTCATCAACTCGTGCTCTAGTGCGTTCTTTGACATCAGCGGCCGACATGATTCTTCGCCTATAAGGTAGCCCTCACGTTTTTCATGTCTTTACACCTTGCTTGCTATCTTTGTGACATGTTTCACAAACCTATCTATTGACTGAGCATGGCAGGAAAACTGTGGAACTTACATATGCTTGATAAGGAACTTATTAGCTTATGCTCTAGTCAGTTTTCATGTCAAAATAGGTTATATTATCCCGTCAGACCAGTTTTTCAGTTTTAACAGGAGAATGGCACTAGTGTTTTTGGAAAGTGTCTTAATGGCACCTACAAAGAGATCTCCATTTGTGTGATCATTTCCACCCTTTATGTCAACAATCTTATAGACAGCCTCTCAGCTCAAAACTGTCTGGATTATCTTTTCGCTGAATGAATACTATGGTGAGTGCTTGATGGTTGAGAAAACAGCATCCACTACAGCCTTCTTTTGTAGCTGTTAGGTAGCCACAGCTGGAACAAGATGTAGCGCTGGCATTCCATCCAAGAATGTTTTACTTTGATATTTTACCACGACACCTAAAAATATATTCAGTCTTAAGTGTTTCAAGGTTCTGCCTTTAAGGTCATGTTTTGAAATCCATATGCAACGAAGTTGGTTGCTGTTGTTCTTCCCCTAGAATGGCTCATTGGACCAATTTCAAGAATGCCAGATATGCGGGAAATTCTATTCTCCTTAAGGCCTCTACGATCCTATACCTGTACGATTGATCAGTAGATATATCCTTTACGACATCTCACTTAGTAAAGTAATAGGCTCTCCAATTAGAGTTTAGTGTATGAAGCATAGATTTCAAGTTCGGTTGCAGTGTTTAGCATCTTGCCAATATTACTGTCCATTTGTTGTTAGACAAAGTCTTTTCCTCCAGTGCTGTGATCAAGTGTCGCAGGGGCATCACTTAAATGTAAAGGGCATAACCAAACGAGATCAGTTAACGGAAAAGCTTTACTTTCTACCAAATGCAAGGAACGACCCTCTCAGGTAGTGTTAACATATGTAGAATCAACTTGAATTAGCTGCAGGTTTTATACTTTCCCCTCTTCCTCGTAAAATCTACAAGATTATCAGCAATAAGATCAGCTGTTTATTAATCCTTGAGCCTTTCTAAGGAGTGATATAGTAGAGGTATTTTCACCTGGCTCAATGTACACAGAATATCCTCTTCATTGATGATGCTAGGGATCGTACAATCTAATTTTTCTATCTTTAGCAAAACCTTAGTTGTATCTTGACGGCCGTCATAAAACAAGCAGGCATTTTCACCCTTCTTATAATGTTCATCAAAAGTTTGATCTAAGGTTCTTAACCTTTTTTGTGCCCTCTTAACTTTATTGTGGATAACTATAAGTCTCTTGTATTCATCAGTGATCCAGCCAACATACATAAAGGCAGCAGTGGTAATGGCAACTTTGGCTCACAGGTCAACACAATATCTGATGTTATGTATATCAACATTATGTAGTGATTTATAATGTGTTGTAACTGTTTCTTTCTTATGTAAGTTGAAGATGAGCTTGTTTTTTTTTAACGTCACTTCCTATCTTTCATTCTTTCCATATTGAGCATAAGCATTTTGTCCTTCACTTACATGAAAAGAGAAAATTATTTCACTTACTGGCGCTGGAATATTCGCCTGCTTACTTGCTGTTTATACTCAGCAACTCTTCTTCTTTTACCTTCTGGCCACTTCTTCTTTTAGACTACTCCGTTTTGCTCAGTTTTATCTGGCAAACCAATCTGATGTGGTCCAATAGAACCAAAATTTGGTCTCTGACCCCTCAATGAAAATAAGTTCATTCACAGGGATCTTCATCTTCCTAGAACATGTATAATTAATGTAAATTCCGTTATCGTAACAAGGGCAGCCAAATTTACAGCAAAGAACAATTTAACATTTGCAACTAAGGAGGCCAAAAAGCTTATCAAGTTTTGTAGTGAAAGCCTATTTTATATATAGATGTCCTCTCCCAAGAGATATGTATTTGCTGGCTCCAATTTCTCCTGGATCTTATTTAACATTGTGACTATGAATTTACAACCGGAGCTACAAAAGGGCTGTTGACTTCTCAAGCATTTAATACTAAATTTCATTTGTAAAACTGATTGATGGGTAGTTTTTCACATCTTTGGCTACTTTTTTCTCCGAGTAATAGTTTATATTTCGCAAGGTCACGCAGAGTTGTGATTTCAAAGGGTAAAAACTCTCTACCATTTCCAATTATGTTGCTCATGTTTGTGAATGTTCCCAGGCTTGTCCGAATTTTAAAAGTCATTCTACTTCAATTCGAAATGGCTAGGATGGTAGAACTGACGGCCAAGTAATCTTTAGTCAAATGATAAATATAATACAACCTGTGAATTATAAAAAGCCCAGTGAATTAGATATAAAATATTAATATAATAATTATCATTTAATTCGTCCAAACAGTCAAAATATTTACAACTTTCAAGTAGTATATTACGAATCAGAACCTAAATTATATTAAAATTAAGTTATATTAGATTAAATTATATTAGAATTCATAAGTCGTGCTGCGACCTTTTAGCACCCCTCATTTATGGAATTTGTAAGTTGAAAGATTAACACATTTTAACTTTCAATTCGTTTCAGAATATTGGAAAACTAATTTGTGGTGATATCTTCATCGATACTAAACCCCCAGAAAACTTCACAATTGGATGTCTTCTGTTTAGCAAATGTCATTTCGATTATCAGCCACAAATTCTCTATTGTATTAAAATCCAAAGAATTCTCAGACCAAGGTCCCCAAACTTCAATGTTTTTCTCAGCCAAGAACTTCGGTATTGCTGTTTCTTAGTGACGTGGTGTGCCATCATGCTTAAAATACAGCTATTATACCCAAATTGGTCCAAAACTGCTAGGAACAAAATGCTGATGAAGCCCGTTTTGCTACGATTTTGAGCTTATAGCAGCTGTATTGGAAAAAGTTTTAATGCACCCGTCTCCTTAGATGAGAAGCATCCCTCAGCACACATGGAGGGTGTTTCTATGATTCAATGTGGGAACAAAACAGGACTCGTATAAATGCTCCCCTGTTTTCCTCCTAAAGATGGGTCATCCAGAAGCTCCAAACAAATGGAGGAGAGCTCAAAAATATCACTTTGCCTCTATTTTAAACAAACCATTCTTTATATTCCCTACAAAGGTGGCGACAATCCGTAAGCTACTTCTTGATGCGATGAAGCTTCTTCGCGGCCTTTTTTGACTTGAGATATATGACAAAACTCTCCACCTGACTGTGTGCGCTATCCATAAGATTAAAATGTACTCAGTAATAATAAATTTAAAGGAAATGGGACAATTGTCAATTTTCCTCGTTAGGGTCGTCTTCGGAAAATTACACTTTCTAGTGTTCGCAGGATCCTTTACTCTGTTAAAAATAAACCAAGGATGACTAGAAAGGAGATGAACAAACAGCTAGGATAGAAAAGTATCGATGTGTGGTTGAAAACTTCGACCGATAAGTTGCATAGAGCAAAACTGCATCGACGTCGTCCGAAGAAACATCTTTATCGATAGACATTTATTTTTCAAATCCGTCTGAAGTATCCCAAAGATCATTTGGAAAAGGATTAAAATTTTTCGAGCCATTTTATATAGTCAGATAAACACTGATTGAATTGATCGGCTCAGCTGATGTAAGGTATATTCGGTGTAAAATTTGTGAGGCGGTCTCCCAAAAACACTGTTCCCACAGTAAAACATTTGCTTAGAATTATTATGTTATGAGGCAGTTATTGTGCCACAGGCATTTTTTAACAATCAACGAATCAACGGAAGGACCAATAAAGACTACTACAGAAAGATTCTTGATGATTATCCAAAAAGGGATGCTCGCAAGTTTTCCCTAGGAAAAGATAGGTCTTTCAACTCGACAGCGACCACAAATACATATGAAATATCTCTTCATGACAAAAATAAACAAATAGGCTACACGTAAACACACCAATTGCCGATTAGTTATTTTATCGCACCCCCTTTTAGATTAGCGTTAAACATTAAATTAAATTACTCTTTTCTACTAGTAAATATGACGGGGTTCACGCACAATTGTTTCTACTTCCGTTAAATCATCAAATGTAATAAACTCATAATAACGCAATATGAATATAAATGTTCTTTCTAACTTACATGACAGAAGGGATCAGGGATTGCCAGATGTCGCTGGAGGGCTTTTCTCGCGCTTCGGAGAGTTGAAGTGGCCGATGGTAGAATTTCTTCGAGATGGGATGGAGGAAAAGAGGTGGGGGGGAAGCGATGTCAACTACTCATTGCAACTTTGCCTCCTGTTATGTGTCGTTTTCAAATCTGACACTCATTATTCCCGGAAATGCACATTTTTTCAATTATCGACTGAAGGTCTATAATAGGAAAAGTATGGATTTCCAGCGAAAACGAGTTACAGATCTGAAAAAGTACATATAAAACTGCATCAGAAAAACACATTTTCAAGTTCATTTAAAAGATTCAGAACCAGAGCTAACCAAAATTTACTTAACCTAACCTAACATAAACTAACCTTACCATACCTTACCTAATCTAACCTAATGATATTTTCCTCAGCTTCTCGCTACAATCATCAGTGAAACACACCTTGTTTTTTAGTCTGCATCCTATGATCCGAGTACGAATTCTACGGTTTATTATATTAAAAGGGACAGCAATTAAATCATGAATGTGCACGGTTCGAATCCCACCCAGCAAGGATGATTTCGGAGGAAGAAATAAATATTTCCGAAGAAAAATTATTCTGTTTTCTCTTTCCTGCGGTTAATTTGGATTTATTTTATCATACTCTCGCGCTCATGAGAGATATATGCATATATATATATATATATATATATATATATATATATATATATATATATATATATATATATATATATATATATATATATATATATATATATATATATATATATATATATATATATATATATATATATGCAATGTCCCGCAGGAAAAAAATGAAAAGGTGTTTCCAAGTACTTTCGAAATTTATTAAGTTCCTTATCAAGGATAACTACAAGAAATAATATTATATTAGAGGTATATATACGAAAGAAAAGTATGAAAGACCGCCTCAAAAACAAGAAATCACCAATGAGGAAGACGGAAGGGGGAAGGTAAAGAAACACATTAAGAATTACAAGAAGCAGGTAGTAAGGTCAAACTAAGCCGAAGGAAAGAGTAACAGAATCAAAGAAATGAAGATAGCCTAATGAGGGAGATTATAAGACACGATGAGTAAAAGGGGGGAAAAATACAATGTACAAAGCAGAGCAGTGACAATTAAAAATTATTAAATAATAATAAAAATAAAAATAAAATAGGGGCCACATAACTAAAGAATGTATATAAAAAACTAGGAACGAAAGACAAAACTAATTTCTTTGATTATTAATCTTTTAATTATAGCATCTATTTTATATAAGCCAGGGGAAAGGTTGAAATTATCACATTGGCTTACTACCTGCTTCTTGTAATTCTTAATGTGTTTCTTTATCTTCCCCCTTCCGTTTTCCTCATTGGTGATTTCTTGTTTTTGAGGCGGTCTTTCATACTTTTCTTTCGTATATATACCTCTAATATAATATTATTTCTTGTAGTTATCCTTGATAAGGAACTTAATAAATTTCGAAAGTACTTGGAAACACCTTTTCATTTTTTTCCTGCGGGACATTGCATATATATATATATATATATATATATATATATATATATATATATATATATTTATATATATATATATATATATATATATATATATATATATATATATATATATATATATATATATATATATATATATTATACTCCTTCGTATATTATCAAAATGATGGAATACACCAAGACAATCTGCACGAGACTTAACATAGACTTTACAAGATAAACTTATATTAGGAGCCTCAAAGTTAAGTTTAAATTTAAAAGAAATTATAGAATGGTCAGACCTACCAAGAGGAGGTTTAATAGCCGAGTCAACTACACAGTAAACCAGGCAATTTCCAATGTGGTGGATAGGTCATTAAGGTTTACATGTTGTCAAATTAGTTGAATCTCGTGCAGTTACACAAAAATAAAAGAAGACTTACGATCAGACTCCTGAATTCTATTCATAGAAGAAAGGACACAATCAAATATACTACTATCCAAATCTGAGTTACGGTATAGACTAAATATATAAAAGTTAATAATTCTACTGCTAGCCTTAACTAATTTAACTTCATGACAATTACATTTAAAATTAATTCTGACTGTGGCTGAAAATCCAGACCAGATATAAGTAGCTACGCCACAAAATCGCGGTCTAGAGTCACTTAAGAGCAGAGGAGGTTTATTAAAATCAGGTAAGAGTAATTTAGAGAGTACACAGAACAATATAAAAAATCCCTAGAAGCAATTTGCAATTCATCAAGATTAGAGTATAGCCCCCTAATGTTACTATAGATAATTCGATGCTTTTGAATAGAGTTACCAGGACCGAGATTCAACTCAACATCTCCACATACAAGCAACAGGCAGCACTAAAAAACAATAACTTAAACCTAAAAAAATAAAACCTAATCCAGAGATCCTTATCACTCCCTGAAATTTTAGGTCCTCCTGGGGAGTGAAGCCAATACTTTATAGCAACTATTCATATTACTGTTCTTAATAAACCACCATAGCACTGGAAACACATGCTAACAGTTAAATAAAGACTGAGAGTGCCCTCAGATGAAAGAAAAAAGAAGAACTGTGTATTCCTAGACATCAAGATTGAGGAATCATTACTTGTGATCCATTCTCTCAGATTGATAAATAAAAGACATAGAAATAACAGAAAATAATGAGCTATGGAAGGTAGAAGGCACTCAATTCTTTACTCTGATAGAACCAGCACATCACCTTCCTCCATACTGTGCTTCTTTTTCTTGAGTTTTCGTTTATTCTTTGATGATTATTTGTAAGTTTTACTCGAAGTCGATGACGTATGACTCCGTTGGTGGAGAAACCTGTAATAGTCCTCGCGTCAGAATATATATCCGTATCGAGATGAGAATCTTCTTTGCCTTCAAAAAAATCTTGATAGTCTTTTCTTTCCTTTGACCAAAGAAACGTCAGTCAGTGTATATATTCTTTTAAATTATTATGGGATTCTTTGGTTTTGCTGTGAGTAGAATCAAAATGCTCCTAAACTCCTGGCTTTATATTTGTTTAAATGAGATGTAGTATTTTATGTATTTTTGATACCAAGACTTGCTTTTTAATTTCTCTACAATAGAGAAGTACGTTCGACGGAAACGATCTTTTGGTGAAAGTAAATTCCGAAACAGTAGCCAAAGCACGCTTCCTCTTGTTGATCTGAATATATTCTTACAAACCCTTTTCCAACTGTCCCTTACGGCCGTACATCACATCAACCTTATTACCATAACTCTTTCCACATAATTGATTACCCTGAGCAATACAGGTACCGCGATATAACGGGAAAGATCTCCAAGGCACTTCGAAAAATCGTTCTTTTATTATTATATTCAAACACTCTTCGTGATATTTTTCTTCACAATGAACAATAGATTCAAAGATCAACTGAAAAGTTTCAAATAATCGTTAATTTGGAACTTCCGGTATTTTTCCTCCATCTGCTTTAAGCTTTTGAGGAAAAGAAATTTAATTACTCCTTAGGGTCCTTCTGAGATTTGTTATACACAACAAGACTAATTCTAACTCGTAGGTACCAAGAGCAATGTCCAACAACTCTTTTGCATCAACAACGTACAATAGGTGTCTCAGACTGTTTTTGAAGCTAAGTTCAAAATCTTTTCCGCTATTCTTCATTTGTTTCAACTTCCGAGTGCCGATTGCAATAAACTCGTCCATAAATCGAGTATTCAATGATTTTATGCTTAAAGGAACTACAAGATTGGTATGGGATGTTGAAGTTATAAGTACACGATCGGTATATATATAAATGGATGGATGTGCAGTCTGAGAAAATCTATAGGTTTTCCATATATAGCTGGCTCCTTGAAGTTAAACCCAATGTAACACAAGTACCATCAACTGAACAGAATATAACTTAATCTATTCCTTCGTAAGATCAAGTTTGAAGAGTTCTCCCGTTATTATTTGGAGGCAGACAAAAGACATGTCCGACTAAGGAGAGATGGTTATCACTTGCTTTTCAACATCAATAACCCTGTTTAGGTTAACGCTAAAGTTCTCGCTTTTATTTCCCCGTAGCTCGAAAAGAATAACCGAATTGCGATCCTCCTAACGGAAACATGATACAATTACGTTTGGGAAACCAACGACCAATTTTAAAGATTTTCGGGTTGAAAGAAAGATTAATTAAATTCATCCGGATTCCATTTTAACTTAACTTATGGAGCACACATGGTGGACATTGGCGCGAATAGTAAACTTATTACCAACGATGCCGTTATTTTAACTTCAACATCGAACTGAGAATGTTGTTCACTGAAATCAGCTTGAAGGAGAAAGGTTAGTGTTTCGCGTACGTGAAAGATAAATACTATTGGGATTCGAACCTTTGGAAATTATCTAAATCGACTGAGTCGCTGGCTTTTGACGGTACTGAAGGGCCATGAATACCTGAATATATTTGCTCTGCAAACACCACCTCGTAAGCAGCACGTGGAAGGGGGACCACGAAGAAACGAAATGGTGTGAGGGGTTTTTGTTTTATTGTTTTTTTTAATTTAGCAGCCCCTCAGGGACCTCCTACTCGGAGCATAAGTCGTCGTGCTCACCAGAGCCTACTATTAGGATGAAATAGTGTGAGTAGCAACTTACATCGATCAATAACAGTCACTTGAGTGGAATCCGAGGCGGACTTCCCGCGGGATACATCAACCGAAGAAATAAAACGATGATAAAGACTAGATCTAGTGGCTAGGTGAAATAAAAAAAGAGATATACAGAATCCCACTTCAGATTGTTAATTTCTGCGTCAAATCTTAGTTCTTCCTTTAAATTCCAGTGGTAATTTCCTACTTTCCATAACCCGATGGGGGAATACATTTTCTCGCGTCCATTAGCTCCAGCCACACCACCAAAATTGGCGAGTCTAAATTCCACAAGACATCTCTCACTTTCATATTATGTTTGTGCGAGTCTCTGAGATGAAGAGATCAAATATCCGGATTATTTCCAGCTTCGACAATCTTCGAAACCTTCCAACTCTTTGCTTATCAACTAAATAGCGCCTTCCCAACTAACTACACTCAGTTTCCTTACATTTAAATAATTGATGTAACTAACAGTGAAAAATCTGCCCTTCGTCCCTCCATGTAATCTTAGGGCACCTCCTGTTCTACTTAAAGGAGGGTGTGGCTTCACGTGTCGTTTCCGTGGTCACCTGCTTTCCTAATGAGCCGTGAATCAGCCCTAACCCGCATTAATGAACTTGTGTTACTCAAAGTCATCATGATCAAGGGAAAGCTCTGTGAGGGGGTCAAAGTCAGCAGTCATGAGAACCACGGACTGATTGCGGCTAACTAGTTAGGCCAAAAGTAGGTAAAAGGTTGAAGAAAAGACTGTAAATTGTGCGAAAAATTCAAATTTAACAAAATAATAACATATTTTCGCAAAGTAAATAACTACGTTATTATTGAGTTCCGGAAGATGAAAATGGCATCGGTGAACATCATTTCAAAATTTACGAATGATTTTGCCTTTGCAAATCTAAGAATCGTAAATGTCTTAAAACGAATATTATCCCAGGTAATTATAAGAAAAACTGCCCAACAAAATGTTAAATAAAAAATTGCTTCAATTTAAGGACCTAATGGTTTTTTCTAATACTACCAAATATCAACTAACCTTTATTATGCAGCCATCCTGTCCTAGTTTTTACAATGGACCCATTAGAGCCAAAATAGATGCCAATCAAAGCTAAATAGTTATAGAAGTTTAAAAATGAAACCAAGCTATAGCTAAATACTGCGGCTAACATGGAATTTTATAAATATTTGTTATAAAACTTGGTATCATGATCACAAATGTCAGTTTTCTACTTGTTACCGTCCGTAAAACAAATGTATGGGTCCAAATTCTGGGAGCTTTTAGGCAGAAAATTATAAGATTTAGACAGAAAAGAGAGGATTTGAGAAATTTCCTAGCAAAAGGCGCGGTATTGTATGATTTTCTACGGGAAAAATCAGGTTCCTTTAAACATTTAGCTCTAGAAAGGAAATAGAATTTGATTAAGGAACTCACGCGCATATCAAAGTCCATCGGTTTAATATTCACGAAATTGGGCTTAAACAAGATTTAGGATATGTTATCGTGTTTATCCTTTAGATATAAACGTGTATTTTTTATAATAGTGTTATAAAAAACGATTACTCTAATTGAACACTCGAAGGAATGGGGCGGGAAGTCGCAGAAACACGAGTAAAAGCTCAACAAAATGGAAAGACATTATCTCCTCCCAAGGGGCAGAGAGTGAAAAATGCGAGACGGATACAGAAAGGGGTGGAGAAAAATAGACCAAGGATGATAAGAAAATAGTGAAAAGATTAGCAAAGAGTGTAAGAATGAGGTAAGAGCCAAAAAAATTAGATTGAGTAAAAGTACCAAAACGACCGTATAAGAAAAGCTAAAAGAATAAAGATCCTTAAAGAGATAGTAGGGAAGGACAGAGGACTGAAAACAGTCTTACACAAACATACATGTGCAATATTTTTCAAATTATTCACCAGCTAAAATGCTTAAATGCATAGGCGTATTCTTCTCTTTCTATGGAATCTGCCGTAAACAAACAAAGCATAAAGATAACACTCTCAACCCGAACAAACACCTCAAACACATAAGAAACATGAGAATAAAGAAGATTGCCTATCTCACATATTCCTTCTCTTTCCCATCTCAATCCAATTCTAACGTGTAAGATGTACTTCTGTCTACACCTTCCCCCCCCAGCAATTATTAAACAGAGAAAACAAATGATATGGCTCAACAACAGAAAGGGATACCTTAGTTAATATTTTGTATAGGGTATAAAAAATGATATACAGAAAAATAGGCAACGTAGTGAACAAATTATTCGGACGTTAGAACTAGGACCAACAAATACCCTTGCGTCCTCTCAAGGCAAGTGCTAGAGATAATAAGGACTATAACATCTTAACCGATTGCCGTTCAAGCATTGATAGATTCTATATCGAACAGATACACACTTATCTACGAGTAAAACTTCATATCATATAATTTCCTACACACTTATCTAGGAGTGTGCCGACTACTCTAAGGTTTGAAATATGCATATTACTTACCCACTCAAATAGCAGACATGAACGATCTCTTCTCCCTTGCAGACTGCGTCTGCTAGTGTCGAAAATAATAATGACAGGAAAGCGAGAAAAGAGTATGGAAAAACATTTAAACTCATGCTGCACTATAACTATTAACAGCTCTCATCAATAGTGGGGGGCAGGGGACCGGGAACTAATCTGTAAATTCTCAGTCCTGATATTTGAATACCCAATTGAGCAAATGGAATAGGTATCATTAAAGAAATAGGAACGCAGCCCACCAATTAAATTCAAACAGCACAAATTACTATCAAAACTTCCAATTATCAAATAAGAACAAGAATTGCTTCAACACAGACACTGAAATACTATACAACAAAATATTCATCAAACTGATTACACTTCCCTATCAAATTCAAAGGTCAATGTTAATAATATATCTTTATCTATCAAGAAAATACAATTATAATCAATTACCTATAAAGGGCTAATTCTCCATATCTATCTATCTATCTATCTATCTATCTATCTATCTATCTATCTATATATATATATATATATATATATATATATATATATATATATATATATATATATATATATATATATATATATATATATAATCTTAAGAATGAATCCAAGGCCCAGAAAGAAAGTAGTATTCATTATACTGATTTTTTAATGAGAATGTTTCACGCTCCATACCAAAATGGTAGCTACTAAGAGACTTAAAAATCCTTGAATAACAAATGCACTTCTAAATTCAATTAATCCCAACATGAAATGTACAGATGTGTAAGAAATAATCTATTAGATAGGTTGATCTATAGCAGATTTTATAATAGATTAACGTCTCTTATGACGGTAGCCCGTGCTAATTACTACAAGGAACAATTTGCACTATGTAGAAATAACATTCGCAAAACTTGGTCGATAATTAATTCTGTAATAGAGGGGGGGAAGGAAGGATTCATTTATCACAAAATTACTTGGTTCCAATTCTATACTCACTGATCCTTCAGAAATTGCTGAACCTCTTAATGATCATTTTGCTGGGATTGGTTTAACCCTTAGGGATAAGTTACCGGACAATGGCCAAAATTATCGTCGGTACTTATCACCATCTGTAGCTTTCTCATTATACTGGTTCCCTAGTAATTCGGATGAAATTAAAACGATTATCTCTGGATTAAAGAACACTAAAGGCAATTCCCCCAGTCTATCTGTAAAATCATTAAAAGATATCTCTCAAACCTTATCTCAAACTCTATCTCTTATATTTAACAGTATAATACAAACTGGCCAATATCCTGATATTCTCAAAATAGTTGTATCATAGCCTTGTTTAAATGCGGTGATTCCTTGGATTGTAATAATTATAGGCCTATTAGCTGTCTACCATTACTAAATAAAATCTTTGGAAAACTGTTATACAAAAGACTCTACACTTACTTTGAAGCTAATTATTTGTTATCCAAGGAACAGTATGGCTTTAAAAGAGCAAAATTACTGGGAATGCTGTGAATGACTTTCTTGCAAGTGTATATGAATCTATAAATAAAAAAACTACCATGGTGATGGTTTTCTTGAATTAAGTAAGGCATTTGATACAGATTCTCATGATATACTTTCAAATCGCCAACAGTACGTAGTTGTTAATGGGTGCAAGTTTAGCACTAAATCAATGCATATAGTTGTACCACAGGGGTCAGTGCTTGGTCCTCTATTATTTTTAATATACATAAATGACCTACCGCAAGCCACGAGAACCCTAAAAGCTATTCTATTTGCGGATTAAACAAGACCAATCCTCCAATTATGACCTCAATATACTTTCGCAAGAACTAAGTAAAGACCTACTACATATTCACGAATAGCTTTTGGCTAACTACTTAACGTTAAACATTAATAAATCATATTACATGATATTTTCTAAACGAGAGATTCCAAATAATGTTATTGTTACAATAAGTGATAAAGTTCTTTTACAACAGACTCAAGGGAAGTTCTTAAGTGTGCAATTGGATTACAAATTAACTTTTAAGCAGCATATAAACAATATTGTAGCTAAAGCATCCAAGTTAGCCGGTTTATTCTATAGATTACAAACCATCTTTCTAACAGAAATTTTGAAGAACCTATATTACTCACTTCTCTACCCACATTTGATTTATTGCATTCTCGCTTGGGGTAGTTCCAGGCAAAATGCTTTGAATCCTTTAATTATGCTACAAAAGCGTTTAGTTAGAATAATAAGTGAGAGTATATGGGGGGGTGGGCATATTCTTATTATTGTTTTTATTTATTTATCCATATTATTCTTGCTTCTGTCTTTATCGAATCTCTTTACTTCTTTCTTGACTGATATTCCTTTTTTTCTTTAATTTGAGACTTCAAACATTTGTCTTCCATTTATTCTTGACTTAGGTATTCTTGATGGCTGAGTTAGATTATAATCTTCGTTTTGATGCATCTACATTTTTTCTTCATATTATCTTGAGTTGATGATTCCTTCTTGATTCTTGATGTGTTAGTCCTTGAAGTCGTTTTCTTCCCCTTTTCTTCCTTGAGGCGATCGATTTATCTTGAGTCTTCTTGAGTTGGTCCTTCTAGCGTTTTCCTTGACTTCCGTTTTCTTCTTGAGATTTCTTCGTAAAAGCTTTTGGACGATTGAGTTTCGAACTCGGTACCAGTAGATTTAAACGTCAATGCTCTAGCCATTACGCTACGGCTTAGTCCGTCTTGAGTTGGTAATTTTATCGTCTATTTATATTATCGAGTTGGAAGGAATTTTTCTCTGATACATTTTCGCACCCCTACAAGTACATAATTGGCACATACCAAACCAATTTTCAAGCAATTGCAAATTCTAAAAGTAGATAACTTGCACAAATATCACTGTCAGATTTTCATGTACAAAACTATCAAGCTTGGTAGATATCCTCTCTTACGTACTTCTATAAATAACATACAAACCCTTGCATAATTACCCGACTAGAAATAGTAACCTTAAATTGCACTATGCTAGATGTGACCTTTGTAGAAATTCTCTATTATACCAAGGTATTGCTTCCTGGAAATCCCTCCCTAGTTATCTAAAGCATACTATTTCCTTACCTCTCTTCAAAAGAGGCTGTAAGCTATCTCATATTAACAATGTACCATGAATTGCCATACCATATTGCTAATATTATCAATAATTGCACTATGCCCCGACTTAATCAATGTAATAGGCTATTGATCCCTCTTATAATACCGATTTTTTTTCGGAATATATTGCTCCTTTATAAACCAATATACTATAAAAATATCAATGGGTACTTTATTTTGACCAACTAAATTTTGCTGTCATTATAACTGTATTAGATTGTTCCTATGTATTTATTGATGCTTTTATATTCTTTATTCCAACTTCCTGTAGTATCTGTATTGTATTTCTGTAGTTTCTTTTGTTTTTCATGTGATTCATTCATAATTCATTCCACTGGATATGTTTCCTACTAATTTAAATATTTAAATCTGTTAACTTAATGATTGCCCCAAGAGCTTTGCACCTCATGGGTTTGATTAGAAGCGTTACCTATATATTCCTGTGACGTAATTTTGTATCATTATTTTTATTTTGTATTGTTTTTAATCAATAAAGATTTGAATTTGAATTTGAATTTGAATATCATAAGGTCTGACAAAGAGATATAATAATAAAAAAATTCTAACATATTCTATATTAACGTAAAGTGAAATCAAATTAGATAGACAAATCATTATTTAAATAGGGAAGAGGATAATAAATACTACTTTCTTTCTAGTCCTTGAATTCATTCTTAAGATTAAATTATCTTTCGCTAGAAGTAACTACTACTGTCGTGGTTTACGGCCGAGTACATATGTACGTTTGATTCGTACATGGGTTAATCCGTTTCAATTTTCTCTAAGAGTGCTCTAATTTAATTCTTCAACCAGGGAGGCTTCGTATTATGATATATCTATTGCCATTTGCTGCGTTCGAGGATCTAATTAAACAACTCAGACAAAATATACTTTTAATAACATCAAAGAACGAAATATTAAATCCATAAATGCACTAATTCTATAGTAAGCGAGTCATAAAGATTAACACTGCACATGAGTACTACGAGATGGTTGACCCAAAAATCACTACTAATACTCGAGCTTTAAGCTCAATTAATGAGAGTTCTTATGTCATTTGAACTTGAAGTTTCTTGTTACGAGTACACCTTCGCACGGAATAAGTTTTTTGTATTCGTTTTACCTTTAACTCGGGGTGTATCGACAGTTGGGGGACATTGAAAGTGATCCTTCTCGCTGAGTTGGTTTGGGGCAAGTTGGACTGGAGACGTCCTCGCTGAGGTGAGGTGAGGCGAGCGAGCGTGGTGAGGTGATTCGGGAAAACAGCTGATGCTTCTCCCGGGGTTAGTTGAGGCGAGTGACGATGCTTCTCCCTACTTGCAGATGTAAGTGAGGGGATCTCGGATGAATGGAAGTTATCCCGATCCCTGTTTACCAATTTTGGCTTATCGACGATGAGACTTAACCAAGATGTGAATATTTTCCTCGAATGAGAATTCACTTTGATCTTCCTCAATGGTGAGCGGTATCTCTGCGTTTTCAGCAAACTGAGATATGGGATTTTCTGTGAACGAGAATGGTAGGATGTTTGGTCTCGCTACCACTGGTCTGCTCTTCTAACCGACCAAAGGAAAGGCCTGGAAGAGTAAGTCCCGCTTGGTTCCAACTATCTGTTTTTTATCAAAATTGTTTCTAATAATTCTTTTATAATATAAAAAAAACAAAATGGTGAAGTTCAGAAATAAATATAAGTAACGAAATTTTGTGAATTTTTAAATCCCAAAGAATTACAAATGGTGAAGTTCAGAAAATTTATTTTTATAAATATTGTTCTATAACTATATTTTAGCAACGTGATATTTTTAAAGGGGGTTAATTTAGTTTAGAGTTCCTTTTTAAAATTATTATAATTGGCGAAGTTGGGAAAATTTATAAAAATCTAACCCTGGCTGATTTTGTATAGATTTTAATTTTAGTAGCGTGGCGAAGCCATTGCCTGGTATATATATATATATATATATATATATATATATATATATATATATATATATATATATATATATATATATATATATATATATATATATATATATATATATATATATATATATATATATATATATATATATATATATATATATATATATATATATATTGTTACAGACTATGTTGTATTTCGACTTTGCTAATTTTATTTTAGCGCGTTCTAACTGTCGAATACATATTTTTTATAAGAAATACAAACTGGTCTTTAACAAAACATGTATAAAAGAGAAGTTACTCCCATCATACATATATATATATATATATATATATATATATATATATATATATATATATATGCGGTTGAATAGGGGTAATATGTAGTAAGAATTTCTTGATCTGCTAGAAAAATTAAGTTTCCTAGACTTCCTTAATCCTCTTATCCCCTTCAGGAGTGCCATTTCTCTAAAGAGAGAAATTTCAAGAACCCTTTTATAGAGTCGGAGTTTGAAATTTAACAGCTAAAAAGAATACATGATATTATCCCTGCTATTTGCTCCGCTAAACTATAGATAAATGAACAATAACGTTCATTTTAATGCGGTTGTGTAACGGCAAAAATAAGAATTCCTTGATTCGCAAAAAACTCCCCTTCTCTTGTCCTCGAGAAGTGACCTTTTCTGGTTGGAACCTCTTTCTAGAGGTCTACGTGTGTAATAGAAACTACCTTAAACTATCTTAAAGTTCTACTTTTCTAACACGTGCCATTAAAATTTCTTTTCCTTTGTGTTCGGTTGTGTCGAGATGGAATGAAAAGAATCGATTTCTCTGAACTCTTGCGCTCGAGCCATAGCACGTTTTACATTGCCAAGCCGCTTAATGAAGAAACTTTAAATACTTTGCCATAATAATGGTGAATTTTCTATTATACACTTTGCATCCCTATGAAAAATGACATCTCCAAGTGTCACCCTTAATAATAGAGTTGTTATCCTTATCATTTCTTACCCCTTGAGCACAAAACATATTTCCCTGTTACACAGTCGCTGAACTCGGGTATATTATACCCAATATTGGAGGATAACAGAAAAATAGTAAATATACAAATTTATTAATCCTATCATGTACACACTAACTATAGGGCATGTAAATGCTAATTAAACTAATAAAAATCCGTACTTAATTCAAGAGAGGTATATTATAAAAAAAACAATAAAAATACTCAAAAAGTGAAAAAAAAATCAATAATTTAGGTGAAAAATTTCCCCCCTAAAATCCTTCTATAGAATTCGCCCAAACGTTCGCATAGGACTTCAAGGATGTCAGCCTCTCCACGCAGGGACTCCCATGGCACTGACGATACACAAACTGTAGGGAACAGAGTGAGAAAAACACCCTTTTTTATTACACCAAAAATGACTAATTGTTCAATATAATGTGTTTTTCTGTAATGAAAACCCTTGAAACCACCTGGAAATGACTACTAAGATACAATACAGACTATGATCGCTTACACCAAGCATCTTCATTGGTGTCTATCTCTTGCAGCCTCCTGTCACTGATATGGAAACTTTTCATTATTTTCCAGTATTTATTAGTATGAGATTGCGCTGGCTAATAAAATGAACCTAATGGTTTTAGTTATAGAAATCTAACACATTTGCACACACCCACAGGGAAAAAATATTTCATGTTAATTACATAGCTCAACCTAAGACGAAATCACTTGCTGCATCGTACCATGGGCTCCCTCATCTCAGCTGCGATGATCCTGTACCTTCAGTCGTGCCAGAGGGGAGTTTGAGGGAGCACACCTGTCTGACGAACAGCTTCACCTGTCGATGCTGTGTTATGGTGTTGAGTCGTTTTTTCAGCTGAAGGCATGATGAGTTGCATGGCCAATTCGTGCATGTACTTCCGTCTCTGCATGGCGCTGCCTCCTACCTCATAGGTATTTTTCTGGTAAATGATCCACGAATTTATGACACTCGCATTCAGCATCCCAAAGAATAAACACAATGGTCACCTATTTGTTTCTCTGCTGCAGTTATAAGTTGCACACATCTGGTCAAACGTGTCGACCAATCATTTTGTTGCATTATATAAGTCAATGATCTCAGGCTTCCTACTGACATTATCCACCGATGCTTGTGTGTACATACTTGACAGTAGGAACACATTTCACTTGCTTGTATTTGTCCTAGTGATATATGAAATGAGTCTCATATCTTTTGTGAACAGGAATACTCAGCTGCCAAGTGTGCGGGTATCCTTCTGCCTCATTACCTCAGGGATTTCTGCCTTGTTTGCCCTTACTGTCCCCACCATTGTCAGCCTTTCACCCAGCATGTCCTGTATGAGGGGTACAGACGTGAACTAGTTCTCGTTGGCGATGTTCCCTTTGGTTTGGCAGTAGAGAGCTGTGAGGTCTTTGGTGAACATGTAGCTGAGTTGTAGTCCATGCCTTGCTGTTGTGCTCTGTTTCACTAGGTAGGAAATACCTTGCAACATGTACTTACTTTCCACATCGTTCACCATAACAATTTGCAGCCCATATTTTGCTGGCTTATTTGAGATATACATTCCAAAACGGCACTTATCCCTAAAGCCAGCAATTGCTCGTCTAATGTGAAGTTTTCGTGGGGTGTGTAGTTGTCCTCACAGCAGGCCATAAACATGTCCCACACATCTCTGACTGGGGCAAATTTGTCAGTGGCCTGCCTTTGCTACCGTGTGGCTATGTCATCAAACCTAAGGCAGTACAGCCGGAAGCAAAAACGCACCTCAGACATTGCTGCCTTGTAGAAAAGAGCCCATGCTACAGGGTACCACAACTCCTTACAATTCGGGTGGTAATCTTTTCTGTAACCGCCAAATATAAGGACGCTTAGCAGGGCACGTACCTCTGCTGCTGTTGTTTGCTGTACAGTCACTATCTGTCTCCTGTACCGCCTCGTAACAACATCAATTTTCTTGGTGGTGAACTCCAGAATTAGATTCACTTTGGCATCAGTTACTAGCCTGGGGCAAACTATACCTATGTTCAGTGCTCCATGGTTAATTAGATCTACCTTTTTCACAACAAAACAACTAGACTCTTTACCAAACCCAATAACACAGATTTCTTTTTATGTAGTTTTCTCAGTCGTTATTAGACCAGACCTTCGCCCTATAGTAAACTACATTACAGTTTAGGTTTTTTAAATATTGTACGTTTTTAGTTATAATATTTGTGTAAAATTTAGGTTGAATATTCTTTTATAATTTTAATATTTTTATTTGTCTCTATTACACTATTTACCATAGTTTAATCTTCCATATTATGAATTTCATCATTTGATATTCAAGATTTTTCAATTGTACGAAAGTTTTTCTCATGTTTTTGATAAAATGCTTAATTGTACCTATTCAGGTTTAGGGGGGGGTCACCATTTTTTTAACCTTCCTATTCCTTTTGTGTAACTTTGCTCTTGCTCTTTTTTTCTTTTAACATGGTTTGAAATTTTATAACCCGAAGATGGACAATATGTTCACAACGTTATCTCTCTTCTAAAGTAAGTATTATTTACTTGAGCATCCTCTGCCTTCACCTTCCTCGTTAAATTTTATATATACCATATTTCATAGGATTTCGGGACTTTTTTATAGTTCAGCCCCAAAACTGAAAACGGGAAAATATGGTTTTCCATTCAGTTTCTTTCACATTGCCCTGCAAAACTGGCTCGTAGAAACGATAGTGATAGCACAGATAGGGTAAAGACAATGTGTTGCAGAATTATATTGGGCACTGAAAGTGCAGAATGTGACTAGAGAGTGAAGTAAGCGGTTGGAAGATAAAATATGGTCATAAAGTGTTTGTGTTAGTGAGAAAGAGAATTTTTCGTTGCAATAGTGGAGGCTTGGATGAGGAAGTAAAGTGCCTATTTATTTTGGAAGGAATCGTAAATATGCTAGAGATTCGTAAGCTTAATGAGTGTTCTTTTAACTCCTATTGAGACCGTATGTCTTTTTGTATACTAAAAAAAATATATGCTACACCGTTTTACCCCATTTTTTGAGTCATTAGTGCCGCATGTATATGCGTGCATAGGTGCTAGTTTTGGTCTGTAACAATTTTTGTAGCAACTACTGGTCATGTTTACATATTTCAACGTAAACACCAATTGTGATATATATCTTACAGTGCAAAGCGGTTATAATTACCATACAAGAGGAGTAAATGATGAAAAGTAATTTCAACCACATAAGCCCATTGGCAAAAGGAGTTCTTTAATATTAAGATTTGAAATTAATTCAGAGAAATTCTAGATTTAAGAGTAAAAAGCGAAAGTTATACCAACCTAGAAACCTACACACATCTTAATATAACAAATCCAATATACATAATATCAACCTTAAAAATAATAAAATAACACTAGAACAGAGGTAAAAAACTGCTGTTAAGATGAATCTTATTCCATAAATTCCTTGTGATTGTCGCAATAATCGGGCTACTTCATTATTACTTGAGGTTAGTTTAATCCCATTTTTTCGTGTTCCTTTTTATCGAGAGTCTTCTGAAACGTACTCTTAAGTTCTTTGACTTAATCACAAGCTTTCTTAAAAGTAACACTTCAGATTCGTGGCGCACGGTAGATGGCGCTGTTAGTCGGCTACAATTTTGGGCTACAGCATATCTCTTATGACGTCAGACGGTAGCGTCAGATGTGAACAATATCGGCGTAATATTTTTTGGCATAAGTATATACTGGGGGGCTGCGCCCCCCAGACCCCCCCCAATTGATTGAAACTCAGGGTCATCGTAGGGTGGTCTCCCTGCAGTGCTTACTCCCCCACGAGCAGCTTTTTACTGGCAGAAAAAACGTAACCTAAAGACAAACAATACTAACTTCAAGCGGGCGGGTATAATTCTGCTATGGCTAGCAGAAATTCGTGGAATCGCTCTTTGATACTGGAAAATTTCTTCACGAAAAGAGCGGTTGCGAGATAGCCAGCAAAATGTTTACCGTTTTCGTTTAAATAGAACTTATCACAACGAAACAGTAAATTTTCCGAAAAATGTAAATTCGCACTGTATTTTGGGCATTTTATAGTTTTCTTAATTAATTTATGAGCCTCTAGATAATCTAAAAGTTTTTCGCGGTTATGCAAAATAAAGCCAAATTCGAATAATGACGAAGCACAAGTAGAGCACGCAGACGACATAACTACCAAAAAATTTTTTCAAAACGGGTCATAGTTATAAGCTACGACGTTGCCAGTAAGAAGCTGTTATCGTTCGTAACAATACAAAATATACGAAAACAAAAAAAAACAACAATAAAAGACATCAAGAAACCTTACCTAACTTAGAAAAAACTATAAACAAGCAGAGGCACAGATATTTAGTAAATAATACAAACTAAAAGTTACAAATCCCCAAAACAACAAAACAATATAACGCCGTGATTGGTCATATCTGAGGCTACCGTCTGACGTCATAAGAGATATGCTGTAGCCCAAAATTGTAGCCCACTAACAGCGCCATCTACCGTGCGCCACGAATCTGAAGTATTACCTTCTTGAATAATAAGTATAGTTTGGAAATAGTTGGTCTTAAGATTGAGCTAACTAATCAAGTAATCTGAAAACAACGTGGATTCTGAGCACGGTTGCATTTTGAAGAATCTGTATTTCCTAAGGAGAGAAATTCAGAGCCCATAAGAAGGAATATTGGCTTAAACTCCGTGTAATCTTCATTTTCTTTACTCGCTAAAGGGAAGATGTGATTTAATAACGAAATGCGGCCAATATTAGAGGTTTACACGGTAAATAAAGATCGATTTGACATAATTGATTGCAAAGTTGCTTATAAGAAAGGTGTTATTCGAGAACCTTATAAGGAAAGAATAACGTAAGGTAACGGTATTGCATTATAACATCACGTAATCTAACCTGACATATAAACAAATAAAATCTAAGCATAATTAAAAATTCATTCATTTGATACTATAATGTGATTAGAAACCATGACCAGTAAAATGAAGTCGAAGAATATACTGAGAGCGGCATTTATTTGGATCCATCCGGCGTTTGGTTACTTATGACGAATTTTTTACAATAATTCTGTTACAAGTCAAGGAAATTAGTAAAGTAAAACTGGGGTAATTCAAATTAACAATTGTTTGGAAAATCAAAAAGATTCTGTACATAAAAATAATAATTGGTAACAGAAGAGAAATCTAAACATGATAAAGGAAAAAAACATTAGTTAGCTTACTTTTAAAATATAACAAAAAAGTACATAAGAGAAATTCCAATTACACTGGTTAACAAACAACCATAGGGCTTCGAGACTAGTGTAGCAATTTCCAACTAATTTTAGGTCGCTGATAAAGAATATCATGGTTTAAATTGTTTGTTTGCTCTACTTTTCAAGATACACCTACGTGTCACAACAAGTTCCAACACTCACACACTCACAGTCTCCATGCCCCTCAGTATCGATCCAGCAGTCATAGAAGGTGGTGTTGTTGTGCAAATTTTAATTTTGAGGTAAAAAGTAGGTGATTTTTCTCGTCAAATACTTTCTAAATTTATAATAAATATTCATTGAGCAAGCTATTGATATGCATTTGAGGCATATATTTAATTTTATTTTCCTACTAAATTATATAAATAGCTCTATTTAGCTGTCATCCTCTTTATTATAATGATAAATTAATGAATAAATTTTCTGTTTATCTTATAATAGTTTGTTGTTTTCTTCTTTCAGATGCCTCATACTCATATGAATAAGACGGACAACTTGTGCTAAATTTGTGACCTTCGCATTACAGAAGCGCCTGATAACTGCTATGGTTTGAAAAGCATATCACCTATATTTTAGAGGCAAGATTAATGACCAGGATAAAAACTGGGCTCCTCACGTATGCTGTAACACTTCTGCTACTAACTTTTGTCAAATATCAAACAGGAAGAGGAGAGGAATGTCTTTTGCTGTTCCAATGACGTGGCATGAGCCACAAGATCATAACAACATTTGATATTTCTGCATGGTACATCCAGTACAAAAGGGCTTGTTAAAGAATAAAAAGGAGTCCATTGAATATCTATCTAAACATTTCTTTAGCTATTCACTCAGTTCTACATATAGAAGGTCTTCCTGTGCCTGTTTCAGCAACTTCGGTCAGATGAGGAAAGTGGTAAAAAGGAAGCAGAGAAGGATGACAGTGCTGCTGGATTACAGAGTGACCCAAATTTTCATAAAACACACTCCTGTTGGCCACATTTCATAAGACAAGGGGACACTCCATGACCTTGTCAGGGCTCTTCAACTACCCAGGAATAAGGCAGAGCTGCCTGGCTTTAGTCTTCAACAATTACATCTCCTAGTAGCCGATTTAAAAAATTAAAAAGTTTGTGAGCCTCAGCAGCAGTCCAACGATTTCTTCATAATGGAAGGGGATTTAGTGTCCAGTAACAATATTAATGCTTCTATGGAAGCACTTGGGATCGAATATGAACCCAGACACTAAAAGCTGTTGATTGATTCATCCATAACGAGTCTATAAGGGGGTCTTACTGCCCAACGGCAATTGTGAACCACCAGATCCTGTGAGATATTCTCCACATATAAAAGAAACTTAGGAGAATATAAGACATATGTTGCAAGGCATAAAATATGATGAACATCAATGACAGCTTTTGTGGTGACTTAAAGATTGTTGCTCTTGCGATGGGCTTGTAGGGCGGATGCATCAAATACTGCTGTTCTCTAAGAGAATTGGACAGGCGTGCAAGAGGTTTCCACAATATCAAGAGAGACTGGCCACCTCGTCAATCATTGGAGCTCGGGATGAAAAAATGTTCAATATCTACCACTCATTGAATCAAACAAAATTTTGTTACTACCACTACAAATAAAACTGGGGCTCATGAAAAACTTAGTAAAACCTATGTCAATTGCGAAGTTTTCAAGTTAGTGGCGAAGGGATTTCTCTGAAACAGAAGAAAAACCTCATCAAGTCTTACAAGAACATGGAATGTAACATGTTGTTTAAAAAACATTTTGGGACTTACATTTCGACTTTTTGGGAGGCAATTAGTAATGAACATGGTAAAAGGGTTTATCAAGATATTTCAAACATGAAAAAGCAGTACCAAGGAAAAGGGAGAACAACAATGCTTGCAGCGGTACCAAGGGAAATGGAGAACAACAATGCTTGCAGAGTATTGTCGGATATTGGCAAGCGAAGGTTATTTAGCCCCTTATAAGCCTCAATAAAAAAAGCGGAGAGTAGAGATGGATTAGAGTTTAAAACATAATGACACATAGGGTAAGTAATAATAAAATAATCGAATATTACATGACACATATCTTTGAACCTATAGCAATAACCATTTTTTAAGGTGATATTTAGATTCAGTGTATGAAATTACATAAGAATTAATTAATCTCATTTAAGAAACACACAACTTTTAAAAAATTGTCGACCAGTTCATCTTAGATTGTAGAGTTCTAACCAAGAATTATTTATGTGAGGTAAAAGGGACCAGACACTTAAATTAGTGGATTTTAGCGCTATACAATGATTCCTTCGGATTGGTTCGTTTCCTTTAACGTATCCCTCAAGCCAGGTGGAATAAATATGCCCAAAAACCGTTTTCTTTTCATTCAGTACTATTCTGACTCCACATATTTCATCGGTAAAGGAGGAAAAAATACATAAAGACGCTCTGAAGATGTTCGAATAATATCGAAATCTCAGCAATTTAGTTTGTTTTTACCAAACACATTCATTTAAAAGAAAGAGGAATAAATGACAAGTGATCTACCATCTACAAGATAGAATAAAAAGGAGAGTTAGAAGAATAGAAAGTTGCCAAAGGAAATTGACTAAGGTGAAATATAAATACAATGGTCTTTAACAAAATATGAGAAACTCACAAAGTAGCGGGTGAGTAGGGCAATAAATGCAAAAAATCCCGCAGGGAATTTTGCATATATATATATATATATATATATATATATATATATATATATATATATATATATATATATATATATATATATTAAAATCATATAATTGTTTTAAAATATTTGTTTGACCTCAGTGTATATCTTTCAGCATCAAAAGATCGCATTTTCATAAAACTTCCATAAATAGGTCGTCTCGTTTCTCTTTTGTGGGAACGTAACTTAAATAGCTTTTGAGGAATTTTCTGCCACAATGTCAATATTTTTTCATCTATATCATTCATACTCCAGTGGGTTCATTTCTTCCTTCTAAAAATCACATTCCCTAAAATTGAGATCTTCTGTGGTGTATCAATTTAAGTGCACAGACTGCCAAACCTAGTTTGATAGTCAAACTAGCCTGAATTTTTAAAAAAAGTCGATAAACTTCTCAACAGAACCATTTTTTCATCCTCTGTGGTGCTCTTTCAATGCATTCATTTCAAAATAATAGACTCACTTTATATTAAAAAACCAAGCCATTTCTATCCAAGTCCGATACGTCGATCTTCATTATCAATGTAAAAAGCTAGATTCCAGCCAGCAACTTTCGGTCTCTTCACCTCATCCACTCTAGGTAAGGACTTCACAATCTAAGTTAATGTGAGCATTTTTCTTATGACTTGTTTTACTATACTGTAAAAAGATTTTCTGTACTGGGTTTTATCTTTTTTTTCATGTTTAGCTTTTTATTTCACCTAATGTATATCTTACGCTTTTATTGGATTTTATATAACAGTGCTATCTTTAATTACAGCTTTGAATTAGTAATTTCTTTGACGTTTATATAGAATCACTAAGATTGTTCTAAGATGAGGAACGAAACGTCTGTTGAATCAAAAAAAATATTCTTGTCTATCTTTGTACTTGTAAGTCTTCAGTTTTTGGCTCCACGAAATAAAGCGATTTTAACGAAAGCCTTTACTAATTAGAGTTTAAACATTACATTAAAATAACATCGATTTCTTAAACGTAAGACGATAATATTTCTTAAACGTAAGTTTTGTTCGGCATTTGCCAACGTTACCCTTAAAACAAATAATCAAACATTTTAATTATTTTCATCAGTTTAGGATCCATTTTATGAATTCAAAGGATTAATTTTTCTCACCTTTTGACTTACCAACACTCACAACAGCCTTGAAGTCTCCTTTACCTTCTGATTTTGAAATTTGTAAACAGCGATCAGTCATCGATAAGACCACTACATTTCCATGATAAAATCCGATGTCGCTGGAAAATCTAAGTTTCTTTTTATTTTTAATGGTAATACTCTTTTCCATAAAGAACAACGCAATGCTTCGAATATTATAAAACGTCTTTTTTGAAATCCAGTTCTTTTGCATTGTAACCATAAAGAATAATAGCTGATGGGGGGTCGATCACAAAATAACACCTATAAAGGTAAATTAAACCAGCAGTATCAAGCAAATAAAAGGGAGCATACTGCGTGACATATACCAATGCTTCAGCTATTAAAAACATTCGCACGCATGGTTATAAAGGGAGATTCGTGTACCTAAAGAAATATATACAGTAGTGAAAATATGATGAGATGCGTGTCTGACATTTTTTTTATAAGAGAGCAAATGTAAAGTGGCGGATTATTTAAATTTTATCTATATATTCTTGCTTTTTAATAGTTTAGTAAACTCGTATAAGACGAGGTTCAAGAAGAATCAACAGGTTCATTCCTTCTTTTGCAATCTAAATTAAAATTGTTTTTGCTGTCAAACGGATGACAAATCTGGCCGTCAAAAATTGGATGTACATTTAATCATTCTCATTCTATCATTGTTCAAAACTATATTTTCATTCTGCTTATTAAAAATTTCTCATTAAAATTGCGAAAATAGTACGTCCATTAAAACTAAGATCCTATTAAAAGTAAAACCGTACATGATTAATCCTTAAATGGTTAAAATTATAGTTTTATATAAATCTTTAATTTTTATTTCACTGAATTTTTTTTTAATAATACTTGGAAATATTAATTAAATCAATTTCGGTTTGGCTTACTTTAGTTACCACATTGTATTTAAACTTTGCTACCATACTTTTGCTACAACTCCTTGGAATCTATTTACTTCTCCTAGGCCTTTCATAAACCAGCTTTAAGTATGCTATAGACAACCCAAAAGAAACACCCTCCGCTATTCGCTAGAATTAAACCACATTGGGTCAAATTAGACGTTGAATGAAATACCGAATTGAGTCAAGTTGTAGGCAGCTGCCATACGTTTTACCTCTCCATGGGATGGGTGCCATCTTATACTGAATATTTTACTTTAACCTTAGCGTCAGAATAACATTACACCGCCAAAATCAAACAAATTAATTCTAAAGCGAAAAATTAAATTTATTTTTAGTCATTTACGAGTATTTACCGTCTCCTTCAATATGATTCAATCTCTTTCTCCTGCCTTCTTTACTTCCTTTTGCTTCATATTGATACTTATTTACCATTTCCTTCCAGTTAAGTCTTCTATATGAACTTTACTCTTATCAGATAAATGTGAAGAACACGTTTATAAGCTAGTACAAGCAAATTTATTTGCTTTTCAATAATTGTTTCAATTACTTTTTGTATATATTTCTATTTAATAAATTCCAAATGTTAATATTTATTATAGTATTTTCAATTATTAATATATATCTATTGTCCGATTTTTTCAATCAATCCTTTGTCATTCTCACCCCATTATTCACCACTAGGACTGCTTTGATTTCCCATAGGACTCGGTCTTTTAATAGCCCTTTGTTCTTTCGTATCTATCTTCTTCCTCGTGTCATTCTGATGAAACGCCCTTACTGTCATTACATTTCGATGGTAATCATACTCAAATATACGTCTCCTCTCTGCTTATGAGTCAATCACGGAATGGTTTGGGGATAATTTCGGAACATAAAATTCTCTTTGTATAATTTTTAGAAATCCATTAGTAAGTGTTTAGTTCCAGTCTAGTTCAAAAAGTTATATGTAACACAATTTTCAAGAAAAGCATAAAGACTGAGCCTGTAAGCCTTTCACCTATTTCTTTTATTTATGGCGTGGGTAAACTTCTAAATTCTTTTGTTAGGGACTTACTTGCCAGTTGCATACCCCTCTTTTGTAAGGTGTATGACCTCATAGAAAGGGACCACGCTCCATCAGGATGTCCATTGGTCCCTAAGAGAAGAGATCTTGTGTCTATTGCATGTTTGTGTAGGGTTTGTTAGACGTTTTCTATAGTAAAGGGAGGTGCTTGGTCTTTGGATGTGTGTGTCGTGGTACAACCACTCTATAACATACACTACTCCTATATTATGTGGGCGGGTGACTTAATCACCCACTGCAACGCGAAACATTGAAGGACCGTTCGCAGGCATTTACGACTGACTAAGAGGTTACACTTGAGATGTTATGTTTCAAATCCTTAATAATCAAACAGAGTGCATAAATGGTTGGCGATATTTACTTGAATAGGCCGAGAGTATGGTTCAAGGTTAGTTAAAGATGAAACAACAAAAATATAATTTCATTTGCACAGAACAAAATAAGAATAATAATAGGCAAAGGGGAATTATTTAAATTGAAAGAGTCTCTTGATAATTATTATGAGGAGGGATTCTCAAATGGAATTAATTGATTAATGTAACTAGGCTCAGATCAAAACGGGGAACGTGGCAATACTAATAATGGACGGTGTGTCAGTCTTACGGGTCGATTACTTCGAGAAACGTCTTTCTTGCGAGGAGGCGAGTAGGTAACGAAACGATGAGGCAAGTAGGGCACGACCTGAATGAGGCAGGTGGGCCACAATCCAAACCAACCTTCCGATGAAGATAGCCAAACTTCATAGATTACGTTCGACGGGGAATGTGGGAATTCTCCTAATTCCACTAAAAGAGGAAGCTTTTTCTCCTCAAAGGTATTCGATGGAGATTTTCTTCGGTTCCATTAAACGAGGGTAGACTGTTAAATTCAAAGGCTTGTCATTCATAGAAGCTACCAATTGACTTGGGAAGAATCACGGCTGAAGAAGTCTGCTGTCAAACGAACGCTCCTGGGACGAGACAATAAGAATGGCCTTGAGGTGCGAGGTGGACTCTTCGAACTACAGAATAACCCGAGTATTTGTATGCCCGATCCAGGAGGGGAAGGGGGAGTTTGGAGAAAGGAGTCACAAGCTTCAGACATCTTAACCCGGAGGCGGAGTTGATTCATCATTTAGCAACAAGGGGCGAGACAGAGCGGCTCTTTGAGACCTCGTCACCGGAGGTGGGGGGATGGGGGGGGGGCTTGGGACGAGTTCGCAGGATTGTGAATTTTTTTCCCAACGGGCTCAGGAGTCGAAAATTCGAGAATGTTCGAACAGGAAGTGACGTCGTCCATGGCGCGATACCATAGCATGTGGTCTCTGATAAATGGGGCGCGGGGGTCAGAGGCTGTTCTTATGAGTGTGTGCTCTTGTTTTCTTCTGCATTTGTGGGTTTTTTTATGTGCGGTGAGAAGCAAATGTTCTAATATTGTTTCATAAGAATGTTAAAGTGTTGTCTAGCGGTTGCATTTCGTACCTCGAATTTGACGTTCTAAGAAGTTTTTTCGTGTCCAACTCATTCCCCCAAGATTTATTTAACAGAGTCATAGGCAAAATATTAAATGATACCTTCAATCTAAAGTTCGCAAAGATAGATGTCCCTAAGAAATTGCGATATTTTCTCCTACCTAATATCGCTCCTCTAAATCAAGAGGCTTTAAGGCTTTAAGATTTTTCGCAAATACATTTCCGAATAAGTTTCATTAACAATTTAAAAATAGGTAATTTCTTCCGCACCAAGGACTTAACCCCTGCTTATTTGCGCAATAGTATTGTATACAAATTTTCATGCCCTGCATGTTCCCAGAAAAACATGTATTGGTAGTACCATACGCCCGTTACACTCAAGGGTTTGCGTACACCTCGGCATTAGTTGCCGAACAGGAAAGTCTCTCGCCAGGAAAAAAATCTCGCCAATCAGAGATCACATTATAAAGTGTAAGGTTGATGCCATCATCAATAATTTTGAGATTCTGGGCTCTAATACTAACATCACTCAGCTCAGAATTCTGGAATCTCTCTTCATAAAAAAAACATTATCCCACGTTAAATTAAGAATTGACCTGCTACCCATTAGCAGTAATAGCCACAAACAACCAGCTTCATACGTGTTAATATTCTTCCGACAACAAACTACCCATAAAGGTGTCCGGTTTTGTTAAATTACTTAGTCATTTATTTTAATTATTTGTTTGTTATAGATGTTTATTTAGGTTTAAGTTAACACTTGTTTACCTCAAAAATTGTTTTTATCCCTCTAGCCTGATGATGGATTAGGTAATCCGAAACGTTGCTTGGAATAAATAGGAATGTCACTGATAGTCGTATCGTTCTTACAACAAAAAGATCACGCCTTCTTAGCAGCATTCTTGTTGAATATATATATATATATATATATATATATATATATATATATATATATATATATATATATATATATATATATATATATATATATATATCATCACTAACTCTATAATTAAGAGAGGGATTTTTTTCTACTATTTTAATAGTAATTTAATCTTAGTTTGGTTAGGACTTAGGTTTTTTTATCAAAGGTATGTCTAATAATTATTTTTTAATATCAAAAGACAAAATGGTGAAGTTCAGAAATAAATATTAATATCGAAATTTGGTGAAAATTTAAACCCCAAAGAATTACAAATAGTGAAGTTCAGAAAATTTATTGTTATATATCTTCTATAACTATATTTTAGCAACGTGATATTTTGAAAGGAGGGAAATTTAGTTTAGAGTTCCTTTTTAAAATTATCATAATTGGCGAAGTTCAAAAAATTCATAAAAATTTAACTATGGCTGCTTTTTTTTAGATTTTATATTTTGATCTTAGTAGCGAAGCACAAGCTCCCCCACGTAGGGGGAAGTGGCGAAGCTATTGCCTGGTATATATATATATATATATATACATATATATATATATATATATATATATATATATATATATATATATATATATATATATATATATATATATATATATATATATATATATATATTTATACATATATATATATATAATATAAATATATATATATATATATATATATATATATATATATATATATATATATATCTATAATTTGTGAAATCTTAAGAATACTAGTGTACGTGAAAAGGTAGATGCTCAATAAACCATAGGGAATAAGCAAAGATGATACACAAACGATATCAGCTGTTTATAAACAGGCGATATTACTTGTGTATCATCCTACCTCATTTTATATGGGTTATTTAGCATATATACATATAGGAGGGGAAGGGGTCAATAAGTTTAGCGAATCGGAAGGGCAAAACAGAGGAAAGGGGATGGCTATTTGTGGGGTGTTTAGAGAAGTTTTGACAAGTCAGAACCTGCAGCCGCACGCTCCTGCCTCGTCTATTTAAGAAGCAGTAGCTGATTGCAGATCGTCAGTCACAAATTTTCGACAATGGAAAAGGTTAAGCACCGCACAGTGATCAAATCTTTGACCAAAGAAGGCAAGAATGCAAAAGAGATCCATGAACGCATGGTTGCAGTGTACACCGACACCGCCCCTTCCTATGCAACCATTGCTTGCTGGAATAGGGATTTCCAACATGGTCGTGAGTTCCTTTAAGATGACCCCGGTTCAGGAAGCCCGTCAGACGTGACCAACGAGGACATTGTGGCTCGTGTGGAGATGATGGTCCTCAAAAATCGATGGGTGAAGGTCGAAGAAAACGAGCGAGAACTTGGAATACCACATGGCAGTGTTATTAATATCATCCACGACAATTGGGCCATGACCAAGGTCTGTGCCCGTTTGGTCCCTAGAAACCTCACGAAACCTCACGCCCCATGATCGACTTCAACATCGTCAAAGTTTGGAGGAGCTGCTTCTCCTGTACTCCAAGACCCGGCCTGATTAAGTCACGCATAGTGACGGGTGATGAAACGTGGGTCCATCACTGGGATCCCGAGAGCAAGCTTGATAGCATGGCCTGGAAGCACAGGGGCTCTTCGACCCCCATCAAGTTGCGGACCCAACCCTCAGCCGGGAAGATCATGGACACCATCTTCTGGGATTCTTAGGGAGTGTTGATGGTGGATTATGCACCTCGTTGAAGGACCATCACAGGCCAATATTACGACGAAGAGCTGGTTATGTTAAAGAAATGCATCCGTCAGAAGCGGTGCGGCAATTTGACACGCGGTGTCCTGTTCCTCCACGACAATGCCCCTGTCCGCAAGGCGAGAGTTGCCTAAGCTGCCCTGCTTGAGTGTGGATTCGAAGAGCTCAACCATCCCCCCTACAGTCCAGATCTGGCCCCTAGCGACTACTTTTTATTCTTCCAGCTCAAGGCTGGCTACTGTAAGAGACTTCCAACAAAAGGCACCAGGCTGGACGGGCATCACCAGAAACAACTTGGTTAATGCCCCACAGCAGATCATTCAGGGAATTGTTAGCATCTATAATGCTTCCATGAATACGGGCTACTTCCTGGAAGGTTTCAAGATTGCTAAGGTGATCTTCATACCCAAGGGAGGTAAACCCCCTGATCAACTGGTAAATTACAGGCCAATCGCCCTGCTGGAGATCGTTGCGAGAGTCTACGAGAGACTACTAGCTGACAGGCTTTAAGAACAACTTGCCGAGCTGGGAGCTTGCAACCCTCAGCAACACGGGTTCCACAAGGGAAGAGGGACGGAAACAGCCCTCGCCCTCCTAGCGTAAAATTCGCTTGCAGTAAAGCTGAGAGGGGATACGTAGACGTGGTTCTGCGGGATGTAAATAAGGCCTTCGATAAGGTTTGGCTGAGCGGGTTACAGTTCAAGATCCTCAACCTTCAGCTTACCCCATCCTGGAAAGGGTCCTTTGCAACAATGTCTCTGATAGGAGAACCCAAATTGCGTTTGAGGGCTGCAAGGGGCCCGAATTCGAACTCGAGGCGGGAGTTCCAAAAGGCAGCTGTCTCAGTCCTCTGCTGTACCTAGTGTACACAATTGACCTGCCGGCTTCAGTGAGGTACGATTCGATGTATCTGCAATACGCAGATGACATCACCCCAATCGTCCTGAGTCTATTCAGGAACTCTGGAGGTCAGGCGAGGGCAACAGCTGTCGAAATCGAAAATATCAACCGATATGAGAAGAAGTGGAAAATTAAGACCAACCGTCAGAAGTTCACCATAATTCCAATAAACCCCCGGAAAGTAGACGACGACATCGTCTACAACGAACTCTATCCATACTCCAACGAGGGTAAAGTCTTGGGCTTACAACTCTTTAAATCACGATATAAGGCTCACATAAATACCAGAGTCTCCCTAGCCAAAAGAGAGCTGAGGAAACTTTACCGTTTCCGAAGCCTCAGCGTGCCAAACAAGAAAAATCTGTACATGGCCTTGGTACGCTCAGTCCTAGTTTACCCGGCCGTGATCACGCAGATGGCAAGTTGTACATCTTTCAGAATGATGCAGAGGGTACAGAATAGAGCCACTCTGCTGATTACTGGCACGCAAAGGATCGACCGTATTCGGCAATCGATTCTACACCATAGAATCGGCCTAAAGCCGGTTAATACGGAGATCCAAAGGCTAGGGAGAAAGAGATGGGACAAAGCAGACCAAGAGATACTCCCGAAAATAAACCTTAACCTAAACATACGTGCAAACAGAAGACGCGCAATTGGTAGAAAGGCTCTGTTCCAAGCAGTAGAACCTGCGCAAGAGAAGCAGTACTACCTATGTATACGTAGTAGTACACAAAATCAAAATCAAAGTGACCATACTGAACCCGACTCGTAATAAGAAATTAAACAAAAGAAGAAATTATTCTAATAAAAAGAGGCAAAGTGCCATAATTATTATAGTTCAAACTTAATAAATTTTAAATAAAGAGGCGAAGTGCCCACATTAAACAATTTCCATAAATATAAAATAAAACTTAATTAACTTTAAATATAAAAGAGGCGAAGTGCCCAAATTAAATAATTAAAAAAATAATTAAAATTTTAGAATAAAAAGAGGTGAAGTGCCCAAATCCCAATCAAATAAAATAAATCAAAATAACTAAAATCGCTAAAAAGAGGCGAAGTGCCCAAATGAAAGAAATAAATTTAAAATTCAACAAAACTTAAAGAGATTCAGCATATGAGACACCTTTGAAAGGCTTGAATGCTACCACGGTAAAAATAAATTTAATATAATTGAGTAAAATATATATATTATAATAGAGGAAACTGGCTGTCAACGATAGTCAACACCTTTAATGGCGGATGAAAATTTTACTAATAAAAAGAAAAATGAGAAGAATGCTCGTGATGCCCTAACACCAGGGCAAACTAGAAACCATTTTCATACCTTTATATACCTACCACACAATTTCATCACTTTCACTAATTAAATAATTAATTAATTTAGCTTTATTGAATTACTTGCTTCGCTCCATTTATTAATATCCGCTTCGATTACATACCCCCTGATCTAACTTATTTTCGATTGTTCGCCCTGCCCTTATAATTCTTTCTTGCTGTCGTTTATAGTAATTTTTTTGTATTCCGCTTAATGCTTGATTCATATTTATTATTCATATTTGCTGCTCATGGGATTATTTAGTCTTTTTTTTTCTCAGGCTTATTAATCGATTTCTTTATCCCTCGCTTTCGAGTTTATTGTTATAGTTTACATTTTTGTATTTCAATAGGAATTCAATTCATGTTTATTATGCACATTTTAAACTCATGGTATTATTATTTAATTTAGTTATTTTTTACGATATTAATCAAATTTTTATTAATAGATTTTCACCCATTTGCTTTCAATGGTTTAGGAATATATATTTCATTTTAACTTCTTGCTTTCGGTTATCATTTTCGACTCCTGTCATGTTTTTTCTTGCTGTGTTTAATCATTCTTATAAAAATAATTCTTTGTATTTAGAATTCGCTGATGATGGTCATCGTTAATGACCGAAACGTCCGGAAAATTAAATGTTCGTAACCATCGCATATGTCTTCATATTCCTGCTATATAGATATAAATATATATATATATATATATATATATATATATATATATATATATATATATATATATATATATATATATAATATATATATATATATATATATATATATATATATATATATATATATATATATATATATATATATATATATTGGAAGGAGACCATGCTGTATATAGGAATGGTTAAACTCCAACGCCAAAGAGACATTGTTCAGCTTCTTGAGAACTTTTTCCAATTTACGACAAGTGACTATCCCTTGAGGGGAAAGGGGTGGTAAAACATCACTGTAATTTATTATTTATTATCCGCTCTAAGGATCTTTCGACCATACTAGTCATATTTTGTGGCTACACTAATAAACATAATGAAATTGAGCTATATTAATGCAAAATACGTTTAGAAATTATACACTTATTTCAACTAATCAGAGAAGAGCAATATTCAATGTAGTCTAATTTTGCAATATAAAAATTAAAATTAAAATTAAAAATTTGCACAGCATAAGATACAAGACAGTTGCATTACTCGTGCTCTTGCATTCGAAGACGCATACAGCAATTTCGTCATCATAGTACCCATTCGGAGCTATTCAAGGTTTCACAAATGACAAAGAAGAGACGACTTGACTTCTGATAAGATAGACTTTTCTCTCCTCACCTCTCTTTAGGGTGTGTTGGCCAGGATGCTCAGGTCTCTTTAGATAGCCACACAAGCGAAGGTCATAACGTAACCTTGCGACTTACCCGGCTGATAGGCTGGAGATTAGCATGGGACGGGTTAGACCCGTGTGTGCGGCGGACTTGTGTGGGTGGACCAACCACTGTTAGGGATAGGCGTTTAGATAGGTAGGTAGGGCCGCCAACATGCCGCAGAATAGGCTAGAATAATAACTGGATCAGAACGGTATCTTTAAATTCCTCCAAACTGTACTTAGCCTATCTTTTTCTACTCTCATTTCGATGAATAAGCCCAAAAAGGAAGACGAAATAACATGAGGGAGAGTTAAAAACGGGTTCCTTTGCGCATCTTAAAGAGTGCGCTGAAACCATATAGGATCAACATATTTAGAGTAATCTACGTAGATCTCGGACTAGTTCTAATCAGACCACTAGACTACGCCACAAACTATGTAGTAATTTGCCAAAACCGAGAAGGATGTCGATAAACTGTTCAACGAAAAAGCAATTGAATGCTTAATATCAATAAGCGTTCAAGCTAAGCTACCTCCATAAATCGAAGCACAGAAGTCTACTTACTTCAGGTAAATTGACACGGATAGGAAAAAGATAATGCTTCCGAAATAAAAGATGAAATAGAGAGAATGGGCAAAAGGTAAAGAAGTAAAATATTTGTAACAAGAGCGCTAATGTAGAATACACTCACGTCTTTAAAGCTATATTTAGAAAAAAAGCAATGCAAGGAAAGCGAAAGAGAACGGGTTATTAGCCTTCAATCTGAAACTAACCCAATACCCTCTAAAAGGAGACGACTTCGCAAATATAAAGACGTAAATTGGGTTTCGGAGTGCAGCTAAAAATCACACACGTGGAAAGAATGTAACATCCAAAATAAAAATTACCTAAATAGCGGAGGAAATCACCACAAAATTGCAATGGCGTGCCTAGTAGAGAAAGAAATTATTGAACGGAAGCGAAGAGAGAAAGCAAAAGAAGGATAAGAAAGGCAAAGCCAGAAGTATGCAAAAGTTGAACAGGCCACAGCTCATCAATACCAAACCACGAAGAACATCATTGAATTAAAACAAGAATAATCATTGAACATAATAGCATATTGTACCACATGCTTGTGTGCAAAATTTTGTCAACCAGGGATCATGTTCCAAAGAACTAAATACGACGCTAAGTCAAAATGGATTAGAACAAATGTGGTTCCTGGACAATCCTCCATCAGTAAAAGTTCTAAATGTTCAGTATAAGCCAACAGTTTCCGAAAAAAGGACGACTACACCTGAATCCACGAGTTTGAATCAAATACAAATCAAATGACTGATAATAAACTGTGTAACACGCTTTATTGCATGTCAAATTTTAGGCTGATAGTTTAAATATTAAACATTGTACAAATATGAAACTTGTTCCACTGAAATATTCTGGGTGGGTACGTACGCAGTTAACATTTCAATCGTATTGATAAGATACATACAAAGTTATTTTGAGTTTTGTATTTTGATGTGCTTTAAACTATGTTACACTTTATTGCAGGTGTACGAAAATGCCCTTGAAACGACGTCTGACAGCTACTGAGAAGACGCGGATTGTTGCAGGTCTCGCAGAAGGCTTATCTGTTAGAGAATTAGCCCAAGAGCTTGGTCGGGATACAAGAACATTGAAGGCGTATGTGAAAAACTCCATCAACAAACCCAGGCAAGATAAAAGTACGCGAAGAAGTGTATCCAAGCGTGCCATCCGAAAAATAGGTAGACAAGTAAGAAACGATCTCGGTAGCGCAAGTGCGATGCCATATTTGAAAGTGCTGGAGTTGCTCCTTTGTCGAGAAGCACCCGGTGTAGGATCATTAAAGAGACGGCCAGAAGTGTTAAGTGCATCGCTAGACCCAACCTGAGCAAGAATCACAAAAAGAAACGTATTTAATGGGCACGGAATTTCATGAAGATCAAGTTCCAAGATGTCCTCTTAACGGATGAGATCAGAGCTACTCTGGATGGCCCCGACGGATGAGCCAAAGTTTGAGTATCTCTTGGAGCCTCTCGCTTGCATCGCATTTGGTCTCAACAAGAAGGTGGCGGTGACATGTTTTGGGCGGGAATCATAGGAAATGAACTTGTCGGGCCTTTTCGAGTTCCAGAAGGTGTCAAACTCACTAGCAACTCCTACACCGCGTTTCTGGGGGAGCATTTTTCAGCATAGTTATATGATCTGACACTCTCACGTCAACGGCGATTGATTTTTATGCATAATGATGCTCCTTTGCATTCACCCAAGGCTACAATTTCGTACCTCGAAACTTTGAGAATTACAGGCCAATAACTTATAACCTGGTCTCCCTTTTCTCCTGACCTAAACCCTATCGTACAGTTCTGTTTGATCATGAAGAGGAAAGTGTATGAAGAGGGTATCTAGTTTTCATCGAAGGATGCCCTGTGGGAAAAGATCAAAACAGTTGCTGGTACATTAACATCTTCCCAGCTTCTTCGACTAACAGCTTCTGTGGACCAAAGACTATTTGATGTCATTTCTAAACAAGGAAGTTACATAAAAAAAAAGTACAGTACCAACAATTTAATTGTGTTTGTTTCAGATATTTTGCTGTTATTCTTTGCTAGCGTGTTTCATTATTATAATAAAATGATAATATAACGATAATACTTTGTTTCATTACCTTAAATTGGCATTTTCGTACACCTGCCATAAAGCGTGAAACAGTTGAAGGCACTTCAAAATACCTAACTCAACATCCCTCTGTATGTATCTTATCAACAATTGAAATGTTAACTGCGTACATGTCTACCTAATATATTTCAGTGGACCAAGTTTCACGTTTATATAATGTTTAATATTCAAAATATAAGCCAAAGATTTGACCTGCAATAAAGCGTGATTCACAGTTTAATATGCAAATTGAAACCCCAACGACTAGCAGCCTCGGTACAGAACAACATCAAGTTATATAGATAGAAGAAAGCGTAAAAACAGATAATGAAATCACAAGCAACCAATTCCAAGAGAAAAACGAAAAAACCCAGGATTTTATCCTAAAATTCTATGCACCAGAAGATTGACCATTTCCATTGAAAAATACGAAATAAATTATCCAAGGCATAAAAAAGGATATTACAAATATGAGTTCGAAGGTCCATACACGGTAATTTAGACATACCTACAGATCTATGTTTCGCTGTACAAAAGGGAATTTTAAGAAAAAGAGGAGTGAAAAAGCAAACTCACCCTGCGACCGTGAAATAAATATAGCGGGACGGCAGTCGCACATTAAAACTTAACTCAAAGTAATATGGGCCAAAGAAGAAAATTAAAGAAAATTAGCAAAATGCTGGAAGGTGGGTACATATAGAGACAGTCTTTATGCAACGCATATATTAAAGAAGATCCAGACATAATATTATTGAATGGCATCAATATTGAGCCTGAGATCAATCCAAAAAAAATATTTAATTATAACATGATAACAAAGACTATGAGAGACAGCAAATCTGATTGGATAACACTAGTAATCTAGACGGACATAAGGTTTAGTAGGCCACAACACCTTGAAAACCCTCCCTCTTAGTCAAAGTAGAAACATCCACAGGCCTACAACGATAATGTCAGTGTATCAACCACCAAGAGGCGATTTTGTACCGTTTCATAACTTCTTGAACATCTTTGAGCATAAAGATGAGACAAAAATTATGGGAGGTCTAAATTTCCGCTCCAGGCCTTCTGGTTATACTAATAACTTGAACAATACTGGGAAAAAGCTAGATACACTAATTCAAAGAAGCATTGTGGAAAGAGTAGGCCCGGATTTTCCAACCTTCTTTGGACCAAGAAGAGCAACCAAACACAATATTGTCTCAGGAACACCAAAAGTCAGATTCAACTAACTCATTGAAAAAGGTTTACCCTCCACCAGTGACCACAAAATGGTCATAATGACCTTTTCTATGGATCCTATACAAGTAAAATGCCCATTGAGAAAGAGTTATAAAACGCGAACTGGGGTGGTTACGCAAATGAACTCGCAAGATACCATCAACCAGACTTAAGCGAGGCGACCTTAGAAGATCTCGACTTAGCTACCGACCACCTACAAAGGGCACTTATCGAAGCAGAAATATATTACGTACCAGCAACAGCATATCAGACTCTTCCGCACCCTCAACGCTCAGCTCAAATTGTTGTATTAGAGATGGAATATAAACTAATTAGAGACGCACTTGAACGTTATGGCCCATTATCGGGGAGCAGAAAACGCCTCCAATCAATAAAAGATGAAATAATCGCAACAACTGCTATAGAAAGAAGAGCGAGATGGGACCGGTTCGTGGAATCTATAGATGAGAGGTTAAACCCAACCAAATTTTGGCAAAATTAAACAGCCAGAGAAATGATACAAACCAAAATATAATTCACCACCAACTACAAAGGAAATTAAACAAGAGAACCTCATATCCCCTAAAGAAAACAAGGATTTTGGAAGAGCTCATGAAGAAAGGGTAGTGCAAGAATTATAATTATTTAGGCATGAAATAATACCTAACCCCACAGCCTCATTATAGTCAATAGAAGAGTAAGGTATCAAACTTGTGGTATCGCAGGAATTAGAAGCAACCACTTTAGCGTTAAACTAAAAGCGCCTGGAAAAACAGAAATAACAATTGAAAACTTATTAAGAGCACCAGGTGAATTCCTTAAGAACCTCGTCGATTTTCATAATGTACGATTATCGCGGGGTATTACTTGATTCCCTAAAGAGTGGGAACATCACATTTTTACCTAAACCGTGAAAACCACCAAATCAGCCAGGAAATTTTAGATAGATAACACTCCTGGAAGTGGTTACCAAACTATTAGGTAAGGTAATAAATAGAAGATTAATCCACCACTTAGAAGAAAATTACCTGATTCCAAAAACCAACATGGATTCACTAAAGGAAGAGGCACGGAAACTGTACTATTTTTTATTTTTTTTTTTAATTTTATGGAGCCCATCTGGCAACTACCCACTTGGGCATAAGTCGCCGAAAAACACGACAGCTTAGAACAAGGCTACTTTAAAGTAAAAATATGAAAACTTAACAATGATATAAATTGGAAAAACTTAACAATCGAAGCAATCTCCGGCAGCGGAGGGAGGTCCCCCTCACCCCGGTGCAGGAGAGTGCAACCTACAAACAAAACAATAACAAAAAAAAGGAACCTTAAATAAAGGGGAGAAGGCCAGCCTCCCCCAAGAAGTCAATAAGTCCACTAATCATGGTGCACGCACTCGTCCCGAGTACAAGGGACAGGCGGTAGCGACCCCGCCCATCCCGGTACCGAGACAGGTATCGTGCGCGTAGATCACCCAGACTGGGACATTCGACAAGAATATGCCGAACAGTCTGGGTGACGACGCAGTCGTTGCAATAGGGCGCATGTGAGCGCTCCATCAAGTAGCGATGCGTCACACGAGTGTGTCCGATTCGAAGACGACAGAAAGCAACCTGAAGCCACCGCGGCATTGGGGAATAGGTCCATGGGAACAGTCGCGGCGCAATGGCACGCAACTTTAAGTTCCCTTCGACCGTCTCCCATCTTCTTTGCCAAGCAGTCCGAAGAGCTGCCCGTATTCCTGCCATGTAGTCGGTGTGAGGAAGAGCGAAACGCTGGTCCGGTCGCAGAGTCCTCGCGGACTCTTTGGCGCCCTCATCGGCGCGCTCATTCCCAGCAATTCCTACATGTCCAGGAACCCAGCAGAAGATAATCTCGACATCTGCCCGGCTCGCCAAAACCGTGGCGTCACGGATATCGCGAACCAGGAGATACCGAGATTCCAATGTCCCGAGAGCACTCAGGGCGCTTTGTGAGTCGCTATAGATCACAATCCGGTCTCCGAACCGGGCACGTCGCGTAATCTCCCGTACCGAGTGGTGTATTGCCACCAGCTCGGCCGTGAAGACAGACGCAGCGCCTGGTAGAGCCCCGCTGACTTCAAACAGAGGGGATACGGCGTAAAAGCCGACCCCCTCTTGGGACTTGGAGCCATCCGTATAAACTAGCACGGTTCCAGCGTGACACGATGTGTGCTCCAAAAAGGTCGAACGCAATACTCCCGGCGCAGTACAAGCTTTGGTAACAGAGGCGTGGCGACAAATAGCCAAATGTGGTACCCTCCAGGGTGGCGTCCTGGGCAAAACCAGGGGCACCACCGGCCCGAGAGCGATATCTACCTCTCGAAGGAGTTTCCTGGCCCTAAACCCAAAAGGCTTAGGGTATGACTGGCGTTTCTCGACGGCATAGGCACCATCGAGATCAGCTGCGGATGCAGTGAGAGCTGTTGGCGACTAAGGGAGGCGCCGGGCTCGCAAGTACAGTCGAGTGATACATTGCACGCGGCGCAGAGCGAGTGGCATCTCCCCAGGATCGACCAACAGGCTCTCGAAGGGGGAAAGTGCGAAAGGCACCAGGCGCAAGGCGAAGGCCGGTGTGGTGGATCGAATCCACCTTCCGCAATAAACGCTTGGCTGCGGATGCATAAAACTTGCATCCGTAGTTGAGCTTCGAACGAACAAAGGATCGATAAAAAAGTAAGGCAGTAGCCCTATCAGCGCCCCAAGCGCTGAACGTCATGGAACGGAGAATGTCCATGGCGCGGGTACAAGAGACCCTAAGGCTGCGAATATGAGCCTCCCAGGTAAGGCGTCGGTCGAATACAAGACCAAGGAAACGGTGCGACTCAACCACATCCAGGCGCACCCCTTTAAGAAACAAATCTGGGTCGGGGTGAAGCCGTGGATGGCGGCAGAAGTGCACCACCTTAGTCTTGGCCAAAGAAAACCGAAACCTGTGCGCTTCGGCATAGCGAGAGACGCGGTTCAATGCCTGTTGGAGTCGACGCTCCAGAGTTGGCATCTGGGCCGCGCCAAAAGAGATCGTAAGGTCGTCCACGTAGAGCGTAGCGAGAACATCTTCCGGCAGCACCGAGGTGATGCCGTTGATGCTCAGGGCAAAGAGTGTGACACTGAGGACGCTTCCCTGCGGGACACCCTCTTCCTGCTCCTTTGGGCCGGAGAGGGCTTCCCCCACCCGTACGCGGAATCGACGATCTTGCAAAAATTCAGATATAAAAATTGGGAGGCGTCCCCTCGCCCCCATCGTGTGGAGAGTCTCCATGATACCGTATCGCCATGCGGTATCATAGGCCTTCTCCAGATCGAAAAACACCGTGGCGTAGTGCTGTCTACGAAGGAAAGCCCCGCAGACGGCATTTTCCAGTCGGAGCAGAGCATCCGACGTGCAGTGGAACTTGCGGAAGCCGCACTGTGTGGAAGACAGATGGCCTCCGCTGTCCAGGAAAAAGGCTAATCTAACATTTACCAATTTCTCCATCAACTTGCACACGCAAGAGGTTAGAGAGATTGGGCGGAAACCGGTCGGAGTAGAGTGATCTCTCCCCGGTTTGCGAAAGGCAAGCACAGTAGCGATTCGCCAGGAGTCTGGGAGAAGACCTTTCACCCAGATCCTGTTGAACAAATCTAACAGAAATGCCATGCCTCGCTCACCTATGTGACGAAGCATGGCGTACGGGACATCGTCCGGACTATGGGCGGTGTCCGCGCACGAAGCGAGAGCGGAACGCAACTCGCTTACAGTAAACTTGTCGTTGAAGGGTTCTCCGCCTCTGGAGGTAAAGTCCAGCCGGCGGCCTTCCGCGACATTATGACGTGCATTGAATGCTGGCGGAGCAGCATCACGGCTAGAGAATGCAGAAAAAGTGGTCGCGAAGGATTCCGCCACGGATGCGGGGTCCGAGATTGCGGTCCCATTCTCCTGTAGAACGGGAGAGGGGTCCTGCGAGAACTTGCCCCGAATCCTTTTGACTTGCTTCCACACCTCAGCTAAAGGGGTCTTCCCGTTAAGTGAAGACACGTATGCCCGCCAAGAAGAGCGGCGGGCGTGCTTCGAAATATACCGGAACCTAGCCCTAGCCCGACGAAATTCAGCGACAGTGAAATCGTTCGGGCGGCGCTTATAGCGCATGTAGGCATAACGCTTCTGTTTGAGGGCCGTCTCACACTCGGCCGACCACCATGGGAGTGGTCGGCGTGCAAAACGGCCAGACGTCCTAGGAATATTAGTCAGGCCCACGGCGATGAGGTTGCCGGAGAAGAACTCAACGGCCTCATCTACCGACCTAAACTCCTCGACTGAGATAGAGAATTCAGTCATTTCCTGAAATGCAGGCCACCGCGCCCGTGCCAAGCACCACCGAGGTGGTCTCTCAGGCGGCAGTTGCCCTGAAAATGATATTTGAATGGGAAAGTGATCACTACCATGGAGGTCATCGACCACCCCCCAATCAAAATCAAGCTGTGCATCAAAAGAGCACAAAGATAGGTCAAGGCAAGAAAATGAAGCGGTTCTCGGACAGTGATGCGTAAACTCATCCACGTTTAGGACACCCATCTCAAGCTCTTCGATCAGATCAGCAAGGACTTGTCCCCTGGGATTTATGGAGTAATCTCCCCAGAGAGGATGCCTGCCGTTCAGATCTCCAAGCAAGAGATAGGGCCTCGGCAACCGTGCCACGACGCGGCGGAAGTCCCCCACGTCGAAGTCAGCTGACGGTGGAATGTACGCAGAAATGATAGTATACCTCCTATCCAGGTGCAGCTGCACAGCCACTGCCTGAAAGGAGGTATCTAAAGAGAAAAGAAGAACGGAGACATCATGCCGGGTGTAAACCGCGCATCCCCCAGCTGGGCCATCCCGCGGTGGTGGGGTCGCAAGAACCTTGTACCCCGGGATGGTGGGAATGGGGCACGCGCCTAGCATGGTCTCCTGCAAAAAGATAGCTAACGGAAAGCGGGACGAGACGAGCCTGCGCAGCTCCTCCCAGTTGGCCCCGAGTCCACGGCAATTCCATTGAAGGAATATGCCCTCCAGGCCTAGCTCGGAGGAGACGCGGGGGCCCTCCTCGAACTGAAGACCCTCACGGGAATGGCCGTACGCTTCCCGGGGGCAGAACCCCGGGCGCTGTTGGCCGGACAAAGTGCTAGAGGCGCTGTCGCCTTCGAGGACTTATTGGGGGAGGTTGGGCTCGCCATGCGAGTCTTTTCCTCCCTCCACCTCGAAATCTTAGGCGGGCGCTGCGGCTTCGGAAGCGGGGGGCCATCTTTTCGAGAAACCACCGTCTCCAAGCCACTCGCTCCACCTCGGGGCGTGGGCGAAGGAGCTGAAGCTCCTTTGTTACTGTCCTCCTTTCGGGGGACAGCTTTAGGAACCCCGGAAGATAGCCAAGCGACCATCTCCAGGGGTGTTGCCTCCTGCGAGTCTAACGACTCGGTGGAGGCGCGTGGCCGTTTTGCCTTGCGGGAAACGGTCACGCTAGGGGAAGAGGGGGGAGCCCTAGTTTTAGCCGGGGCTAGGTATGAACCATTTTTGCCGCCAGCTTTACCAGGGGAGCGCCCGGGTTGGGTAGAGCTCGCAGAAGGGCTCCGAATGGGCGCGGAAACAACCGTGCTCGTTGGCCTGGATGATCCAGGAGCAGAGGGTGCCTTTCGAACTACTGAGGCATATGACGTCCCAGGCAGAGCTGGGCGCGCCAGGACCAAGTCCTTAGCCTCGCGGAATGAGAGTCTATCCTGGGCCTGAACGGCCAGGATTTCTTTCTCCAGGAGATATGCACCACATTGCTTCGAAGAAGCAGGGTGCGGCTCTCCGCAATTGACACACTTGGCCACACACGATTTGGACTTATCGTGTGCGACCTTGGAGCAATTTACACAGACTTCGGGTGACCCCAACTTTGCACTTCTACATGGGCGATTCTTATGGCCTAAGCGGTGACAGTAATAGCACCGCCGCGGCAGTGGCACGAATGCCTTCACGCGGTAGCGGTACCAACCGGCGCGCACTGACTGAGGGAGCTTGTCACAGTCGAACGTGACGAAGAGTGTAGGGGTGGGTCTCGAAGCCCCTCCCTGTTTTCTCATCACACGTTCGACCTTGACCGCCCCATGGTCGGTCAGCTCTAGGGTGATGTCCTCAATGGAGTTGTCAACGAGTTTCCTCGCATAAACTACTCCTTTCACAAAGTTCATGGTAGAGTGCGGCGTCACACTCACCGGGGTGCCGGTAAGTGTCCGAAGAGCACTTATCTTGGCCGCCTTGGCGGGATTCGCTGCATTCGCCAGAAGGCTGCCGTCCGAGAAACGGGTCACCTTCGGCTCTCTACCAATTGCACTAGCTAGTCTTCTCCTCTAATGGATCATGTTGCCCTTAGACAACATGGTGCCATCAGTGGAGCGAATAACGAGGAAGCGTTTGAAGCCAGCGGGCTCGAAAACGCCAGGTAACCTCTGAATGAGGGGCCCAAAAGTCATCGAGGCTCCGAGCTGTGCAATCTTGGTGTTAGTCTTGCTCAGAGGCTCCGCACACGAGGGGGTAGAGGGGCCGGATGTGCCGATCTTGGCTTGGTCGCCTACCAAAGTGGTAGCAGACCCATCCGTCCCCGCAGCCCCCATGGATGGAGAGGAGCCCCGAGTCTTTTTCGTCTTTTTAGTCTTTTTCTTTTTTGGAGAGGAGGGCGGGGAATGAACCCGCTTCTCACCCCTGCCGGCAGAAGCCCCCAGGCCAGATGGACCGGCCTCAGCCAGGTCCCTCTCCAAATGGAGAAGGTCCTGGTTGTCGTAGGGGCACCTGTCGGAGGAGATCCCTCCCCTCCTTGTATTGCCTCATAGCCCTCAGCCATTTGAGGAGGACCTTGCATAGGGGTCGATTCGGGTTCGGTGCTTGGCGCTGAGCCCGAATTCCTCCCCATAGAAGGCCCTACCGTCTGAGGCTGGGTCTCCTCAAGGACCATGTCTATCACAGGAGGGGCCTCCAGTTGGCCATCCCCTCCCAGGACATCGCAGGTCCCCTTGGCAGTGTCACCAGTCTTGTGTGGGGAGGCACAGGCCTTGACCCCGGCGAGGTTTAAAATTCTTGCCAGCAGGTCTTTTGAGGGAAGCGACCGAAGGAGCCTGGCTTCCCTCTCCCCCCTAAGGGGGTTTGCCCTACCGAGCCGCTTCGATGGGGAGCGGCTGGCTAAGGGCTGCCTGCTGGCTTTCTTGGCAGTCCCCTTGGAAAGAAAAGAGGGGACTGCCGCTGGGAAAAGGGAGGTGTCCGAAAGCACCTCCAGAGAAGGGGGTGAGGGGGAGTCCCCTGCACCCGTAGGCGAAGGAAAGGAGTAAGCCTCCTCTCTGGTTAGAGAAATATGGAGGGTCCCCTGTGCAAGCACAGGGGGAAGGACCTCCATTTTTTTGCTGGAGCTGCCCGAGGGCGGCTCCGTTGATGTTTCAGGGAAAGTTGGTGGTTGAGTTTTCTGGGGGGGGTCTTTATCATTGGGCATGGTGATCCTTTTTTTTAACACGGGATGCAATAGCGCACACCTCTCGCAGTAGCCCGGACTGCGAGAGGTGCTTACAAGCCCGGCAGAGCCAGGCGCCGCCATTTGGGACCACACCTCCCGCCTGGTGGCTTGGCAGTCCATCGGCATGGCGGCTCCACCTTGAACACGGCGTAAAATATATAGATTGGGAAGAGGAGAGGAAAAGGGATGTGAGGAAGGTATGGGATGAAGCAGGTTGTTAAAAACCAGCGACCCCAGACCGGAGCTCAGGGGTTAGGGAACATTGTCCCCCACCCCCTCAGCCCCGATGCGGGACGGTTGGCTGAAAGGAAGGTCAGCATCTACCCTGTGAAATTAGAGGCTGACCAGAGAAAGTTGTGGGAGAGGTTGTGTGAAAAGAGAGGAAACAATTGTTTTGAAGGAAGGAAGAGAGGCTAAGCTGGGGCCGGACGGAGCGCTGGATCCCGTCAGCACGGCGGCCAGGATGGCAAATCGCCGCGCCCCTTACGGGGCGGAAACTGTACTAGCCCTCCTCGTAGAGACCTTGGATAAAGTCAAATACGATAAGAATTATACTGATTTAATATTTAAAAAAAAAAGAGGTTAGGTCTCCATCAATCCTAATCAATGTCTATGCGACTATATCAGACAGAACTGACTACATATCTATAGAAGTTTATCAAGGACCAAGTTTTGAAATCAACCACGATGTTTAAGTCCAACATTATTTATCATCTATACCAGACTTTCCAGATCCGATTTTTGAGTCCACAAATTATATACAATTCTCGGATAATATAATCATCATAACCAATAGCCCAAACAGACATGCTCTGCCTGTGGCTGGAATGACTGCGGCGGAAATCCAAAATATAAACAACTATGAGAAAAAATTTAATATTCGTACAAACATTTGTAATTCTACCAATAGGAAGGAGAAAAAAAATCAAGAGTAATAGTGAACGAAAATTCATACAAAGACCATACAGAGGGCAAAGTTCTCGGAATAAAAATAAGAAGTGGCTATAAGAAACATGTAGCAGAGAGAGTAAGTTTGACCAAAAAAAACTAATCAAGATGTACCAAGTCAGTAGTAATAAAATTAAACTATATAATACCTTATGCCACTCAAGCATAATGTACCCAAAAATCCAACTATACAGACTGCATAAATCCAATATTATCAAGCTACAAAGAGTGCAAAATAGCGGAGTACTACTAATAACAAACTCAAGAAGGCAAGAACATCACAGACAGAGAGACCTACAATAATAAATTAAACTAAAACCAATCATTGTTATACTATATAGAGGAGCAAATAAAGTTTGTAAAAATTGGTGATGATAATTAATGAGGAAGAGTAGAGAACAATAGACATACTGATAGACTACAGAGAAACGAATAGGAAAAATTTCAGAATAAGGAAACCACTCAAAACAAAGAACCAGTACTAACCCCCCCATATAGAGAAGATTTATCGATGACATTTTAAACAATGTACCCAACCCAGAAGAACCGCCAAATTGAAGACTGTTTGAAGCTCACTCATGATTGAAATTCACATATGAGGAAGAAGTCAATTCTACTCTCCCATTCCTCGCTGTCCTCGTACACTCGTCACCTCACTGCTTAAAGACTCAGGTTTATGTTCAGCCCAGAAACCTTGAATTCTGCTTAACAGTCTTTAGGAATACCCAGGGCGGTACAAGAAGAGCGTAATCCGGTCCTACATAAATCGGGCCTTCACTGTCGTCAACAAAGGCTACGCCCATCAGATATTAACACGGTGATACGAGATAAGATTGACAATTATATAAGTGAAAATCTCCCGAAAAATAAATATAGACTTATACTACAGAACGGCGATGGACACCACCTATAAAGAAGATGAGAAAATCCTCAAGAGTATCGTCCGACGCAACATCTCACCGACTGATCCAACAACAAAAATAAACTTCATCGTATTTTACAAGACAAGAAAAACGCCTCCTCCCTCATCACGAAAATCAGCTGCCTTGCCCAAACAACCAAACAAGAAGAGTTCAACATTGTTTACCAATATTCATGTCCTGTCGCAGACTGTATGCAGCGCAACTTTCGGTATATAGGCGTGACCTCCAGTACCCTCTTCCAAAGACTGTCCACACATCTGCAGGTTGGCACAATAAGACGCCACTTAGTAGACGAACAATATCTACCTCTGATCAGAACTACTTTAAAATAACACCCAAATTATCTACCATGACTCAAATCTTCTATCGTCTGAGAATGGCTAAAGTAGTATTAATTTACTAAGAGAAACCGGAGATAAACATCCAGCTCCTTCCAGACATCTTGTTGCTCTCAAAACAAAGGTAGCCAGGCAGTGCGTCCCCAAACAGACACCTACTCCAACCCTAACTGCACCACTTTTACCGTTGGCTTTGCCATCTTTACCCGTTGTACTTCAACCATTTATCAATCAATCAATTAGTGTGAAGTGTTGAGTATATATGTGCGTGTGAGATCTAGGGGTATAAAAGAGCGAATAGTAATGAAGATAAAGGAAGTCTAAGAGTTGCAAGTATTGCAAAGTTTCCTGGAGATCAGGTTAATCACTTTCCTGTTTGTAACTTTGTTGTTTATATTATTGTTTTGGTGTGTGCATCTATATTTACATGTATAGTTATACATACATGCATATATACGAGTATGAATGAATCTTTTGCATTCACGTCTTAGAATTTGTTTATTTGCATTATCCTTTTTATGTCCTTGACGTATACGGGTGATTCCCCCCCCCCCCTCAAAAAAATAAACGGGTCTGCAAACACTTTTTGTGATATATCCTTCATTCATTCACTAATCTTGCTTACTTTGCAGGATATGACAGAAGCAACGCTTGTAAACACAAATAAATCTCAATGGGAGCTACATCAAAGAATATACTGCGTCAAACATTACTACAAGACGCTAGTTCAAGAAAGTCCAGGACACTTTCGTGCATCAGTTCGAATGTGAAAAAGCCCCCTCCGAGAGCAGAATTCAGGTCTGGGTAGACCACTTCGAGAACTATGGGACAGTGCAGAACCCCAATGAAGCCAGTGAAAACCGTCCAAGCCATTCAGGAGGCTCCAGGAAGCGTACAGCTGAGCTGGTCGAGAGCGTGAGAGAGTCACTTCAGCAGAGTCCTAAACGCTCTGTGCGCAAGCGAAGTCAGTCCCTCGGTATATCCCATGAGACTTGCAAGAGAGTGCTAGTAATGGATGTAAAGGCCTACCTATACAGAATACAGAGGAGGCAGACCCTTACAGCCTCAGACAAGAAGCAAAGAAATGCTATGGCAGTCAAGATACTGGAGAAGATTCAAGAGACCCAAACTTTCCTTAACCTCCTTTGGACCTCAAATGAAGCTCACTTCCATCTTGAAGGAAAGGTAAAGTCGAAGACAAATGTCACAAATGTCTTCTGGGGGACCTCCAGACCAAATTAGGTATCCACCAAGCCTCTACACTCCCCTAAGTGGACAGTGTGGTCTGCAATCTCAGCCAGAGGCATCATCGGACCCTTCTTTTTCGAGGAATCTGGCGCGACAGTAACAGTCACCAAGGAGCGGTGTGTTGAGATCCTCAAAACCTTCAAGGGGGAGCTGCAGACCCTTTTCCTGTCACTTATGGGAAAATTCTCGTTCAAGCAAGATGGAGCATGCTCTCAAACCTCAAACCTGTCCCGATATTGGCTGAAAGAGAACTTTGGTGGCCGTGTGATCAGTCTCAAGAATTATTTTGACTGGGCACCTCAGACCGCAAACCTTAGTCCTCCAGCTTTATTTCTTTGGGGCTACCTTAAAGACAGATTGTACTTAGGGAGATGCAGGATCATCACGGAACTCAAGGAAACCATCAAAGAGGAGATAAGAGCCATTACTCTGTTGGCTTGTAAGGACGTCATGGACAACTTTGTGCTGCGCCTCAAAAAATTCAAGGAGCTAAATGGAGGGAATCTCGAACAGGTGCTCTAGAATAAAGAAAAAAAGTCTAAAGACTCTCTTGTTTTGATATGATGTTTTTAAACACAATAAAATAGTTATCACCAAAGTTTCATTTAATCTTTGCAGAAAATTAAGAAATGAGGCCTATTGAAAGTTGGGGCGCGTTTTTTGGGGGGTGACCTTGTACTTGGATAATTGTTTTTTCTTTGTTGTTAATGTGTATTTCTTGCATTTCTATGTTATTTGAGTTACTTGACTGTTCTTGTTTTCATCGTTTTTTTGTTTGATGTTGATGTAATTTTTTTTTGTTTTGGTTTCGGATGTTTGTTATTAAGGTTTCTGAATGTGTAGACGGTTCTGACTGCCAATTTGGCTCTTCGGATCCTCCCTTTGACGTGCTTCCTGTACCCGGTAGAAGTACTTTTTATCCCGAGTGCATTCCACTAATCAGTGTAGGGTTAACGTGTATCTCCCACTATCACATCTGCTAATTTATTTCTTCCGAACTCAACAATTTTTAATTTGTCATTGTTGGTTCGGATCTTCCATTTCTTCTCGTAATTGTTGATATTTCCTATCTCCTCAGCAGCCATGCGAGCTTGCATAGGCGCATTGCGAAATCCACTAAAGATGACTTGACTTATAGCGTCAGCGAATTGAAGGGTTAGATCCCCGGGGTTGCTAGGCTCAGGCATGTTGGCTTATATTTAGTATAGAATCGGTGAGAGGCACCTGCCTTAGGACAATCCTGCCTAGATGAAAAAGGGGCCCGGCAGTGTTACCTATACTGATATATGCTTACCTTGATCAAATTACTTAGATACGTCTCTACATACGATGTCGAGATCATCCGATACTTTTTTGCTTATGTAATTTTCTCCGTGATGACACTTATTGCCACCTTGGTGCTTCTTTTCTTCCTTAAGCAGTACTGTTGGTTGTTGTAAAGCGAGTTCTCCTCCAAGTGATCGATGAGTCTTCTATTCAGGATCTTTTCGAAGAGTTTTCCCACAATTTCCAGAAGGGATATTGGGCGATAGCTCTTCTTTCTTGTCGTTGGTTTTCCACGCTTGTCAATAAAAAAAAAATTTCTCGTTTTTTATGTGTCGGGAAAGTAGCCTACATTAAATCAGGTGTTGAAGATATTAAGCATACTTTCCCGAAAGCATCTCGGTGTTTTAACAAAGTTGAGCTTTGTTAGTTCCGACTGACCTGGTGCTCTTTGCTTAAAGGAGTAAAGCACGCTCTCTAGTTCTTCTAGCGTCACTTTATCCTCTTCGTCTTAACCACTGATTACTTGGTGGTTCGGATGCATGCCCTCTATGATCTCGTTCAGCACGTCTATTATTTGATTCTCAAAATCATCGTTGACGTCTTCATTTCAATCTTCACTGGTTTGAAAATCTGTTCCCCGTTTTCTCTGAGAATCTTTCCTAATTCATTTCCCTCTGTTTTTAGTTCCCAGTCTATGGCATCTAGCTACGTTTACCCTTTCTGAGGCATTCCTTCTAGTCTTCTGATTTTTGCCCAGAATTCATTTGGAGTTGCTTCTCTAACTAGTTCGTCGATAGCTTCATTCCACTTTTGTCTTGCTGTTCGTAGATCATTATTTTTAGTTTTTCTTCTATTTCTCATGTACGGTGCATTTTTATCAATGGAGGTTCCCGTAATGATGCTTCTTTGATAAAATTCCTTAAGCTCACGGTGTAAACTTTCCATATGATAGGTTTATTTGTAAGCAGATATTGTTCGGTAGGCGGTTTTGTGAATGGACCGTCTTTCCGCCTCTATCAACTGGTCCTCCAGTTTTTCGATTTCCTCATCAACTTCCTCAAGCATTGCTTCGTCCAAATTGCTGGAATATAGATACTGAGAAAGCGCTCGTAATTATCCCAATTTGCCCTTTTGTAGTCCTTTCTTGTGCGGGCTGGACTTAATATGAGTTTAACCTTGATTTGTAGGTTAATCCCTATATGATCGCTACAAGTAATAACATCCAGGGTCATGGGGTAATTGAAAGGGAAGAGAAAATTGGCTACGAAAATGTCTGGCTAGGTGGTTGATCTTTCCGTTATGAAGGTTGGAAAGTCGGGGCGCAGTCCCTAGACGATGTTCCTGTCCAAGAGGGTGTTTAAGCATTTACCTATTCCATTCTACTAAGTATACCAGAACTCTGCACATCGAGCATTCAGATCCCTCATTAGAATGCTGGAGACTCTCCGCCCGAATATACTCGTGAAGGTTCTGGTTTCTGATTTGAATGTACTGAATTCCCTTTTTTACCACAATGGCTGCTCCGTACTATCGTTCTTGCGAGTGGCTTACTGTCAACACTACTTAGTTCCATATTTTGATTATTTCACTATTAATTTTGACTTCGTGTTCTGAAATTAGGATTATATCGGCCTCTATGTTTCTAAAAATATTTCCTCACTGCACTCTTTTTGTTATATATCCATCGGTGTTAATACTTAAGATTCTTAGGTTGTCTCTATCCAGGGTCAGATTTTAATTTATCTCTTTTAGAATCTTAGGTTCCTGTTAGGGACTGCCTTTGGAGGTGGATATTTTTTGGTTTTTCTCCGTAATTGTTTCCTAGCAACTTTTCTTATTATTTTTTTTAATAGGGATGTGGTTTGGGATCTCCTTCTTGAGGCACTTTGCAATCTATTGTTATTAATTGGCTCGCTTTCCTCTTCAGAGTCGGACTGCGAGTCATTTGCACTGCTCTCTTTCTCTTGGGTCCAATCCGTATCTTCTTCAGATGTTATCTGCTGCTCTTCGCTTTCAGAGGTTGAAGGTTTGGTTTGGGTGACAGCGATATTCAAATTTTGGCCGAGTCTGGGGTTTTTGCCACTTTATCTGTCTGCAAATTATTGGATAGAGCATCGAGTTCAGCTCCTTCTCGTATCAACCTAGAGTCCCATGTTCCTAATGTGTGCGTGAATAATACAAGTTAGTATTTTCACGTTCATGTCGCTGTTCAAGGTTGCCGTGGTGTTCACCATTTGAGGTATGGATTTATAATCTGCAGCCGGGTGGCTCTGGTTGCTACGAGTTCTTGCTTCCTCTTCTGTTCTTTTGATTATATCTTTTCTTTTGGGACAGTTGAGGGCCATCGTCCACTGTTTTTTGCCGCAATTGATACATTTCTTAGTGTTTGAGGCACATTTTTCAAAGTGGTGACCTTCTTGACCGCATTCGGAACAAACCTTTTTATCTTTGTTGGGGCAATTGTAGCTAGTGCTGTTTTGCAGTTTGTAACAGGAGAAGCACATCTGGGTATTGTGAAACTTGTCTTGTCCTGTTCGATGTTTTCCGAGGAAATCCTAATGTTGAAAGCGATTAATCCCTCGGTTTTTGCCTTGATTGCCATTTCTGTTGATTCAAATTAAATTATAAACACATGGATTTGGTTATTAAAGGTTAGGAGTTGTTTAATTTTGACCCATGTGTGGTTTCTTTCTATTTTTTTTTTTAATTCGGGACTCCATATTCCATAGAATGGAAACGGTTGCTTGCCCCTCCATAATTCTGGGCGGTAAACCCACATTGATAAAGCTATTAGCTTCCTTCACGGGGTTCGCAGTCCGTCCCTTTTCCCTGAAAGCCCCTGAAATTGATTTCTGCTGTGGGCTACTCCTAAAACTAGCTCTCGTCAATTCGCCCAATTATGCCATATCACAGTCAACTGGCAGAGTTAGAACGAGGGTTATGAGCACTCCAGGTCTACGATTGCATGGCTCCCGCCGGCTGGAAACACTGTAGGAAGCTTAAGCGATCATATCGGTTTCACGTGAATGAAGAAAAAAATGTATAAATTCTCTCTTTTTAAAAAAGCATCCGGGCTGCTGCTTCAAAATGGGCTGGGCTCAGCAATCCTTACCTCTAACTTAAGAATGAAAAAGAATAAGAATATTACTCGGTTTAAGAACTTTAAGTATATACGTCAAGTACTCTCAGCCAATAACGTTACTTATTCAAGGATTTATGCTGTCCAAATTTGGAATTTTAACTTTAATTTTTCTCTTTCAACATCAGACTGTACTGTACATTGAATATTCCTCACCTCAAATTAGTTGAAAAAAAGTGTATAATGTCTAAATGTAGTTTGTATTTATATAGCTCAGGTTCATTATGTTTATCAGAAATTATTATAGTAAATAAGTGAATAAAAAAATGATTAAATAATGCGATTAAGTGTAGAAATCAATTTAGAAAAGGTTAAAACAACGTTAAGTGAATAGAATGATAAATATAAGTTACTAATAAATATCAGATATGATAATAGTGAACTACAAGAGTGAAAATAATAAATGATTGATATAAGTACTAATAAATATTAGATATGATGATAGTAAATTACGAGTGTGTAAATAATAAAATAAATTATGAAAGTATTAAAATGAAGTGATAAAAGATATTAGAGTAGTTAACAATAACTATAAGTGATACTAGAATAATTAGTAAGAACCAGATGTGATTGAAATAAACAACAAAGAATAAAAGAGCAAATTAAATTAGAAATATGTAAATACTAAGGTAAGTAAAATCGACTAATAAATGGTATAGGATTATATTAAAATTGAATATTGTGAAAAATTACTTTAAAAATTTTAAAATAATTTTAAATAACTAAAACGAAAAAAAAACTATTCATGGATTCTATCTAGAAAATAAGTGATGTAAAGATTTGAAAATATGACCTTCCCGATAATTCTCCGCTTAATTTTACTAAAAACAACACTATTACCATTTATTTTTTTACATATATGTATTTAATTTTAAATATTTGTAAAAACTTATTTTATTTCTTTCTCTAATAAATCTTGAAATCTTGTTTATCAGTGTAGCCACAGAAGATGACCAGTATGGTCGAAAGGTGCCTCGGGTAGAGAATAAATAATGAGTTATACTGAGTGTCGAGGGACGAAGGCGTGTGACCAAAAGTTATCTAAAGGTACACACTACTGTACACAAGACAAGCACTATCAGAGCTGCGCTCGGGTACAATTGAATTGGAAAAAAAGGTAAGGACCTTCTACTTAGAGTGCGATATTATTGGTTGGCTTTTTAAAGGGGACTACGTTTGGCAGGTACGTCTCAAGGGTTATTCGAAAGATAAACACCTCTACAAAAATAAACTTTAGTACAATTAATAAGAATAAGGGCACATATAAATATGGAAATATAAATAATAATCAGGATAACAAAAGAATATTATTATAGGCAAAAATTAAGGAAACTAGGTCCGGAAAAATATATAAGTGATCCAATAAGTTAGATTGAATAAAAAATTTAGCAAGTCTATTGGCTTTACACCAAATGGGGAATTCTTCTTAGAATTGGGAACGAAGAGGTGGGACTTACGAGGAAACGACTAATGGTTACTTCTGGAGAGATGAACTGGGGATGTGGAAGACCAATGGCTAAGTCTTCGTCGATGGATTCTCGATGTGAAGGCGTCCAGAGAGACTCCGAAGGGGGTTGAGATTACCTCGGCTCCAGGGAGAAGTACTCACGAAGTCGAGATTCGTCTGTGAACGGCAGGAAGTCTCAATCAATGTAGTGAGAAGAAAGAAACCAAACACAATCTTCCGGGGTATAAACAGGTTTCCGTAATCTTTCTCTAAATCAGGGCGGATTACACGAAGACGATCTGCTGACGAGATCACAAAGGTGAGGGGATCACTTCACCGGAGACAAATACTGAGGGCTGGACGAAAAGAAGCGCGGGTTCTCTCTATCTGCTGATGATTTGCAGACATCAACTTAAATAAGAGCCACAGCCATGATCTAGAGATGGCTTCACGCACGATGGCTTCCCACGGGGATACCGGACGTGGCTTAAGCATACATGGTCTTTGATAATTTCGGGTATCGACGAGACGAAGGAAATTAAGCGAGATTCCCAAGAGATATCAGACGCGGTTTACGCAAACATGAACCTTTATAATTTAGGGCATTGACGAGGCAAAGGGGAAATAAGAGGGATTTCCTTCTACCCTAACAGGGGAAAGATAGATACGGTTGACAATCAAAGGAGGGGGGGAGAGACGGTGATAAAGCACCCCCAAATTAAACACAGTTGCGTTGATCTGTCTTGTCCAAGGAAATTCCCTACTTCCACAATACGACCCAGTCAACCTGTCCAAAATGATTCACCCCGTGTGCCAAGAAAGTTTTATTTTTTTTGCTGTATAGGTTCTTCGAAAGCTTTCATCTTTTCTGCCTTTTTTTCTCCATATGTATCTCAAAGTCTTTTAAGATTCAGACTATCCTTCTAGCTCCTTGTAACCTTAATGAACATTTCGTGACTCCTGAAAGCCATCTATATGTTTCTGCATCTTTGTTGTATGCAACTCGCAGTCGTTTGTTCTCTTCTTAATTTGCTCCACTTAGTTAGTCACTATAAATTCTTCTTTTTCACTTTATGTTTTCGAAAGAGCGTTGTGGGCTAATCTCTTCCGTAAAATCTGCTTCAATTCTGTAAAAACACTCAATGAGAGTTATATAACTTATTTATTACTATTATCTTAAAATTAAAAGATTTTTCAGAACTGTAACGAAAGAGTATGCTACACCCAAGAAACCAACTACCAAGGGAACCATCTGATCAAAACTATGTACGGGTTAAAAACACACATAAAAGAATAATGCAGTGAATTAGAACTATAAACATGTCATTTTTATGGAAATGTAAAAATGAATCAAATATATATAGCATTTTCTTTCGTTATTTTATTCCCCAAAGTCGTCGCACTTAATTATTAGCTAACGAATAGATATATATTATTTGGAGTTAAATTCTTAAGTTTATAAGTCATTGCATTAAAAAAACAAAATATACAACATTAACAACACAAATCAATTTAACACAACAACAGCAAGGTCGCGTTGCTTTCCAGCAAAACTTTCAGCTTTTCCCAAAATTATATCCAAATATCTTCAATCATGAGTTAAATGGACTATAAGAACTAGGCCATTAGAAACCTTTTCGCCTACTTTAATCCTCTGCCACTTAATTTTCTCCGATTCTCTCCACTTTTTCACATTTTATCGCATCCATTTTATCCAAATTACCCTGAATATTACAGAAAAAGTGAAAAAAGCTACCTTGCGCATGACATTAAGGTCAAGAATATTAGAAGGCCATCCTGCATTTAATCATTCTGTAAAATTCAAATTTGGAAGGAAATGGAGTAAGAAAAAAGAAAAAATTCAGGTTATATGAGGAGAATCTGCCGAATTTTCGGGTCCATTTAATAAATATCAAGTGAAATATAAAGAATCAGTTTTATATTAAAGAAAGATTTAATAGACTATCTCCCTCTTTCTGTTTCACTCTCTATCTCTCTATTTATATCTGTCTCTATGTTGTCTCTATGTTACTGTCTCTCTCTCTCTCTCTGTCTCTTTCGCTCTCTTGCTCTTTATATCTCTCTCTGTCTCTCCCCATCTAACTTTTTGTATCTCTCTCTCTGTGAACCTCCATATCTGCCTCTCTTTCATTGTGTCTCTCTTTTTCTCTGTGTCTGTATCATTCCCACTGTCTCTATCTGCCTCTATCTCTGTCTCTCACTGATAGTGTGGCTTTATTTGTCCCTCTTTGTATGCCTCTGTCTGTCTGTCTGTCTGTCTCTCTCTTTGTATACTTTTCACTCTCTCGCTCTTTATCTGGACTATATATGTGTCTCTGTCTCTCTCTTTCTGTCCCTCTCAATATTTGTTTATTTCCTTACCTCTCTCTCTCTCTCTCCCTCTCTAACTCTACATTTCTCTCTACAAGTGAATCACTCGCGAGAGGATTTGCGTATTTTGTGAACTTGAGGTGTGAATAAAAAGGTAACTAAAGGAAGCAGATGAGCGTCACTGCTATGAGATGGACGTAGTTAGAAACCACGTTGGCCAATTAGGAGAGAACTCCCCCAAGAGTTGACTGAGCTCACAAAACTAATCAGTCATCTCTAGGAGGAAGCTGCAAATACTCAAAAGTGCTTCAGCTCCATTTCACAAGAGATAACTGCTGCCCCATATAGAGGGTGTGGTAATTCTCATGGAAAGTCAAGCAATGATTGGAGAGCAAGGTACAATGCGAAAGGCAGTGATGCTGTGTTAGAAACAGATAAATGGATTAAACTGACTGGTTCTGAGTCAGAAGAGGTTGGTGCCGAGGGTCCTCTGAGAATATGAACGGTGGTAAGGCTTCAGTAGAGAGGGAAACTTAGGAAGCTTTAGCGGTTCGGTCAATGAAGCAATTGGGAGTGAGGAGAAGAAGGCGAAGATCTTCTCAAGGAATTCGGTTCTTGTCTAGATGGTGAGTGGAGCCAATCTCTTTCTGCGAGGATAAAAGATTGTACACACTAAAGCATATTGATTAGCTCAATGACAACTGCGTAAGATCTTCGCGCAAAGACCGATAAAGGTTTGCTAGTGGGTATGTTAGCTCGTAAGTTCACTAGTGAGCATGTACTCAGAAAACTTAGGGTTATTAATAAGCGGTTAGGATACCTATGTGCCTTGATAAGAGTAAAGTTTCTTGATCTGTTTAACCATTTCTTTGGACGCGACGAGCTGTAAGCTGAGAATGGGGGCATCACAAGACTTACACGTCTGATACTTTCCTGATAACTGTTGGCCGAGTCAAGTCAAATAGCGGAAGTAGAGGGAATAGCTCGAAAAAAAGGAAGTCGCAAAGAGTAGCAATGCGAGCGGTTCATGGGCAACTGGCGGATGAATTTAAACCGCAGCCTACCCAGACGATGGCTGTTTTTCAAAGAGGTTTTTTAAAGAGGTAAATTTCGGGTCAAGTCACAGTACATTGGTCGAGGGGATTACGGCGCTTTGTGCCAGCAGAGAGAATCCTGGAGCACATAAAACGGAACCCTATAGCTAGGGTGATGGCCCTGGTAATTTCCTCCCCTCAGGGGACAACGCCCTGACCTAACTGACCTGACCTAAAATTTAACGCCCAACTATACGAATATATATATAAGTGCGTCAATATTTTGAGGTCATTTGTAGGAATGTAGAAAATGACGCATAACACCTCAGAGGAAAGCTGCATTTAAATGAAAATTCAGTACAGAGAATATTGAGGATCCTTATAACACGCTTATTCAACAAATACACCATAATCATCACTGAGTGCTTAAATTTGGGGTCTGAGACGTTGAATAGGCTGAATATAATGTTCTTTATCAATTTCAGACATTCGTTTTTTTATAGCGGACATGAGAGATTGAATGGTGTTCTGGCAATTTTTATTGACTTCTCTTTCGATGGCACCCCATACTAAATAGTCCGGTGATTTTAAATAGGGCAAGCTATGAGGTAATCAGTATTGACTATTAAGCCCTGTCAAAATGGGGGAGAGGGTGTGACATCTTCCTCTCTCCTAATGACTTCTAGAACCACAATACTTGCTAGAACCTTGGTATGCATTACAATTAGAACTTCACTTGGCCCTTTGCAAAACCAAATATCATGCATATGTTTTACTTCTTGGTCTTGATTTAGGTTTTGCTTATCTGAAAAAAACAAAGCATTGCAGTTCTTTGATATTTTCAGATGTAGGGCAAACGCTTTGAACCGAACCAACAATTCTCTTTCGTCTTACACGATATGAACTGACCTTTCCGAATCACATAAGACTTATAAAGGCTATATTCATACACAACTCTTCTGATGGTGCATTTTGAAACCTTCAAGAGCTTTTCAAGAGCTTTGATCGAATTTTATGGGTTTTCTTGTATTTTTGCCCTTAGTTTCCTCACAAAATCTTGTGTTCTGATGGTAAAAGAAAGCTTTGAAGGTGATTTGCGTTTTGCTGTTAAACTTGGATACCTATCAGCAGATTCCAAGGCTTTTCTAAATTTGCCAACGAAGGGTCGGGCAACTTTCAAAAAGCAAGCAATCTCTGTATCATTATGCTGAACTACTATGGCAACAGCGTGCCTTTTCATTTTTTTTTACATTTTAATTCAACTCATTATTAGAGCTCTTCAAGTTGATTTGTTCAAAACACTCACGCACCCTGTATAAATGAAAATATAGGGATATATACATATTTATTTCTGAAAAAGAGAAATAAAAGAGACTGCGGAAGAAAGATAGAGAGAAAAAGAGACAGATACAGGGACAAAAAGAGATTTAGAGATGGGTAGACAGAAACAGAGCTATATGGGGAGGCATAGGGAGAGAAAGAGACACACACACAGGGAGAATCAAAGAAAGAGACCAAGAGAAATAAAGAGATAAAGACATTGAAAGAGACAGAGAAAATGATAGATATATAGAAGTATAGCAAGAGAGAGAAAAAACAGACAGAACAAAGACCTAACCGAGAAAGATACAGACCCTCCTTTACCTGGTTATAGCTAAACTCTTTGTCTAGCTGCCTTTTCCTCCTGATTCTACTGCAATTATAATTCCATTCTAAACCTCTCATCTTCGCTCTTTCCCCATACAACTAGTCCATCAGGTAAATGCTTCTCTCTCTCAATTATCTGCTAACCCAATAACTCCAGGCTCTGCCCCGACTAACGGTTCCCAGGGACATCAAGTCAATGTTTTATTTAACAAAAGTTTCCCTAGTGGACTTGAATTCGAAGAAGGAACTGTGAATGGGTGTCGGTTGTTAACCCTTGTGAGAGACACCGGGTGCACATGCGTCGTAGTGTCGGAAAAATTGCTCCTCCTAGTAAGCCTTGTTCACGAAATGTATGCAGTATTCCACGACTACTTGGGGCGCGCCAACCGGTTCCCCGTGGTTCGTTGCTACCTAGATTGCAAATACTTCACCGGTTGGGTGGAGGCCGTTGCAGCCCGCATTGATTTCTGCACCGTGTTGGTCGTCCAGAACCCTCAAATCTCCCCTAATCCTGTCGCCCATCCCGTCCTTAGGAGGGCTCAGGCCTTAAAAGAGATTACAACCTCCATGCCTTTAGAAACTCCGTTTGCCCCCGAATTTGCGTCGCATCATAACAAAGAGTTCGCAAGTAAACAGAAGAATTGCTCTTCTCTTCAGCCCCTGTGGGAAAATCCCAGCAGGATTTCCCCATCATCCTCGACCTAGGATGATGCTAAGACTTGTTTCCTTTGCATCATCGTTCTCGCGTTGCACAGGTTCTTTGCCTTGCCTATGATGAGTTATTGGCTGGCCATTTCAGCTACAATAAAACCACCCAAAGAATCTTTCGATATTTCTTTTGTCCCGGCGTGCCAAAGAAATTAAAGAATTTTGTCGATCCTGTGATATTTGCCAAAAGACGACGGCAAAAGGACGAATCGCACCTGCACCCCTGCAAAGCACTTTTTTAGAGTGGCTATCGACTTGATTGGCCCAATTTAACCCCCGTCGAGCAAAGGACACTCTTGTATTTTCACGCTCGTGGACTTTGATACGAGGTTCCATGATGCAGTTCCCCTTAAACGAATCAATAGCATAACGTGCGCGGAAGCATTAATAGCTGTTTTCTCGAGTCGGCATCCCTAAGATGATATTGTCTGGCCGAGGCAGACAAGTTATGTCCGAACTCATGGAATACGTGGGAAAACCTCTCCTGATAGAACCTCTCTTAACGATCCCTTTCCACCCTGCTGCTAACGGAGTCTGCGAAAAATTAAACCGGACTCTGAAGACCGTCCTGAAGAAGCTGTGCCACTCTCAGCCTCAAGAATGGCATCGGTATCTGCCAGTCGCTCTCTTTGCGTGCCGCGAGATTCCTCATATGACTTTAAGCTTCGCTTCGTCCAAACTCCTTTATGGGCGAAACGTCCGAGGCCCTATGGGTATTCTCAATGAATGATTCGCAGATTCTCACCTCAACGAAGAGATTAAAACCACGTATTTGTACGTATTAGACCTGTGGAACCGCTTAGAAGAATGCGCCTAAATCGCGTATAAAAATACGGATCTTAATTTGGAGAAATACCGAACTTATTTAGACATAAAGGCAAAAGATCGACCCCTCAAACCCGGTGATAAGATATGGGCTCCTCCTCCCCACTGAATCTTATAAGCTTCTTTCACAGTGAAAAGGCTCGTTTCCCATTTTAGAAGCACGAGGACCTTGTGAACTACCTCATTAAGACCCTCTTGTGTAATAAGTTATACCACATAAACATGCTTAATCGATACCACGCCGTGCGTGTATTGTCGCTTGACGAAGAGGCGATGATGGAAGCCGCCCCCCCCCTTCCTGTGCCTCTCAATCTGATACAGAGAGTTTGAATCCAGTTAGATAAGAATCTCCCCTACCTACACTCCCCCGTCCAGGAACTCGATTTAAACCCCCAATTGGAACCCACGCAAAGGGCTGAACTGGCTAAGTTATTAGCGGAATTTGTGAACGTGATTTCGGAAAAGCCAGAATGTGGGCGTCATTTCTTACGTGGCATCTCTCTGAAAACACAGCAGCCTGTTCGCAGTAAACCGTACCCCTTGCCTGTTCATCTTCATATGACCTTTAATTCCGAAGTTGGATATCATTGAGCCCCCCACCTCTGATTTCTGCACCCCCATTGTAATGGTAAGGAAGCCCGATCAACCTTTCAGAATTTGTGTAGATTTTAGGAAAAATTTAATTCCGTAACAGCTTTTGACGCGGAACCAATCCCGCTCATTGATCACAATCTACACCTGTTTGAAGATGACAAGTTTATCTCAGAAATAGACCTATATAAGGCATATTATCAAATTCCCGCCTTACGCCCTGTTAAAGAAACAATCCCCAGATCCCATCGTGTGGAACCCCAAGGGATCTGCTTATTCTGACAAACTTAAGGAGAGGCTCACTTCTGCCCCCATTCTAAGACTCCCCAATCCGTTCAAACCCTTCCGAATCAGGACTGACGCGTGCAACGAAGGTTTAGGATGCGTTTTGTTGCAATACGACGAAGATTGCAACCATCTTATTGTATACGCGAGCCGCAAGCTCTCATCGCGTGAGAAAATTACATTACCATAGAATTTGAGGCTCTCGCGATAGTTCGGAGGGGGGAGGGGGTACAAAAATTTTAAAATGTATTTATTGGGAAAGGTGTTCGTGATCGAAACGGATCACCGCCAATTAGCCTGTTTAAAAAACAGTAAAAGTCAGAACGGTAGACTCATGCGATGGAGTTTACTGTTGATGGAGTACCAATTTCGTATTTTTTATTATCTAGGTTCCGAAGATTGTATGGCTGACTCCCTTAGTAAGAACCCCATAGAGGAGCTTTCCCTCACCTCGTAAGATCGAGTCACCGAGGGTGTCTACTTACAATTGTATATATTATTATGCTTGGTCCCTCTGTATATATATTTCTTTTAATTATTTTTTTTCTTTTCTTTTGTAATTAATTGTAATTCTCACCATGTTTTGGGGTTATTATTGTTACTTATCGTTGATTATTCCGTTCCACAACATTATATGAATTGATTTTGTTCGCGGCTATTTAGGTACAAAGTTAAAGATTCCTCTATTACCTTGTATCCCGTCAGGTAAATTGTTTTCTATAATTCCTATCTCTCCCATTTTGGAGGAATGACATTTCCCATCCCTAACGTATCTGTAAAATTTCATTTATTACACATCGATCACACATCTAACCTATGCCCAGAGAAAGAACAGAGCTGTTCGCAATGTTGCTTAGATAAGAATGCGACGAAACCAAGAAGACGTGCCTAAATTAAGAAGGTACTAACTGGAATGATAGCAATTGCTTAATCAGAACGAAAGCAAATCATAAAACGGAAAGACAAAAGAAAAATACGCTAGAGAAAATAGAAAAATGGAACCTATGCAGGTGTGATGAAAGCTACCGATACCGAGATGAAAGAAGCAAAAACACACATTATTTTATCTAATAGAGCTTTATTAGAGGTTTTAGCGTGTATTTTATACGAACACATCATGTACATTATAAAACCAGACACATTCGCGACAACACAACCATATGTTAGAAAATATGGTTTGAAGATGTGGTTTCCTGAGATCCCACCATCTTCGGAAAAGCTAAACATAAGTGTCACCATAACATTGGGACAAGGCAACCAACAACAGAAGGAAACAAGTAAGAGACATCAATGAATCTAACTAAGAGGAAAGCACGACTAATTATGAGAACAAAAAACAAAAATGACAAGTGAATTGAGACATTAGAATTTAACCACAAATTGCATGTCAGCAAATATTACTCTCTCACAGGAAAAACTAAGCCAATATTATCAAGGCCGCAAAGGAAGGCACATGCAAATGTACCTACAAAAGTAAATTGGATGAATAAGATGAACGCGACATAAATATGATGTTCCTTCAGGATAAATTTAGAATATATCTTGAAGATGGCGTCAACCTAAACTACAACACCTTTAACGCTCTACTATTTTGCAAGTTTGGAACTGGACAAATATAGCCTATGCGTTGGCTGTAAAAGCCTCACCTCAGCGTTAATAACCCCTATTCTTTAGCACGTTAGCAACATCATCCAGCGTTCACTAATTCAAGGATCCTGTCCATGTCATACGCAAGGAAAAGTAACGTGGTCTTTCTGGAGATGCCTCGCTCCTTCCAACTCGCTCGATCAAAGCAATCTGGTTCTTGGTCAGCTAGCTCTTCAAATACGTCCTCATAGCCGACCCCTTTAGCAACGCCCAACATAAAGTGTGAGATCCCCCGAAAAATTGTGCTGTTGAACGTCATTTTGAGCGTTCAATTTGGTGCTCTACAAAGGATCAGGCAGTTTTACTATAAGCCAAGAGTCCTAAAACAAAGAATTATAACATTTGTAGAGCATTTATCCAATGTACATCCTTGCTACCTCAGGTGGACAGTGTATGAAAAGAACGCCTTATGCAGGTGGGTTCGAACATGCAAAGTAACCTTGTAATGAAGGACTTCGACGTTCTCGAGGCTATTATCTCATTCGATTTGGGTGGGAAGATGTGTTTTCATCCTTTTCTCTCCCCTCTTCCTACAGGATCCAGAAACCCGATAAATCCCTTGGCCCGGTAATTTACCGAAACTTAAAAAGGACGGGTTATTTATTCTCCGAAGCCCAGCAGAATGGTTTTTGCTTCTATACCATTTGGCTTTTTTTTCGCCCCATAGGAAGCTCGCTCAACTTGGCTACATTACATTAACCTATTTTGTCATAGTTTGACAAAATATTATGGACTACAGTTTCGGAGCGCTTGACAGTCTCTGCAATGGCCCCACTTAAAAGACCATCTTGGTTGTGCGGCGTTGCGATCAACTCGCGAAAAGTTAAAAGTGAGACACACTAGATTGAACTTAAGTTAGTTGCCATGTAAAACAATGCTGGTTCTTTCTACCCAAAACCTAAACGTTCAGATCATTTATGGACACATCAATTTTTCTGTTAAATTGTTTATCTGCTGATAACTTAGGTTTCATTAATCTAAACTTGCATAACTCTCATCCATTCGTAGGTAATACCTTTAAGTTATATTAAGCTAATTCTGGAAACCTTTGATCTTACCTGCCAAAGAATACGGAGGTGTGAGAAAAATACAAGTGTTCTGATCATTTGTGACCTGTACTGCATATATATAATATTTTTGTTTCTCTTCAATACACGAATAAATTTAGACTACTATTTTTTTTTTACTGTGGTTTGCACTTTTCGGAAGAAAAGTGCCGATCAATCTCGGCTTATTTTGTTTTTTGTTTATCTGCGTGGACATTTATTTTCATTTCACTATACATCAACCTTTCTCAGATGCATCTATTTGGTTTTTCTTATTTTAGCTCTAATATCTGCCCACAGAGGTTAGGAATTTTGAGCAACTTCGGAACAGTAACATGAAACGGAATACTAATTATATCATTTGCCTGCTACGTTCCTCTCCAGATCACCCAATATCTCGAGCGTTGAATCCAAATTTTACAAAATGATGGAAGAAGATGACAGCGCAGTGGATTCATGAATTTTATTATCCATTTTACCTCAAATTTTTGTTGATAGATACCTTAATTGTATTATACTCAAAATTAGATGGGGTTTTAATGGATTTAGCTTTTTCTAGATTTTGAGTAGTACTAAACCCCGACCTTAGCACTCTTACGTTTATTAATGAAATGAATTGATCTATTTCTGCATCCTGTTAAGTTTCTCCTCAAATTATTATTTTTTAAAACGATTTTCTTCTTTGTATGTTCTTTGCATACTTTCTTGCTATCATTACATAATCCCAAATTGGGTAGTAAATAATAAAAGTAAACGGGTTTACTTTATAAGAGTGAATACCTTGATGCTCGATAAAACACCAGGAGAAAAATATGTCAGTTCAGAAAACTTCTTGAGAACGAAAGCAAATGTGCTAAAAAAGAGTGAAGTACGAATTTCGTAATGAAAAAGGATATTAAATCAAGTAAAATAATTGTTTTTCTTATGAGAGAGTATATTATCTCGATTATATTCTGAATTTAGAACAAGCCATATTTCACATTACATAATATGTTATGAAAAAAATGGTCCTTACTATACAACTGTTCTATGCACATCCAATATTTACCATAATGGACTGCAAGGTTAGATTAGGTAAAGTAAGGCTAGGTTTGATTTAATGTTAATAAAAGCTTTAATGAGAACGACATTTAATGTTAAGATGAGACAACTAGTTTTAAAACCGAATAAAAACTAACAACTTATTGTCCCAAGTAAATATGTATTTATAGGTAAATAAAGAATTCAAAACAATAACATAAGCAAAACAAGAAGTCATACAAAAAAAATATTAATGACTAAGAGAATGGTAGTCCCATTTGGGGAAATAGTTACAAAATAGTATGAGCAAGTGATTACTATCTAGTATACGGTTCTCAAGCTAGTACCTCGGTTGAACCTAAAGTTAACTTTTGAGAGATTCAATTTTGGGATGGAATCGATTATTGCGGCTATCAAAATCGTCGTTTGAGGTATCAGTGAATTCTGTTTTATCCCAATCGATGCTCTGCTCAGGTATGCTCATATTTCCAAATAAGGCTTTAGACTAAGTGCCAGTGAGGACAGATTGTTATAGATGTTTCATTGTTCAATATTGAAAAATATATGGCGGCAAATGCTATTTATATCATTTCTTCAAAAACGAGTTTAAAAAGAATTTTCAGCTTATTTGATCGAAAGTTTGGCACCATCTTAAAATCAAATATTTTACCAGCGTTCAACTAAAGGGAAGGGATAAAGTAAATATTCCTAATCTCAATATGACTGCGAGAATAGAGTTTCTATATCGTTTATTCATGATTATATGTCAGAATAAACCTCGACATTACTTGTCATTTTGTTTCTAAATAACTTCTATGTTCCAATAGGTTTTGGGGCAAATCATCCAGATGAATCGAAATAAATGGGTATCTTGCACTTGCATACCTACTTTGAGTATCCAACAAATGCAACCAGCCGTGAAGTCGTTATTAATTCCTATGGAATCTTATACACATATTTCACTTAGATATTTGCATCAGAAAGTAATTATTGCAGCACTCACTGTCAAATCATTCTCTAATCTATTGTTATAAGAGAAAAAATCCTGTAACCAAAGACATTAAGTTTAAATTATTCATTTGTGTACGTTAGATCAAACTATATACAGGGTGAGGTGTACGCTGGATCTTCAAGAAGATATTAAATTTTGAACAAATTTGCGCCTTATTTTTAAGCCATATATATTAATTTTAACGCCTGCCTTCTTTGATTCTTTTAAGATTTTTCTTTTTAATCTTATTTTACTTTATCTGCTCTCTTGATTTAGATATCCAGTGTACACCTTGTTTTCTTTTTTTTAGGTTGACACCTTTCTCCTTTCAAACAAATATAGTATTCCTACTTTATATTATCTTCCTAAACTTATCTTTTTCTTATTCTTCCGGAATTTTGATTATAACAGAGGCTTCGTATTTATCTGTTTTTAATGTGAGAGAAAAAAGAACATCCCTTGGCTAGCGGATATTGCCCCTCGAGGGAAAGTACAAAGGAAGGCCAAGGGGCTGAATGAATGGCCGTATAATAATGAGCACCTTACAAAATTGGTAATAATGAGTACCATACAAAATTGGTAATAATGAGCACCATACAAAATTGGTAATAATGAGCACCATACAAAAGTATTATTATTAGCTATAAGGAATCTAGAGGATGGGTCGTCATACCCCGCGTACTCGTGCAAGGACCCGATGAGTGTTTAAAGTAGCTTTGGATTCGGACGAAGTATTTGCCGGACGAATCCTAGGACAGGTGTCTTACTCTATTTTGTCTCATTATCTATCCATTGTGTCTATCACATTTGGGTAGAAGATATGAAATACTTTAACTCCTGAAAAACTTTTTACATTTTGAGCCACATCAGATAAGGTAAATTAGTTCAGTTTAACGGAAATTGCCAATTAGCGAGGCCAGAATTGGAAAATGACATTTGAGGCGATTAATTCTGAAAGAGTTTAAGAAAATTTGGACAAAAAATACAATTTTGGCCAAGAAGATAAAAGTTTTATTAAAAAGATCTGCCTTTACAAAATGAAAATCACCATTTATAAAAATATTATGGATGAAGTATCTATAATGTTGAGTGGCACGATACTAGATAACTCTGAAAACTTCGAGGGTAAAGGGGAGTAAAAAAGGTTGCGAAGAAAACTAGTTTTAATATTTTAAACTAGAGTACAAAAAGACAGTTGATCTAGAAATAATTGTTAATGCCATTCCTGTTTTCCAGGGATATTATTTCATCCTTCGCTCCTTTCCCATAATTTGGTAGGAAATTCAACAATAAAAATTACTTTGGCTTATTTATCTGAAAATTCGAATTAGAAAAATATTTTTCTAGTTGACAAAAAGACAGGATTATATTAAAAGTAAAACATAGAAAAAATAGAACATTGGTTGCCAAAATCATCGGTGAAGATGACAAGAAGAGAACATATATATATATATATATATATATATATATATATATATAATTTCACCAGGAATGAGAGAACCTAGAATTCGGATAATTTCATCTTCATTAATTGTGCATGAACAACGTTTCGAGGTGTCCGCTCATCTTCGAGTTCTATTATACAGATTATAAGGGAATACATAATTTTTTAAAAAATTGAATGTTAAAAAGTGTCTAAAAAATTAGAATAATATATTTCGAGAAATGCACAGTCTAGTTGAGATTTAGGGAGTTTTCGCGAAAGCTTGAAGAAAGATTAGTAAACATTGAGGCAATTTTGTCCGTAATTTTTGTAAACATATTCGATGGCGTTGCTGCTACCTAGACGAATCTTTAATTCATATATTTGAAAATTACCGAAAAATATAGGCACTTCATGTCAAATGTTTACCGAAAACACATTTTTTCCAACCTTGGATTCCTTACTTAATGTGAAGTTAAATTTAAGATTGTGACCGCTGCCTTTGTTTATAGAGCATATACGAGTACCTTCTATTCACCCTTTACACTAAAGGTGGTATTTTCCTTTCCCATCTTTGGTTCCGAATCCGAAAAACATAAAAATGAATTGTTAAAATTGTCGACACCGGCCCATCTTAAATTATTGTGCCGACTTGAGACTGATACTAGGATCATTATTTAAGTTCAAAGACCAACCATATACCAGTATGCGATCCAAAATTATATACGTTTTTCGTTTTACGTGGAGTAGCGCTGCACCATATGGGAGGAGGGGGGGCGGAACAAGGCTCACGCTTTAATCACCGTTTATGCACGATATGGGTAGATCTGAGAGAACTGCTCTTCACCTTGCTAAACCTGAGACATACTTTGAACCATCTCTCGCAATATGGTTCTAAGGTCCACTTGAGAACGTCAGGATAATTAATGCGGCAATCGACATCTCAGACATTACCTGCTAGGGTCACTTTCCATTATGAAACTTCAACACTCTTTAAATAATAACTCATTCTCTGTTCCATTAAATATTGTTAGACATTAAGAGGCTTGGTAATTTGTTAAGAAAGTTCACATTCTTTTGTAAAATTTAATTGTCAATTTCATTTGTGAGGGTATGGAACGTACATACTAGCATGCCGCCAAACAATCGTGGGAACGAAAGAAATTTGTCGTTTGAATTGACCTTCTTCTCCTCTCCCCCACCCCCTCCCCAACATTCTACCGCCCTCCTCCGCCTTCCCCTTAACCTAAGTCGTTATCCGTGCCAAACTTCCCCAACAGGCGACAGGAAGTCTAAGGAAAGAAGGTGTATCTCACAGAGAAGCCTAAATTCTATTTGCCTTCTTTATGAAACCATTGAGATTGTCCCGAAGGCACCGCGATGAGTGAATTGCCGTATAGGGAATCTCTCTCTCTCTCGATCTCACACAGTCCGCGGTATAAATGACCACGCTGTTCATCCTTCGCCAACGCGCACCTAAGTTAACTTGGTCGCTGCCTCAAAGTGTTCCTGAGGCAAATCCCGCCCCGCAAAGTATGTGACTAGAAGAATAGGCTCTGTTGCTCAACGTAACTTGAGAAAGAAAAAGGAACATCCAAATAGTTACTGGAAGTAACTATTTGTTAGTGTCACATTCAGTTAGGAGTGAACTAACCGGAACTGCAGTCAGCAGCCTCGAACCCGTCGTCTTATCCCCCCTCTCCCCGAGAACTCGTGTTAACGCCACACGAACCACCCCGTCTGGACCGGGGTAGTCGTCTCTCCAATCCATCACAATTAATGGTATTTTTCAAACCCCGTGTCCCTCTATTCTTAAATTACTTATTTAATTAACACTGATTGATACTCGCATTGAGTCATTATAAATCCAGACGCTTAACGTCAGTGTTATCCTTCCCTCCTTTTTAAGAGATTCAAGTGAGTCATTTCCTGATATTATTATTTATAACTGCTGTCAACCCGGACTAATCCGTGTTTAATATTCAATCCTTATTTAACTAAATGCCCGTTTAACTATGGCTACTAATTATTATTTTGGTGTAAAGTAAAGTTTATTTTTGTACGTGTATTTATTTGTGGCTCCTGCTTTTTGACGTACCCTTGGCAAAACTTTCATTAACAATCCCTTCGGCTAATTTATTCAACCTGTATTATGCACTCTTAGAATTTAACAATCACAAACCTCCCCCCAGTAACAAGTGGGACTTTTATAGTGAGAATCCTGGCCGTGGCACAACTCACCTCTAACCCGCCTTCGCACGTTCGGTAGGAATTAAAGCCTATATATATATATAATGATCGTAGATTGAGTCATAAACTCCCAATACCATCAATTTAAACAAAAGCGGTGTGTCCAGATGAAAGACTAGAATAATTATTGGACCAGACTATGAGCAATTCTACGACATCATTCTTATTTCATATCCTTTCCTTCGTTGGCTTTCCTCCCCATATTTCCATTGTACTTAATTTCTTTCAAATTTAAGATTAATGCTTTACGATTATAAAAATTATATGTACATATTTTAATATGTATTTTTTACTGATTCTTTAACATTGATGATGGGATTTGTTTTAATCCTGAAATGTTTACGATAAATGTTACGAAGCTTCTTCCATTCTTTCCTGTTATACTGTTTATACTTTGTCTGACGTTTGCGGCCATGAATTCGGTTTGATCACAGTTAAAAGTATGCCGTTAGTGTACTAACGGCATACTTTTAACTGTGATCAAAGCGGTGCTCGCTGCCCCAGTGTGCCTGGTTCGAATCGATTCCCTGCACGGATTTTTTCGAAAAAAGGTAATAAAAATATTCCTTCAAGGAAAAATTATTCCGTTTTCTTTTTCAATGTGGTTTAATGGATTCATATATATATATATATATATATATATATATATATATATATATATATATATATATATATATGTAAATATATATATATATATATATATATATATATATATATATATATATATATATATATATATATATATATAAATATATATATAAATATATATACAAATGGAGAAATAAATTGAATTTAGAATCAGTGGGACAAAGGATTCGTCAGATAAGCATAAGGAAAAAAAAGGACTATATACACACAATAAAATTGAAAAAGGACAGCAAAAAAAATTATATTTACACGACTTGATCAGCGAACTCTCGTTGTATGTCTTCTTCTCTGTTTTTGGCTAAATGAATACAACCTATTTAAAATTACAATATTCATCCTACTCTAAAGCAGCGGGTTTAGGTGGCATTATCTGCTAAGGGGTTGCAGCTGAGGTTATCGGCCACGCAGTTGTCTGAGCTGCGAATATACTAAATTTTAGATTGGACCTGCTGCAAAATTAAAATCAACCGCATTATTCTCCAGTTTTGACTCTTACCATTTTTTAGGTATGACAATGGGTGGTGGTCTGTCTCTATAACGAATTCTTTACCAATTAAATATATTTGAAATTTTCTAATTGCCCATATGAACATTAAGGCCTCTCGTTCTATTAGAGAGTAGTTTTTCTCGCGCGGTAATAGCTTTCGACTCGCGTATGCCATAGGGTGGCTTTCTCCGCTATCACCGTACAGGAGGAGTACGCATCCGAGGCGTTGGTCGCTGGTATCTGTCTGGATGCTGAAGGGCTTAGTGGAGTTTGGAAGCCTCAAGATTGAGGCGGACGCCAGTTTGTCCTTTAATTGCTGGAAGCTAGATGTGGACTTGGGGTTCCAGACTAGGGGCTCCAGGAACCTATTCTGCAACATTGCAAACAGGGAGGTGCAGAAAGTGATGCAAAATTTGTAATGAACCTCTGGTAGGACGAGGCCTATCCCACAAATGACCGGAGCTGCTTCTTAATGCGGGGGAGGGGCATTTCTACGATGGCCCGACCATTTTCTTCCTAGGGGCCCATTCGGTTTTTACCTATATGGAAGCTGCGGTAATTGATTGAATCATAATCGAAGTGACACATACCGGGGCCAATGGCGATTCAATGATCATGGAGGTGCGTCAATAGAGCTTGAAGGGCGATCAACTGCTGGTCCCATGTAGTAGTAGCGACGTATATATTGTCAAAGTAAAATGACACATGGGGCAGGTCGTCCACAATTCTTTGCATCATCTGGTTGTAATTGCTTCATGCAGTTACAAGCCCGAAAGGCAGGCTCTTGAACTGCATAAGTCCTTTGTAGGTGGGGAACGCTCTGCATTTCCAACTATTCACGGAAGAGATATGGTAATAGGCCTTGCAGAGATCTAATTCTAAGATTTACGTGGCCTCCTCGAATAAATGAAGGTTTTCATCGATCAGGGAGGTGGGTTCTGCGTCGAAAACCGTCACAGAATTTAACTTTCTGAAGTCTACGCACATTCGGAAAGACTGGTAATGTTTTCAAACCATGAAGATAGAAGGACAGAAATCCGATTTCTAGTTATCGATGATATCAAATTTGAGCAAGTTATCCACCTCAGAATTGAAGGCCTGCCACGAGGGGATAGGAAGAGGGTACGGCTTCGAACGGACAGGTTCTTGCGTACAAAGAAGGATGTCATGTCCGCGCAGGTTTCCAGGTGATGCCTAAGGTACAGGAGGTAGGAGTAAGAGGACTGGATTGCTCTATCCAATTGAGGGTTATTAAAGAGTTCTTTTAAGATGCAGAGGGGTGCCTCTTACATTACGGCCATACAATAATTCAAAGGGGGCGAAACCGATAGTTTTGTCGGGAATCTTTCTGTACGAAAAAAGTGCTACAGGCCAGTAGCAGTGCCATTCTTGGGGCTGTTCGCAACAAAGATTCTTCAGAATGGACTTTAGGGTGCCATTCAATTTTTCGCAAATACCATTTGCAGCTGGATGGAAAGGAGTGGTTTTCTGACATACTCAATAAGCTCGGAGATAAACTGTCTGCTTCTGTCGGAGAACACCACCATAGGGATGCCTACTCAGAAAAAAATTAATATTTGGGCCTTAGCCTAGGTGACACTATCAATCCTCTTAAGGAAGGGGGAGACTGCTTCGGGAAAACGGGTGGAAAAATCTACGAGGGTAAGGACGTGCATGTGTCTTTCACTGGAAGGGGTGTGAATGGGGCCAATAAGGTCAATGGCTGCTCGGGAAAAGGGCTCGGTTATAATGGGGCTTTTCTGGAGAGGGGCTGGCTTGACGCGCCCCTTGCTCGATGTCTGTTGATAAACATCGCGCGATTTGCAGTAATCTGCCATATCGTTGGCCGCACCTGGCCAAAAGTAATATTAAAAACCTTCTGGGAGGTTTTGTTATGACTGAAGTGTCTGGAGAAGAGGCAATCGTGTGCGAGCCTAAGCACTTGGGGAACGTATGCACGGAGGCACATAAGGACTGGGATACGTGTTCAGTTCATTCAGAACAGGAGCGGTACAGAACATCATCCCTTACGACGTAGGATACCTTCTTATCTCTTCGAGTATAATCTTGTACTTATTCTGTGCTTTCTCTCAAAGAGGTAGGAGAGTTGTGCCCCTCTTCTGAGCGCGGGCAAAATCTTCGCTCCAGAGAACGTCAAACTCCGGATCGACGGCAGTTTCCACGTGAACGGGAGCCTGGGCTTCATTTGCGGCCTGAGCCCGCAAAATAACGGGCTGTTCCACGGGGTCTCAAGTGACTTGGGGGCTCTGATCAATGTAAACCGAGCAGAAATTAATTGGAGCCACCTCCAATTCGGCCCAACCAGTCATATATGCACACTCGATGCGGCATATAACAATGAGGAAGCGATTCGCTCGGCCCAGATAATCGTGGACCACTGCAATGTAAGTGAAGCCGGTCTCCCGAACAAGCGTGGACACATGACATCCATTGACGGTTCAATTTTAAACTGCCGGGTGAGCTCTTGTTGAAAAGAAAATTAACGTCGTGACCGTGGTTGCTGGTGGAGGAGGGAGAAGCGGATCTTTCCGGAGAGGCTATAAGGGAGCAGGAGCTGCACTAATTTGGTGCACCTGGTGAGAGGGTGCACATCTGAATTGTGAAGGCTGGTGGCAGTTTGTACGCACATGCGCGGGAATTCCACAGGAAAAAACAAATTATTGTCTTTCAGGGGTACGATGACGAAGGAGGCTTGATATCTCTGTGTTCCGATGGAGGGAGATTTCTGGGCTTGGAGGAGCCAGGGATCTTTACGATTTTTCGGTTATTCCTTGGAGGGAATCTGGAGTTACTGAACTTGGACTTGTGGGACGACGGGGAAGGCTTCTTGTTTTCCTTAGGGTATAAATTATGGCCAGTGACGTACACGTCTTCTTCTTCCAAGCACTGTTTGAATGTGGAAAAGGGCTTGTCCTTCACAAACGAGAGTATTTCGGGGGCGAAGGAAGCCAAAAGTTGGTCTTTCAATACAAAGTCCAGAAGGGCCTCGTATTCTGGGGAGACTTTACCTGACTCGAGCCAAAATTGGAGGTTCTTTGCAAAGATAAAGCAAAACTGACGGAAGGTTTGTCCAGGGCAGATTCTCTCTTGACAGAAACAACTACAGTCAAAGTCTGGTCCCATATTTACGGTGGCCAGGAGTTTGGACTTGAGGGTGGAATAATCCAGTGTCGCTTTGGACGGAATGGAAATTAAGATATCGCGCAGCGGGGTACTAAGAAGAGGAGGTAATCTGGCGACACCATCTCACTCTGTATCCCAATTATTAATTTCCAAGATCTTTTCGAAATGTGTGAGGTAGGACCCGAGGTCCTCTCTTCCTTGAAATCTGGGACCTTAACCGATGGGGACTGCGGAACATCAGTCTGGGAGCTAAACGACGTTGTTTCCAATCGATCTCGGCTTAGCTCGAGCTCGTGCTGTCTTATCCTCTCTCGTTCTTCCATCTCTGCTTTCTCTTTCTCTCTTCGTTCTTCTATCTATGCTCTCTCTCTGTTTGTTAATTTTTTAATGCTCTCCTTTCCTCTCTCTCATTTCTTTCTTCTTCCTGTCCATAAGATAGGAGGTCCTTTTCAGTGAGGCCTAACGAGTCACCTTGGCTTTTAAATCGTTCAAATGAAGATATCATCTTAAGGGGTTAGCTGAAAAGATTTAGCATGCGAGCTAAGTTGGTCTATATGCACGCGAAAAAAGGTCTCGGTAATATTCATAGAGGCTAGCTTGTACACCAAAATAAAAAGAAATAACTACACATATAACTAAATTGTGGTTCAATTTGGAATAAACGGTCCTTCGTGACTAATCCGTTCAGGAGATTAGCTTGAATTTTGTGTTGCTGATTCCGAGAAATTTCACACACACAAAAAAATATCGAATTAAGCTGAACGCACTTACGGTCAAGAAAAGAAAAATAACACAAGGGGAAGACGGATAATAGGAGGGAACTTATAAAGGATTTTAACAGTATCAGAAAAATAATCTTAGGGTAACTCAACACCTATGTCACCAGTTTAGATTAATAATAATAATAATAATATATATATATATATATATATATATATATATGCAAAAATAATCACCAAAAAACACGTGATCTAAGATGATTGAAATATTCCTGGGAAAATAATACACAGAATAAGCCCAAACGCTTTCGTGTTTACATCATCAGGGGCAGAAGAACAATGGAATAGAGAAACAGTCAATAAACAGAGAAATGTGACGTCATTTAAACATACTGACGGGCAAAGACAATCGTTTAGGAGGGAGGGGAACCAACTGACGAACAAATGAATAGCCCATCCACATAACTACAATATACAAATCAATTAAACAAATTAAATTTATATTGTAAACAAATATTATTCATGAGCCAATTATCTAATTTAAAAAGACCCTCACTTAGATTGAAATTAATGTTATTGAAGAATTTGATCATTTCTGATTCCATTAAATTTCTTTCAATAAAATTTGGCACAAAAATAATGTATTTCGCCTTAGACCAATCTATTTGATGGTTCAAAGTAGATTGATGAATAAACAGTGCATTTGAAGTTTGCCCCGTTCGAAAACAGTACTTATGTTGTTTATTCTCACATCTAGGCTTTTTGTTGACTGGTCTATGTAAAAACCAAGACAAGATTTGCACGGAATTTTATAATTGCAAGCCATTTTATTTGGGGGAGATTTTTCAATTACTAAGTTTTTTAACGCGGAATTTTTAGAGAATACAACATTAACATTAAAATATCTTAATAATTTCGGAACATGGGACAAGTGTTTATTAAAAGGGAGCGTTAAAATATTATTTCGCGTAAATGAGTATTTAATTTTATTTCGAAAAAAAACTGCTTAGCTCTGCGCAGGGAAGCATTTGATTGCATCTAACTCTTCATCGATAAATTCTGGGTCACATACTCTAAAGGCACGCAAATACAAAGAAATAAAAGCTGATTTTTTAGTTGTTTGCATATGATTCGAATAATAAAGGATGTAAGACGAAACATGAGTTGGCTTCCGGAAAATCAAGAACTTAAAACCTTGCGGCATAAGGTGTACCAAGGTGTCTAAAAAAGATAATTCTCCAGCATCTTCTAATTCATCAGTGAAATTAATTGAGGGAACGAGGTTATTTAGAGCACCAAGAAAATTAGCTACGTTACACTCAATAGGCCAAATACAAAATACATCATCTACATAACGGTACCAAATAGCATTTGGGGGGAAGATGGGGGTTAGTAACTTAAACTCCAAAAATTCCATATACAAACAACTCAACAACCGGAAGAGAGGGTTTCCCCATAGCCATGCGGAAACGTTGGAGATACCATTTATCATTAAAACTAAACGAAGTGTTTAAGATGCAAAGTTTGATTAAATCTATGCAAACATGTGTAGGAATGGGCAAATAAATTTTATCAAGTGCTTCCGGTAGCCACATGAGCAATGGATCTTTATTTAATTTACTGTATAATAATAATAATAATAATAATAATAATAATAAATCTTTGGTAATGCGCTTTTCAAGGCCTGAGGCCTTCCCAGAGCGCACGTTGTGCTGAGATGAGAATGGAAATTCAATGGAAATTCAAGAGGGGGGAGAAGGCAATACTGAAAAGATGCGTTTTCAGGAGACCCTCAAATGTGGTAAGAGAGGGAGAAGACCTGATTTCAGCAGGAAGAGCATTCCACAACTTAAGGGCGCAGATTAAGATGGAGCAGTCCCCCATTGAGCAGAGGGTTGAACGAGGAATATTCAAAAGAGGTGCATGTGATGACCAAAGGTTCCGAGGGACATGGCGTGGCGAGAGGGCAGAAGAGAGGTAAGACGGGGCCTTGTTGTTTAGGGCCTTAAATGTGAAGAGCAGTATCTTAAAGTGAGTACGGGATCTGACAGGGAGCCAGTGCAGTTCATGCAGCAAGGGTTTCGAGAGAGAGAAGCGAGGGCGACGGAGGAAAAGCCGGGCGGCATAGTTCTGTACAAGTTGAAAGGGGCGGAGAGAGGAGGATGGCAGATTCACAAGCAGAGAGTTACAGTAGTCAAGGCGTGAGGTGATGAAGGCCTGAACAGCAGTCTCAAGACTTTGGTGATCAAAGTGAGAGAGAATGCGGGAGAAGTTACGAAGGAAACATAAAGAGGATTTGCTGACATTGCGGATATGAGGCTTAAAGGAGAGATTCTCATCAAAAACAACACCCAGATTCCTAAGGCAGTCAGAGAAAAGGATAGTATTCCCGCTTAGAGTAAGTGAGGAAAAAAGAGACTTAAATTTTTTGAAAAGAGCAGGGGTGCCGACGAGGAGGACCTCAGTTTGGGAGTGATTAAGCCTGAGGAAGTTAGTAGAGAGCCAGTCAGAAATGGAGGAGTAGGCGGCCAGGAGGTCAGTGATAGAGTAGGCAAGAGACGTGGGGGATGAGGAAACGAAAATTTTAGTGTCATCAGCATAGAGGTGGAAGGATAGACCGAGATTACGGAGAAGGGAACTAAGAGGAAAAAGGTAGATATGAAATAGTAGAGAACCAAGGACAGAGCCTTGTGGCACTCCAAAGCGAATGAGGGTAGAGTCGGATTAAACGTCGTCAATCACAACGGATTGAATACGAGACGAGAGGTAAGAGCGGAACCAGTCAAGCACGCTGCCTGATATGCCGAGAAAAGAGTGGAGACGATCAAGTAGGATGGTATGGTCAATAGTATCGAAGGGAGAGAAGAGGTCGAGTAGAACGAGAATGGAAGCACAACCCCTGTCCGCGGCTCTTCGTAAGCAATCGGACACATTGAGAAGGGCGGTTTCTGTGGAGTGACCTGACTTGAAACCAGATTGATAGGTTTCATCAATGTTACAGGCCACCATGTGACTGTTGATGCGTGAAGGAACCACTCTCTCCAGAACCTTAGAGAGGAAAGGAAGTTGCGAAATCGAGCGATATTTGGAAGGGTCAGTGGGGTTCAGTTAAGTCTTTTTAAGAATCGGATGGATGTGGGCACGTTTGAAGGAAAAGGGAACAAGAGCAGTTGCAAGTGAAGTGTTGAAAAGGTAAAGAAATGTTGGAAGGATAGCAGGCAGAATTTTACATAACAGTTTAGGCGGAAAAATGTCCTTTGGGGAGCCTGATTTCTTAGAACGCGAGAACAGGGCTGTAAGCTCTAACGCGGTCACAGCGGGGAAAACGATAAGCAGCTGAGGCGGGAAGTGAGGGAGAATGGCAGAAGCCTGGACAGAAGGCTGAGGGAGGGAGGCATAGAGGTTAGTGACCTTATCTGCGAAGAAATTCGAGAGGGTAGCAGGGCTAATGGGTGGGGAGACCAGGGCTGGGGAAGTAAGACGGGATAGCAGGTGGTAGATGGTACGTGGATCATTCCTATTATCAGTAAGCAGATTACGTGAGTAGGCTTCACGAGCAGATTTTAATTTCGCCACGTAGGAAGCTGTCGCAAGTAGGAACGCCAGGGGTCGTGTCTTGCCCACAAGTGCGAGCCTTTCTAAGAACTCTTTCATGAGCACGCATGGACTGCCTAGCACGGAGGAGTTCCATAGAGTACCAAGGGGCACGGTGACAAGGGAAGAGTGGGCATCAAAACAAGTGAAAAGGGGTTGCTTCAAAGAAGAGAGAATCTGGTTAGGAGAGGCAGAAGCATCAATGGGAGGAAGTTTGGAGGCCACATCATTAGATATGGAGGGAATATCAATGGAGGAAAGTCGACGGAAAGGCTTAGGATTATGAGACAGCTTGGGAGGTATATGGAATGGGATAGAGAAGTTAAGTTGATGAGGAAGTGATCAGATATAGCATTGGACAAATTTGTAGTCGTCAGGTCCGAAATAAGACAGTCAGAGATTACAAGGTCTAAAATGTTACCGTGAGAGTGGGTAGGGGAAGAAACGTGTTGGGTGAGGAAGAAGAGATCAAGGATTTCAGAAAAGGCTTTCAAATTAAGGATTGTGGCCAGAAAGGTTGAAATCACCGAGGATTAGCAGAGAACCAGTGGGGAAGAGGCCAGCGAGGAGGTTACTAAATTCATCAAGAAAAAGCTCGAGTGAGGAGCTGGGGGGATGGCGGTAGAGCGGTAGAGGACTAAGATAGTTAGAGAGGGGGTGGAATCAGAGACATTGATGAGTGCCTCAAAAGAAAGAAGAGGGGGAGAGGTCATATTATTCGAAGGGAAGAAGGCACTGTTAATGAGAGCAACTCCACCACCGCGAGAGTTACGGGAGGGATAGCAGTGGACGTAACCATCAGGGGTAGCGAGATTTAAACAGCAAGCAGAAGGGGCAAGCCAAGTTTCCGTGAATCCAAGGAGAGTGACTCGAGTGTTAACGAGCAGGTCATGAATGTAGTCAGCCTTCTTCGAGAGGCTTCTGATATTGAGGAGAGACGCTGAGAGAGCGGGTGAAGGGGCAGGTGAAGAAGAATCAGGGGTAAGTGGGGGGGAAGTTGATTCAAGTAAAAAAGTTTTCTAAGAGCAGGAGCTAAACGGAAACCACGTTTAGTGTAGTGGCGAGAACGAGAAATTCCCAATGCATTAATGTTAGTAAGGGTGTTTTGAAAAACACTGGTAGCAGTTCCATTGAGGGCAAGAATCGTTAACCTATCAATCATAGTGGCTAAGCGACACAATAATGGGAGAAAAGCAAATTAACTATATAAGTAGAGTGGCTTAAGCGACACAATAACGGGAGAAACAACAATCGAGACAAAATAAAGAGTAATAGAATAGTGTGAACAAATCAAATTACGACAGAAACAAGAAACGAAGGGGGAAAAAATAGTGACGAATCAGAATTAGCGGTCAGTGAGGGGGGGAGCGCGTGGGCGGGAAGACAGAGCGGAGGTAACAACGAGACAGCTTTAAAAAAAACACGTGGGTGCGGGAAGACAGAGCGGAGGTAACAACGAGGCGGCTTGAAAAAAAAGCACGTGGGTGCGGGAAGACAGAGCGGAGGTAACAACGAGGTGGCTTGAAAAAAAAGCACAAAAAAGCAACACAGCAAATGGTGAAAGCACAGGCAATAAGTAAAATCATCGTTTAGCAGATTATCCATCTTATATATATAATTTTTCTTATCCAAAATTACAATTGAATTAGATTTATCGGCTTTAGTGAAAAACAGGGAAGTGTCATTCTTCAGATTTTGAACAGACGAAACAAACCGGTGTGGAAGAATATATGGGTCCGTTATACGGTTTAGGGAAGAATAGACAACCCCTTTACAAAAATTCGCATCAGTGACGCTAATATCCACATGCTTTTCAAGATGAACAAAAGATTTAGCAAGTTTAACATAGTTTACCTTGTTACTTAATGAAAAACCAATGCCAAATGGTAGAGCCCGTTTCACGTTATCGGATATCACCTTCGATGAGAGGTTAAAAACGCCGTCTAGGTTAGAATCACGTGACTATGAACTCTCCGTAATTAGTCGGCCTAAGTTTCTTTAATCTGGGAACATTCACATCGGAAATTATTGTAGAAAAATCAGGAAGTAGTTTCTTATGAAGAGTAGAAATAGCATGGTTAAAAAATGAGGTCCATAGAAACTCTCTTATAATGACCGGCGTTCTATCGTTCTTTTTTTTATATCCATCAACCTATGCATACCATTTAAAACTTTTAGGAGAACCTCATTTGTTTTGATAAGGTTAGCCTCATCAGTAATGTGGATTTTTTTCACGTATATCATTACTTTATGGATAGAAATAATAGACTAGTTTTATTTTTATACAACCCTAGTCTAAAAAATCAAAGCTTAGGCAGATGTGTGACAGCCTAAACCAAGCTTCACATTTCGATTTGCATTAGTACTCATTTTTCGAACTATTAATTTTGTAGATTTATTATTAATTTGATATGATTTATCGCTGAAAATAAATATTATAGAAGTATCGAAAGTACTCGTACATATGTATTTTTACCATTATGCTTTGGGAGTTTAGAAAAGGCAGCAATGCTAAGCTAACAGCATAAAGTTTGTGACAAGAATACGTTAAATAAACAATTAGTGTCAGTGAGCCATTGACAAATATATTCTCAGAACTTTTGTTCGGCAAACGTTACAAGGAGTTACAAGGAAAGAGAGTACTCTAGGAGACCTTACGGTCCATTCAAAGAGGGTACCTTTGGACTAGCAGTCGAGTGGGCACATCTCTGCCCAAATGCTTTACGTCCTTAAACGGCCACTTCACTGTTGACAACTTCAACTGAAAGTAAGTTCCAACTACTGCAGATACTGTAGGTGAAAACCTTCCTCCCAGATTGAGGTTGTAACGCTTCAGTTCAAGTTTAAAGCCGTGATTTCTTGTTCTGCTCTCAGCAATTGTGAAAATATCCCTGTAGTCAACATTGTCGAACCCTCGAAGTATTTTTGAAAACTTCTATGAGCTGACCACGCAGTCTACGGGTTCCCAGCGAAAACAGATCTAATTCCCTTAATCTATCGTCATAACTTTTATGTCGGATAGAGGGAATGAGTTTGGTTGCCGTAGCTTGTACGCGTTCCAACCTTGCGATGTCCTTTCGAAATGAAGGACTCCAAAATTGTACGGCATACTCCAGGTGCGGTCAAACAAGGAAGTTGTACAGACAAAGTACTATCTCCTTGTTACGGTATCTAAACTGGCGCTTTATGTAGCCTAGCATCCTTTTTGCCTTTTTCTTAACCTTAATGCACTGTTTCGAGAACTTGCAGTCACTAGTGATTGTTACACCCAAGTCCCTCTCAGTGTCACTCGATTCAAGAGCAGTGCCCTTGAGGATATACTTAGATTGGTTTTTTTTTGTGGCCGATATGCATTACTTTGCATTTCCCCACGTTAAAAGGCATTTTCCACGTGTCCGACCACTCCCCAATCTTTCCAAGATCTTCTTGCAGGCGGGCAGTATTTTCATCCTTTGCAACGTTCATACCAAGCTTGGTTTCGTCAACAAATTTGGAAATCTTGGCAACCATGTCACGGTCCATGTCGTTGACGTAGATGATGAATATTAGTGGTCCCAGGACAGAACCTTAAGGCACCCCGCTAGTAACGGGCACCCACTCATACGCCTGTCCATTCACCACCACCCGTTGCCGTCTGCCACTTAGCCAGTTCTCTATTCAGCCGGCTCCTTTTCCGTCTATGCCCAGCGCTCGCACTTTCCGGAGAAGGCGAAAATTTGGTACCTTATCAAAGCCTTTCTTAAAGTCTAATTACACCACATCCACTGCCTTGTCCCGATCGTGCTCACCGAAGACGAAGTGGAAGAATTCCACAAGGTTCTTCAGCCATGACCGTTGCCTTAGAAAGCCGTGCTAGGAACTCCTCAGTAGCAGGTTTGACTCTAAATATGACGTCATTTTGTCCATCATCATGCTTTCGATGAGTTTACTGACTATCGAAGTCAGACCGATAGGTCAGTAGTTTGACGGATGGCTGGGGTCTCCTTTCTTGAAGGTCGGAGTCAGCTTCGCCTCACGCCAGTTTCTAGGAACACATCCGGCCTGGATTGACATGTTAAATATAGCGCACAGATGTCGTGATACTTCATCGCACACTTTCTACAACACTTTGGATAGAAACCCGTTCAGGCCAGGGAACTTATTCGTCTTTAGGTCAGTGATCTTTTTCTTTATTTCTCCTTCGGTAAAGTTCATTGCCTCCGGCTTTTCCCCCGAGTAGGAATCCGTGGGCTGGGGGATGGGACCACACTTTAGTAAACACTGAAGAGAATTAGTCATTGAGCAGGTTAGCATTTTCTGCATCTGAGTGAGTTAATGCACCTTCCTCGTCCACTAAGGGCCCAATCCTACGATGGATTGGTTTACGGCTATTAGCCGTAAACCAAGCCGAAGGAAAAATAGCCCAAGGACTTCCTGGTAGTCTCCTTGCAGAGTCTCGCTACTCGAAGTTCCTCAGTACGCTTAGCCGCCCTTATGCTTGACTTCACTCTCCTGGCACCCGAGATCTTCAATCGCCAGTACGCATTTCTCTTCTTCTCAAGCAGTTGGCCAATTTTTCGATTAAACCACTTTGGTTGAACAGAAGACCGACGGAGGAATTTCAGAGGAATGCAACTTGATTGAAGACTCATGAACTTATTTTTGAAATTGTTCAACGAATCCTCCACCTCTTCGCATACCGCTAGCCTTGCATCAGACAGCCCAGCACGAAGGCTTGCAAAGTCTGCTCTTCTCAAGTCAAGTTTCCTTGATTTACTGGCAACAGACCTTACCTTCGGAATCTTGACGCTAAATCTAACTAGCTGGTGATCACTGCCACCGAGCTTTTCGCCTAAAGAGACATCCTCAGAGGTGAAGACAAAGTTGAGGATATTGTCTCCTCTTCTCGGTTCTCTGACCTATTGAGTGAGGAACTCGTTGTTGGCGAACTCCAGGAGTAGCGCGCTCTCGCCACAGGCTTCTCTGGTTTCCCAGTCTACTTGTCTGTTGAAGTCGCCCATAGCGATGCACACTCTGCCTTGAACAAGCTCACCCAGCAGCTGGTACAGTTCCCTGTCCTTCTCAACGGGTTGGAAGGGGTTGTATTGTATTGAATAGTGAATGTGTCAGGTTAATGTCTTTGTGAGAGCCATTCTACCCATTCTATTTTATCCACTATTGATTTTTACCCGTTTTCCATAGTCTTTTTTTTACGCTTTTCTTTCGTGGTTTATGATAAAGGAGTGTACGCATTTAGTTAGGAAGGGGGGCTGGTTAAGATAGATTGGGCAAGGTAAGTTCATTTTTTTTCTGTATTACTTAATTTGTTATTTATTCTTCACAGACTCAGTTTTCCTTAATGATTATCTAAGATTAAATAAAGTTTATTTTAATTTGTATGATAGCGCCTATTTAAAAGACTAAAGACTTTGTAAACCATCACAGCAGATGAGTGGCTTGTAAATTTTCGATATGGCATTGAGGAGAGGGCGTAGTGCCCTGTGCCGCTGGGACACCCGCAAGTAATTCCTGCATTTCCTTCCCTTAACTTTTTTTACTCCTTTTTCATCACTGCCTTCTTGAAGTGTGAAACAGAGAATAGCCGAAAACCTCCTTCCCAGGAGCTGTCAGGAACTCGTTACTGCCGCTTCTACCACTATTACTCTCGTGTGATGGGGATGTCCCACTAGACACCCTAGTTGTACCGGTCCGTGACAGAAGGACGTTTCACCCTTCACATTCCTCGCCCCTCCCTTTTCCTTGCCTTTTTGTTAGACTGAAGTTATTTTTTTCGTTTCTGTAAGGGTAATACGTTGCCAAGAATCATTTGTACATAACATTTCTTGCCACCATATATTTATTTGGAAATTTTTTAATTTATGAAATTTAGGGGTGAGCTAATAAATTTAGATAGTCTAGTGTATTCGTCTCCTTGCTCTTGGATTTTTGTCTCACCAAAGCATCTCTGGTTGAGACCCTTACATATGTAGACTCAAAATGTATGGAAGGTACATCACCCCAATTTCCGCTGCGACAACGATAGTTTCAAAGCTGAACCTCATTCAAAAGAACCGAGGGAATATGATCAAAATCTTTTTAAAAATATCAGTGGAAAAAATCCGATTGTACTCGTAACTGTTGAACAATTAGAGGACAAAATACACTTAACTCACTCCAACGTCATTTTAAAGAGATGAGGGGTTTCACATTTGGGGCAATGGATTCCTCACGAATTGCCAGAGGATCCCTTGCAGTAAGGAATCAAAAATCTTTTCGTGCATGGAAGATTTTCTTGTTTTTTTGTTAACAGATAAATAGCATGAACCCTTTTAAACTTCTTACACCAAAGCAGACTATCAATAAATATGTTTTCAGTGCTCAGTTATACCGTTTACATGTCTTATTTTAAGAAAAAGACCAGCGTTAACAAACAGAAGAAAAGTGCTCTTTACCAATCAAACACGTGACCTCATCTGGTAACAGATTTATGGGATAAATATTAATGAGGTCCTATAATAATAAAGTATAAATGAGAAAAAATAGAACATAAAATAATTCACATTTGATAAACCTTACCATGACTCACAGTTAAACAAAGGACTCAATTTAAACTACTGTATAATACTATCATATGCATTACTTTATTACTAAAGTGACGCGCACCGAAATATATATAATCCTCTTAGACTTAAAACTAAAAAAATCTAAATAAATATTGCAAATTAATAATTATTAAACAATGTCTATAGAATGGTAATGAAAATATTTACTGAGCCTCATTCCATAAATAACTCCAAAGGCATATGTACTTTGTAGCAGAATAAGATCGAAGGGCGGCCACGTGCCTTTCTGTATCCACGTGGTCCTGAGATTACCGCATGGAGCTTTGAAAGCACAGCTGAGCCAGGGTGAAGGTGCAGCCTACGCCGTTATCACGCCCCAGCTGTATTCACTTAGGGACCGATTTCATCGTATCCCATGGCCACCTTTCAGCCACATTCCTGCCTTCCGTCATAACATTTCACGCCAACGTTATCACAATCCCCCCCCTCCCCCCCCAGGAGGGGTCGCCGTCTTTTTCCCAAAATCGAACGTGTGTGTGGAGGCGGCCGCTAATGCCACCAAAAGCCACCCCACCAGCGGTCTATATAATCCTTTGACTCAGTTCAGTAAGGAACGCTAATTGACTTCCCACTTACATGGTGAATGAGCTGAAGGACTTTTACCTCCCCCCATCAGCGATTTCGATTCGAGGGCGAAGGTTGAATCGACATACGTGTACTCTGCCATAGTCATTCGGCGAGCATCTGAGGAGGATTTCCAACTCCGAAGGCCATCGACGAGTGCTCCCTCATCTGAAGCGAGAGGTAACCCCACTTCTCCCTTCGGTTTCATCGTATCCCAACTGGCCCCTTTTCTGCAACGAACACGTAAGCAATTTTTAACAGTTGACGCCTGCAGATTGATCTAGAATCTAGCTTACCCAATCAATCAATTCTTTGGTGTAAAATCCCTCTTTAAATCACCGACCTGAATCCAACCTCCTTATTCTCCTAATTAACCCACCTGTATCTCGCCACCATTTTCTTTAAACCCAATACATGTGTATATTTAAATATTATTTTGTTGCTAGTAAAGATAGATTTTCGTCATTGTCTCTCTTTTGCAATCCCTACGCATACCAACTACCTGTTAACCTTTGGCTAACTTGCACTCTGAAATATTTGTTTTAAAAAGGACCCCGCAAAGTTAATAATAAACCATACCCCACTAAGCCCATAACAATTTCCCCATTCACTAACGGTCTTCAACCAACTTCTGTCCAAAGCCGCAAAGGTACTTACATATATATATATATATATATATATATATATATATATATATATATATATATATATATATATATATATATATATATATATATATATAAATATATATATACATATATATATAAATATATATATACATATATATATAAATATATATATATATATAAATATATATATACATATATATATATATATATATATATATATATATATATATATATATATATATATATATATATATAGAGAGAGAGAGAGAGAGAGAGAGAGAGAGAGAGAGAGAGAGAGTCTGGCCATTCCACAACATACCGTAGAAGTCAAAATTTACTTCAAACCCTTGACAAACAAGTTTCTGCAATTGCATAATCGAAATCCAGAAATTCACTTTGAAACAAACGAAATGTTTGAATATTATGCGATTCTTAATGGTTGTTTGCATTATTTTTTGCGAGAAATTACGATATTTCTTGATTTTCTTGGTCAAATTAAAATGAGATCAGCAAACTTTTTTGGCACCTTTTGTCTTCTCCAGTCACCTATTCCTTATCTTTCTCAGTCCAATTAATGGAAATGAAATTAAAAAACGATTAAACGTAGTAAAATCCTAGATTAACTAAATTATTTATTAAAATTTATTAAATTTAAAACGAGAGGAATTATTTTCAGAGAATGAATATTTCCTTACTTTATTTCCTTAAATATTCATCTATATTTAAATATCCTTTGAGAATTATTAGTTCTTAATTTTTATTTATTGTTAGCATTTAGTTGATTATTTTAATTTTATTTCGTTCAGTAAATTAAAAATTACACCACACACACAATCTATAATTTTTATAACTAATTTTCTACTTTCAATTTCAGATGATAGAAAAACTCAAAGCTAAAACTCAAAGCTAAAATATTTCCTTTAAAACAACCAAAAGAAATAAAATCCCAAGAAAGATGGATTTGTTCGGTTGTTCTTCTTTGTATAAGTACACAAAACCCTATTATTAGACTAACTGCTCTTTGTGTTATGGTAGAAATTGAAACCTAATGCGTAATTATATTCCTATTGTACATACTTGTATATGGAAGTAATAATGAACTTTTAATTCATTCTGCCAATTAATATAGTAAGAATTGTTGTTTTTTAAATAATCTTAGCTGTTCTTTGTGTGATTTCATTAAAATGTCAATTTACTTCACGAGAAGCGAGTCAAATACTAAATTTAGATCAATGGGTCTCGACCTTTTTGATTTTTTAGGTGTAATTAATTCAAGGAGAAAATCACGGGGACAATTTGCTATGAGAAAGCAAAACTAGTTTTAAAAGTTCCAAAATTCATACCAAAATATATATATTACTACTTGTTCAATTAAGAATGTTGGTGCCAAATATAAGCGTAAAATTCATTGGCAATTCTTTCAATGCAAATATTAGAATTAAATAATTTTGGTCAAGCTTTAGCGATGGATTTTACAATTCACTTTATTTTCTAGCGTTGCTAAATTCGCCAGTATATTAGGCTTTATAACATTAAAATGACTTTTATCACCAAAGAAAAATTTCGAAACTACCCTCTTTAACTTCACTTTCCCAATCAGTCTTTTCTATGATATTAGTTAGTTTCTCGCTAGATAAGAAATTATTTTTATTTTTTACTTTTATATTTCTGGTTAAGTTAATAAGATGCTAAGGCTGAAATATATCAGTCAAATATTCTAATCTTAAGGTCTGACATTCTAAACGTTTTTGAGTTTCTTTCTCACAAAACGAAAGGCACTCTTATTGCATTTCATGGCCTTGCTGATGGCCTTGCTTATATCTGGCGTTATGACTATGCTGCTATTAAAACACCTTCATTTGCTGGCTTTTGTACGTAGTTGGTCTTTTAGGTTGGAGTTAATTTCAATGATGTCTTGATCTTATAGTTTCGGCAAGGATTGGAAGAGAGATTCTAGTTCAACTTTTTTTTTTTAAATTGGATCAAATTTGGCTTGTAGGTGGCAGTTCAAACCAAGGTTAAGCGCTTTTCTTTCATTAGTGGAGAGTGTATAACTTACAACTATAGCCTTTCGTACCCATCTTGTAAAAGGCAAATAAAACTATTAAAGAAAACCATTCGCAAACTAGAACCAGATGTTGAGGAAACGCAATCACAACTTGAAGAGTTCGAAATTCCCCATGCAACACGAGACTATTAAAAAAGCTCTCTCCAGCATTGCTTTACAAACAAAATACTTTGAAAGGAGAATTAAGAACAAAAAGCTTAATTAACTGTACAAGGGACGTATAACATTGCAAGAATCAACTACATCATTCATCAAGCCAAATTCGATCCAATTTTAAAAGAAATGTTGAGCTAGAATCCCTCTTCCAATCTTTCTTGAAACTACAAGATCAAGCCATCATTGAAATTATCTAATTACGCGAAAAAGCCACTAAACGAAGGCGTTTAATGGCAGAAAACTCAAACCACCAGAGATAAGCAAGGCCATCATTTTTTTTTTTTTTTTTTTAAGAGCTCATCTGGCGACTGCCTACATGGGCATTAGTCGCCTTATTAAAACTGGCCTAGTTCTAGGCTACTTTAAAATAAAGTTAAAGAGAGAAAAAAAAAAAACACCCCAAAAGGGAGAAAGGAAGCAAGCTGGTGCGTCGGGGAGAGGTCCCCCCGGTGAGGGAGCGTGCAACTAAAGGAAAAAAAAAACAAAAAAAAACCTTGCTTAAATAATAGGGAGAAGGCCGGCCTCCCCCCAAAAGTCAACAAGTCCATAAGACAATGTGCACGAATCTGTCCCGAGCACAAGGGACAGGCGGTAGCGACCCCGCCCATCCCGGTACTGGGACAGGTATCGTGCGCGAAGATCACCCAGACTGGGACATTCGACAAGAATGTGCCGAACTGTCTGGGGGGCGACGCAGTCGTTGCAATAGGGCGCAGGCGAGCGCTCCATCAGATAGCGATGCGTCGCACGAGTGTGTCCGATTCGGAGACGACAGAAAGCAACCTTGCGCCGCCGCGGCATTGGGGGATAGGTCCATGGGAACAGTCGCGGCGCAATGGCACGCAACTTTAAGTTCCCTTCAACCGTCTCCCATCTTCTTTGCCAAGCAGTCCGAAGAGCTGCCCGTATTCCTGCCATGTAGTCGGTGTGAGGAAGAGCGAAACGCTGGTCCGGTCGCAGAGTCCTCGCGGAGTCTTTGGCGCCCTCATCGGCGCGCTCATTCCCCGCAATTCGTACATGGCCCGGAACCCAGCAGAAGATAATCTCGACATCTGCCCGGCTCGCCAAAACCGTGGCGTCACGGATATCGCGAACCAGGGGATGCGGAGATTCCAATGCCCCAAGAGCACTCAGGGCGCTTTGTGAGTCGCTATAGATCACAATCCGGTCTCCGAACTGGGCACGTCGCGTAATCTTCCGTACCGAGTGGTGTATTGCCACCAGCTCGGCCGTGAAGACAGACGCAGCGCCTGGTAGAGCCCCGCTGACTTCAAACAAAGGGAAAACGGCGTGGAAGCCGACCCCCTCTTGGGACTTGGAGCCATCCGTATACACTGGCACGGTATCAGCGTGACACGATGTGTGCTCCAAAAAGGTCGAACGCAATACTCCCGGCGCAGTACAAGCTTTGGGAGCAGAGGCGTGGCGACAAATAGCCAAATGTGGTACCCTCCAGGGTGGCGTCCTGGGCAGAACCAGGGGTGCCACCGGCCCGAGAGCGATATCTACCTCTCGAAGGAGTTTCCTGGTCCTAAACCCAAAGGGCTTAGGGTATAACTGGCATCTCTCGGCGGCATAGGCACCATCGAGATCAGCTGCGGATGCAGTGAGAGCTGTTGGCGACTGAGGGAGGCGCCGGGCTCGCGCGTACAGGCGAGTGATGCACTGCACGCGGCGCAGAGCGAGTGGCATCTCCCCAGCATCGACCAACAGGCTCTTAATGGGGGAAGTGCGGAAGGCACCGGTCGCAAGGCGAAGGCCGGTGTGGTGGATTGAATCCACCTTCCCCAATAAACGCTCGGCTGCGGATGCATAAAACTCGCATCCGTAGTCGAGCTTCAAGCGAACAAAGGATCGATAAAAAAGTAAGGCGGTAGCCCTATCAGCGCCCCAAGCGCTGAACGTCACGTAACGGAGAATGTCCATGGCGCAGGTACAAGAGACCCTAAGGCTGCGAATATGAGCCTCCCAGGTGAGGCGTCGGTCGAATACAAGACCAAGGAAACGGTGCGACTCAACCACATCCAGGCGCACCCCATTAAGAAACAAATCTGGGTCGGGGTGAAGCCGTGGATGGCGGCAGAAGTGCACCCCCTTAGTCTTGGCCAAAGAAAACCGAAACCTGTGCGCTTCGGCATAGCGAGAGACGCGGTTCAATGCCTGTTTGGAGTCGACGCTCCAGAGTTGGCATCTGGGCCGCGCCAAAAGAGATCGAAAAGTCGTCCACGTAGAGCGTAGCGAGAACATCTTCTGGCAGCACCGAGGTGATGCCGTTGATGCTCAGGGCAAAGAGTGTGACACTGAGGACACTTCCCTGCGGGACACCCTCTTTCTGCTCCTTTGGGGCAGAGAGGGCTCCCCCCACCCGTACGCGGAATCGACGATTTTGCAAAAATTAAGATATAAACATTGGGAGGCGTCCCCTCGCCCCCATCGTGTGGAGAGTCTCCATGATACCGTATCGCCATGCGGTATCATAGGCCTTCTCCAGATCAAAAAACACCGTGGCGTAGTGCTGTCTACGAAGGAAAGCCTCGCAGACGGCATTTTCCAGTCGGAGCAGAGCATCCGACGTGGAGTGAAACTTACGGAAGCCGCACGGTGCAGAAGACAGATGGCCTCCGCTGTCCAGGAAATAGGCTAATCTAACATTTACCAATTTCTCCATCAACTTGCACACGCAAGAGGTTAGAGAGATTGGGCGGAAACCGGTCGGAGTAGAGTGATCTCTCCCCGGCTTGCGAAAGGCGAGCACAGTAGCGATTCGCCAAGAGTCTGGGAGAAGACCTTCCACCCAGATCCTGTTGAACAGATCTAACAGAAAGGCCATGCCTCGCTCACCCAGGTGTCGAAGCATGGCGTACGGGACATCGTCCGGACCATGGGCGGTGTCCGCGCACGAAGCGAGAGCGGAACGAAACTCACTCACAGTAAACTTGTCGTTGAAGGGTTCTCCGCCTCTGGAGGTAAAGTCCAGCCGGCGGCCTTCCGCGACATCACGACGTGCATTGAATGCTGGCGGAGCAGCATCACGGCTAGAGAATGCGGAGAAAGCGGTCGCTAAGGATTCCGCCACGGACGCGGGGCCTGAGATTGCAGTCCCATTCTCCTGGAGAACGGGAGGGGGGTCCTGCGAGAACTTGCCCCGAATCCTTTTGACTCGCTTCCACACCTCAGCTAAAGGGGTCTTCCCGTTAAGTGAAGACACGTATGCCCGCCAAGAAGAGCAGCGGGCGTGCTTCGAAATATACCGGAACCTAGCCCTAGCCCGACGAAATTCAGCGACAGTGAAATCGTTCGGGCGGCGCTTATAGCGCATGTAGGCATAACGCTTCTGTTTGAGGGCCGTCTCACACTCGGCCGACCACCATGGGAGTGGTCGGCGTGCAAAACAGCCAGACGTCCTAGGAATAGTAGTCATGCCCACGGCGATGAGGTTGCCGGAGAAAAACTCAACAGCCTCATCTACCGACCTAAACTCCTCGACTGAGATAGAGAATTCAGTCATTTCCTGAAATGCAGGCCACCGCGCCCGCGCCAAGCACCACCGAGGTGGTCTCTCAGGCGGCAGTTGCCCTGAAAATGATATTTGAATGGGAAAGTGATCACTACCATGGAGGTCATCGACCACCCCCCAATCAAAATCAGGCTGTGCATCCGAAGAGCACAAAGATAGGTCAAGGCAAGAAAATGAAGCGGTTCTCGGACAGTGATGCGTAAACTCATCCACGTTTAGGACGCCCATCTCAAGCTCTTCGATCAGATCGGCAAGGACTTGTCCCCTGGAAATTATGGAGTAATCTCCCCAGAGAGGATGCCTGCCGTTCAGATCTCCAAGCAAGAGATAGGGCCTCGGCAACCGTGCCACGACGCGGCGGAAGTCCCCCGCGTCGAAGTCAGTTGACAGTGGAATGTACGCAGAAATGATAGTATACCTCCTATCCAGGTGCAGCTGCACAGCCACTGCCTGAAAGGAGGTATCTAAAGAGAAAGGAAGAATGGAGACATCATGCCGGGTGTAAACCGCGCACCTCCCAGCCCGGCCATCCCGCGGTGGTGGGGTCGCAAGACCCTTATACCCCGGGAGGGCAGGCAGCGGGCACGCGCCTAGCATGGTCTCCTGCAAAAAAATAGCTAACGGGGAACGGGACGAGACAAGCCTCCGCAGCTCCTCCCAGTTGGCCTGGAGTCCACGGCAATTCCATTGAAGGAATATGCCCTCCAGGCCTAGCTCGGAGGAGACGCGGGGGCCCTCCTCGAATTGAAGACCCTCACGGGAATGGCCGTACGCTTCCCGGGGGCAGAACCCCGGGCGCTGTTGGCCGGGCAAAGCGCTGAAGGCGCTGTCGCCTTCGAGGACTTATTGGGGGAGGTTGGGCTCGCCATGCGAGTCTTTTCCTCCCTCCGCCTCGAAACCTTAGGCGGGCGTTGCGGCTTCGGAGGCGGGGGACCCTCTTTTCGAGGAACCACCGTCTCCGAGCCACTCGCTCCACCTTGGGGCGTGGGCGAAGGGGCCAAAGCTCCTTTGTTGCTGTCCTCCATTCGGGGAACAGCTTTAGGAACCCCGGAAGATGTCCTAGCGACCATCTTCAGGGGTGTTGCCTCCTGTGAGTCTAATGACTCGGTGGAGGCGCGTGGCCGTTTCGCTTTACGGGAAACGGTCACGCTGGAGGAAGAGGGGGGAGCCCTGGTTTTTTGCCGGGGCAGGGTATGAACCCTTTTTGCCGCCAGCTTTACCAGGGGAGCGCCCAGGTTGGGTAGAGCCCGCAGAAGGGCGCTGAATGGGCGCGGAAACAACCGTGCTCGTTGGCCTGGATGGGCCAGGAGCAGAGGGTGCCTTTCTAACTATTGAGGCATATGACGTCCCAGGCAGAGCCGGGCGCGCCAGGACCGAGTCCTTTGCCTCGCGGAATGAGAGTCGATCCTGGGCCTGAACGGCCAGGATTTCTTTCTCCAGGAGATATGCACCACATTGCTTCGAAGAAGCAGGGTGCTGCTCTCCGCAATTGACACACTTGGCCACACACGATTTGGACTTATCGTGTGCGACCTTGGAGCAATTTACACATACTTCGGGTGACCCCGACTTTGCACGTCTACATGAGCGATTAGTATGGCCGAAGCGGTGACAGAAATAGCACCGCCGCGGCAGTGGAACGAATGCCTTCACGCGGTAACGGTACCAACCGGCACGCACCGACTCAGGGAGCTTGTCACAGTCGAACGTGACGAAGAGTGTAGGGGTGGGTCTCGAGGCCCCTCCCTGTTTTCTCATCACACGTTCGACCTTGACCGCCCCATGGTCGGCCAGCTCTAGGGTGATGTCCTCAATGGAGTAGTCAACGAGTTCCTTCGCATAAACTACTCCTTTCACAAAGTTCATGGTAGAGTGCGGCGTCACACTCACCGGGGTGCCATGAAGTGTCCGAAGAGCACTTATCTTGGCCGCCTCGGCGGGATTCGCCGCATTCGCCAGAAGGCTTCCGTCAGAGAAACTGGTTACCTTCGGCTCTCTACCAATTGCACTAGCTAATCCTCTCCTCTGACGGATCATGTTGCCCTTGGAAAACATGCTGCCATCAGTGGAGCGAATAACGAGGAAGCGTTTGAAGCCAGCGGGCTCGAAAACGCCAGGTAACCTCTGAATGAAGGGCCCCGATGTCATCGAGGCTCCGCCCTGTGCACTTTTGGTCTTTGTCATCGTCAGGAGCTCCGTACCCGGGGAAGCAGAGGGCCCGGATGTGCCGATCTTGGCTTGGTCGCTTGCCAAAGTGGCAGCAGACCCATCCGTCCCCGTTGCCCGCGCGGATTGAGAGGAGCCCCGAGTCTTCTTCGTCTTTTTGGTCTTTTTCGTCCTTTTCTTTTTTGGAGAGGAGGGCGGGGAATGAACCCGCTTCTCACTCCCGCCGGTAGAAGCCCCCAGGCCAGATGGACCGGCCTCAGCCAGGTCCTTCTCCGAAATGGAGAAGGTCCTGGTGGTCGCAGGGGCATCATCCGGAGGAGATCCCTCCCCTCCTTGTACTGCCTGAGAATCCACAGCCGTTTGATGAGGACCTTGCATAGGGGTGGATTCGGGTTCGGTGCTTGGCGCCGAGCCCGGATTCCCCCCCATGGAAGGCCCTACCTTCTGAGGCTGGTTTTCCTCAAGGACCATGTCTATCACAGGAGGGGCCTCCAGTTGGCTATCCCCTCCCAGGACATCGCAGGTCCCCTTGGCAGTGTCATAAGTCTTTAGTGGGGAGGTACAGGCCTTGACCTCGGCAAGGTTTAATATTTTTACCAGCAGGGCTTTTGAGGGAAGCGACCGAAGGGGCCTGGCTTCCCTCTCCCCCCTAAGGGGGTTTGCTCTACCGAGCCGCTTGTACGAGGGGCGGTCGGCAATGGGCTGCCTGCTGGCTTTCTTGGCAGTCCCCTTAGAAAGCAAAGGAGGGACTGCCGCTGGAGATAGGGAGGTGCCCGAAAGCACCTCCAGAGAAGGGGGTGAGGGGGAGTCCCCTACACCCGTAGGCGTAGGAGAGGAGTAAGCCTCCTCTCCGGTTAAAGAGGTATGGAGGGTTTCCTGCGCAAGCACAGGGGGGGGGGACCTCCATCTTTTCTGTGGAGCTGCACGAGGGCGGCTCCGTTGTTTTAGGGGGAATTAAGGGGAGATGTTTTTTTTTCATCATTGGGCATGGTGACCCTCTTTGTTTTACGGGACGCAATCGCTCACCACCTCTTGCAGTAGCCCGCACTGCATGAGGTGCTTACAGGCCCGGCAGAGCCAGGCGCCGCCATTTACGACCACCCCTCCCGCCTGGTGGCCTGGCAGTCCTTCGGCATGGCGGCTCCACCTTAGACACGGCGTAAAACAGATAGAATGTGAAGAGGAGAGGAAAAGGGATGTGAGGAAGGTATGGGTGGGGTTGAAGCAGGTTGTTAAAAAAAACCCATCCCGAACCGGAGCTAAGGGGTTAGGGAACAATGTCCCCTCCCCCCTCAGCCCCCATCCGGGGTGGTTGGCTTGAGAAGGTCAGCATTCTACCCTGTGAAATTAGAGGCTGACCAGAGAAATTTGTGGGAGAGGTTGTATGAAAAGCGACGAGGTAGGGGAGAAATCGGGCTATCTGAAGGAAGGAAAAGAGGCTAAGCTGTGGCCGGACGGAGCGCTGGATCCCGTCAGCACGGCGGCCAGGATGGCAAATCGCTCTCTAAATAATAACAAAGAAATAATCCTAAGAAAAGTTGTCAAATCTAACATATACATCATTCTTAACAAAGAAGAATAACAGCAAATTGAATATCATCTAATTGACACCACTACATTTAAACGTATGAAAAAGATCAAAAAAACACTTGAAAAAGAAAATAAATAGACAAAAAACTAAAGCTAATGCACTCATTGGAGGACTTGACTTCCAAAAGATCATCCAGGATATCTGTATGGAAACGTAAAAATACATAGGGCGAACAAATAATTGAGGCCTATTATTTCTTAAGTCACGACACCAATGTATCGTTTAGCTAAAACCCTAAGGAAATAATAAAACTGTTCATCCCTTCAAAAGATAGAATAAAGTCTACGGAGGAATTCATCGATATACTACACTCAACAAGACCGGCAGGACTAATAGCATCCCTTGATGTGGAAAGCTGTTTATAAATATGCTTATTGATCAGACCATCGACATTATTATACAAAATGTGTACTACCATCCTACAATGCTTCCTCCAAATCTTGACCCAAATATCTTAAGGAAAATGCTATTTTCATGCACATCAGCGGCTCTGTTCAGGACACCGGATGGTAATCTATACACGCAAATGGATGGAGTGGCTATAAGATCACCCATGGGGCCGACTTTCGTCAACTACTATATGGGTCAACTTGAAGAGAGCTTATATGACAACAGCAAAAATAAGCCACAAACATATTGCCGATACGTAGACGACATCTACATCAACCTCTAAAACGAGGAACATCTGAAGAAGATCAAACAACAATTTGAGTGAGAACTCCATGTTAAAATTCACTTATGAATTGAGCACGGGCAATAAACTCCCTTTTCTGGACGTTGAGGAACAAAATATTAATGAAAGCTATATCACATAAGTATATATAAAAGGTACGGACATGGAAAGATGTCTCAACGCGGATGGTGAAACTCCTGAAAGGTACAAAAAAGTGTAATCGGCTCATACATCCGCCGAGCATCCAAATGCTGCTCTACGTGGGAACTTTTCCATCAAGAGATCTACCGAGTAAGACAAATCCTCATTAACAACGGTTTCCTGAACAGCATGATTGAAAAAACAACAGAGGTTATGAAAACAATTTAGACAAAAGGCGAAATATTAGAGGCTATGGAACAATTAGTCATGGTATTAAATTTAATGAACTTGAAAAGTCCATTAAAAATAACTCATGGTAAAGAGAGAAACAAAATCACAATGGAGGCAAAATCACTGAAAAACTGAAGAATTCTCTCTTCAATTATATAATAGTAATCGGTACCATACAACAGATGGAAAATTTATACAAATTGAGAAGTATGTCTCGCTAGAAACAAAGATGAAATTTTGTAGGCACCATTGTCTAGCTGAACTTATAGCAAAAACGTGAATAAAGGGAACAATAATTCCTCTGACTTGGTCCAACGCTTCCATTGTACTTTTATAAGGCGACAAGCAAAACATAAAAAGCTACGAACCAATCAGTCTCTTCTCAGCAAAATGGAAGTTACTTGATAAATCATAATTCAATTACGACTGACGGACCACCCAGGTTTCATAAGGTTCTAAAATACTCATCTTCATCTATAGATGGCATACAGAGACCAAGAAAAACTTTGATTCAGTATGCACAGAATCAGTTCTAAGAACATTACAGAAAATAGGACTTAAAAAATCTAAATTATCCTCTTTATGTTTATAGGAAGAAATTTGACTTCTGAGAGGAGCGTGGAAAAAGAAATCAGTGGAACAAAATTAGGCTGCTGAGCGATAGAAAAGTTTGCCTTCATCTTAATAAGCAATCTTCCCCTATAATTAACACTTAAATTATGTAATGAATGGATCATAACAATTTTAAATTTTACAACTGAGGGGTAATGGTAAGCAAAAGGATATGCATAAACTAAGGTTAACTAAAAAAAACTGATAACGTTAGGAAATAAATGAAATAGTTATACCCGTTTAAAATTGATGGGATTCGAACACCTACTATCAATTGTTCATTGTTCTTATAATAATCAACACCTTAACCAATTCGACAGGTGGCCGAGGTGATTAAGGCATTGATTCGAAGAATAACGAACAATTGAGACTACAAGTTCGAATTTATCACTTGTCAACGGATATAACGAATTTATTCAATGCTTGTTACGTTTGTTTCCATATTAGGAACCGCAAAATTAAAGCTAAATAAAGATATATGTATGTTAACAAAGGAAAACAAAATGATATGTAATTAGCTGTTTGAGGTACAAAGTTTTGAAGTACAATACGTTCATTTTCACATATCTTGATTATTTACATAAATTTGCAGATAAATAATTAGTAAAATATTTCTGCCAAGCTGTAAACCTTTGTCACTTATGGAAGTGGTTTAGTAAATTAAAAAATAAGATATCTATGTGTAGCATTGAATTGTCAATGCATTAATAGGGGTGTGCCACAAAAATCATTTATGGTAGTACCCTCTTTGTGAAGCATGTGAATAGTAATTAGAATAATAATTAAAACTAAGTGAAGAGAATAAATTTACCAAAGGCTCAAAACTTGTATGGAAGATAATGGACGTTAAAGCCAAAATATGAATGAAGCGCATTTTTAGCAAAATCTAGGGATTTTCTATATACGGAGTAACTGCCAAATTGTGTTGCATTTTTAAATTTTCCAACTTCAATATAAATCATGAAACAAAGTTTAGAATAAATAAGCATTTTATACAATTTATGTTGGGGTCGTGTTGATATTATCAATGTTTAATGGGCATAAGATATTCCTTCTATAAACATAAGTCAAGGAATTACGTAGGTCTGCGAAACATATTAATAAGCCCAAATTACGAGTATATATTTGAACTTCAGATAGAGTGGCCAGATTATACGATTGTTCAGGCTAGATCTGATATTAAATTCCGTAGGTCTTTTGTAATTTGCCTCTACTATAAAATGGCCCATATATTTCCAGTATACAGGAGGAAGAGACAAATGAAGTGAAATGAGACGTAATCGAGAAAAGTTAAATTTGTCATAAATACGGAAAGACCCGGAAGTGATTCCCTCTTCCAAAGTGTATATTATGAACTGAATTTTTGGAGGCTTTGATACGATGGAATATCAAGCTTAAAAGAAGCAGATTGAACTTATTTACATTTATATTTCCACTCTCAAACAACGGCTTATCTTTGTGGGAACACATTTCTTTAAATAGGTACAGTATTTAAGATTGTTCCTTGAAACTCTTTTGCAAGTTATTTTATTGAATTATATTAAAAATCGATTGATAAAGTTTGGCGGACCACACCAATGTCCGTCTCATTCAGACATAGCCAACCAAATGTTATTAAATTTATCTTTTATGAAAGCCGTGGAACTCTTTTAATTCTAGAAATTAAATAATTGATGAAAAGCGGGGCAGGAAGTAAAACAATTTCTTACTTGTAAATTATTAAAGAATTATAAATTATTCAATGAAAATATTTATAGTTAAATTTCATGGCCATTTCAAATATATGTTTAATGATCAGCCTATCTCATAGCAATCCTGTGAAAAGGACTTCTCAAGAGATTTAAACAATCCAAGGATTATATAATATATTATATTATATATTGTATTATATATTTATATAATATAATATAATATAAAATATAATATAACATATAATATATATACATATATATATATATATATTTATATATATATATATATATATATATATATATATATATATATATATATATATATATATATATATATATATATATATATATATATATATATATAAAGAAGGAGCAAACGCAAATTCAGTTCTGCAGGTGATAACAACCACCACAGGGCTTTCGCCATATTTATTTTCTGCCTTTCAAAACAATTTTGAAGACAGATATAAAGGTGCAGAAACCTTGCATTGCAGACTATATTACAATATAGTACAAGAAAGAGAAATTGGACGCGAATGAGCAATGAGACAAGAAACAGGAGTTTTTTAGAGGTAAGAGAAAGGGACATTAGAAGAAGACTAGAATCAAAAAGGGCAGAGGGTGGCACAATGAAGGCAATCCTTTACCGAGAAGACAGAGAAAATGCCAGGGAAAATAAAGTTTGGAATTCCTGGCCAGAACACGAACCCGGGTCTGTTGATTGCCGGTCAGATGCTTTACCGCTAAGTTACCAGGCACAGTGACTCTACTTCGCCCAAAGCGTTACCCCATCAAACCCAGTATCTCTCTAAACTAGGAACATCCAAGGAATTTTTATACCACATCTTCATACCCGCGTTATCCTGGCGTTATATCTGTCTTCTCGCTAAAGGATTGCCTTCATTGTGCCGTCCTCTGCTCGCTTTGATTCTAGTCTTCTTCTAATGTCCCTTTCTCTTACCTCTAAAAAACTCCTGTTTCTTGTCTCATTGCTCATTCGCGTCTAATTTATCCTTCTTGTAGTATATATATATATATATATATATATATATATATATATATATATATATATATATATATATACAGTCGACCCTCGGCTATTCGCGGTTCGTCATCCGCGGAAAATTTTAGGGGGCCTCAAAATTCAAAATTTGCACCATTTCCAGACATCCGCGTAAACCTACGTACATAGTTGTAAAACGTGTGTTGGTTGGCTGAGACGGGACTAGCCAGCCAATCAGCGTTCAGATCTCACTCGCTAGATTACAGTATGTACAGTATATATATATATATATATATATATATATATATATATATATATATATATATATATATATATATATATATATATATATATATATATATATATATATACATATATATACATATATATACATATATATACATATATATATATATATATATATATATATATATATATATATATATATACATATATATACATATATATACATATATATACATATATATATATATATATATATATATATATATATATATATATATATATATATATATATATATATATATATATATATATATATATATATATATATATATACGAGGGGCGGTCAATAGGTTTTGAAATTCGGATATAAGGAAACGTGATATGAGGAAAAGTGTTTTATTATTTTTCAATATAACTACCCTCGACTTCAATGGACTTGCGCCACTTGTCCCTGAGGCTTCAAATTCCCGACAACCAGAAATCTGCCGACTGCTGTTCAATCCACTCCTAGACGGCGAGCTGGACATCTTCATCGTCCCCAAACCGGCGTCCACGCAGTGCAGCCTTGAGCTGGCAGAATAAAAAGTAGTCGCTAGGGGCCAGATCTGGACTGTAGGGAGAATGGTTGAGCTCTTCGAATCCGCACTCGCGCAGGGCAGTTTGTGCAACTCTGGCCTTGTGGACTTTGACGACGTTGAAGTCGATCATAAGGAGTGAGGTTTCTAGGGACTCAACGGGCAGAGACCTTGGTCATGGCCAAATTCTCGTGGATCATGTTGATAACACTTTCATGTGATATTCCAAGTTATTGCTCGATTTCTTCGACCTTCACCCGTCGATTTTCGAGGAGAATCCTCTCCACATGGGTCAAATTGTCCTCGTTGGTCATGTCTGATCAGCGTCCTGGATGGGTTTTTTTTTCAAGGGACTCACGACCATGGAGGAACTCCCTATTCTAGCGAGCAATGGTTGTATAGGAAGGGGCGGTGGTGGTGTACACTGAAACCATGCGTTCATGGATCTCTTTTGCATTCTTGCCTTCTTTGGTAAAATATTTGATCACTGCGCGGAACTCAACTTTCTCCATTGTTGAAAAATTTGTGACTAATGATCTGCGATCAGCTACCGCTTTTTAGATAGACAAGGCAGGAGCGCGCGGCTGCAGGGCATGACTTAGCAAAACTTGTCCTAACACCCCCACAAACAGCCATCCCCCTTCCTCTGTTTTGCCCGACCGATTCGCAAAACTTATTGACCGCCCCTAGTTTATATATATATATATATATATATATATATATATATATATATATATATATATATATATATATATATATATATATATATATATATAGAGAGAGAGAGAGAGAGAGAGAGAGACTATACTATACTATACTATACTATACTATACTATACTATACTATACTATACTATACTATACTATACTATACTATACTATACTATATTATATTATATTATATTATTTTGACAAATGTTTAGAGAATTTTTTCCCTTCCTTATGGATGTGTTGGCAGTTGAAATGTTATCAACCTAATCTTCTATATCTATTTTTTCCGCTTTATTTCACTGGCAAACAGCGACATGGTTTGGTGGATTAAAGGATTTAGGCTTATTCTCCTAATTTTAAACATTTTTCTGCTTAATAGCTGTGCAAAAGTGATTTTTTTTCATATACCAAATCTATATGAAAAGAGAAAAAGAGAGTGCTAGAGAGAGGGGGTGGGGAGAAGTGGGAAAAAGAAGGACACAGAGAGGGTGAGACAGAATGCAACAGACTTGAAGAGAGACGAGGCAATAAGTAGAGGCAGATAGTAGGGGATTAGGGTAAGAGAGAGGTTAGAGAGATGGCGAGAGACAGATGAGAGAGACAGATAAAAGAAAAGAGATGTCCAAAATTCTTCATCTATTTAGAAGAGAGAAAAATTGATGTATTGACATAAAGGTTAAAAAAAAGGTCAGAAACGAAATATATAGGTTATTCTTTGGCAAGACAGATAAATATTGAGAGAAACTGAGGGGACAAAAATGTGAGAGTGGCTTTTCTATTAACTGTTCTCTTTTATCGGAAAATTCCGCCTTTCGCTCGTCAGACACCTAAAACAAATTAGTTTCTTTGGTATAAACATTTTTACCTCAATGAACTCAATGCATCAGCTAGTTGGCTATTTCGTAATTAAGGCATATAAGATTGCAAAATGCAAGATTATATCCACCATTTGTGAAATAAACATAATTTCAGCTTACTCACAGCGTCCATGTGCAGAGGCAAACATATATGCGCAGATATATACAATAGCATTGATACGTTAGCAAACGCATCTAAATGTATTCTTATATATGAATATTCAGACGCATGAGCATATATAAATGCATGTGTACATACAAACCTTACAAGCACAACCAAACATGAATGCATATTTTAATTCCACAGTCCTGAATTCGATTTTTTCGTCTAAATAATCGCGGTGAAGCATACGAAGAACTTGTGTGTTTTTTGTTGTTTTCTAAAGACGTTTTATTTTTCTCGGTGCTCCTGGAGAACAAAATAAAGAAGATTTTTAAGCGATCTTTCGTCCGTTCTTGCATTTAATCTTGTAGGTAGTTCTGTCTGACGGTGGGTCTATTCGGTGGGTCGCGACCATTCTTAGGAGACCCAATTCGAGTCCAATTCGTGGCTGCCTGGCATTTATCCAACTTTGGTTCGAACCCCCTCAAAAAGACATAAAGCGAAAGATTTATTTTGTTGAAATAATACTCAGAAATAGTTGTAATTTCGAACAGTCTCACAATCAATAATTTAAATATGAGCTGAACTTGGCTCACATAGTAGCGGTCTATCGACTGAGATAAGCGGTAGCCAAATATTTTGAAAAGAGAGAATAAATGAGTTCGTTTATATCAACAGAATCCCGATCCACGAACCACTGATCTCCCGAGCTAAGAAAAGAGCAACTTGCAACTAAAACTGAACGCGAAATTGATACAATTTAACCTAAAAAAAATGATATAAGAAGCGAAAATTTTACCATTTTAGGCAAAACATAATAGTCGCGTATCAAAGCCAAGAAAATGCCTGAGTCCAATAAGTTAGACTTTAAGAGTCCCCTCTGGTAAGCAAAGCGTTTTATTTGGATATCAGGAAGGAGTCCTTCCGAAATATTCTTTCAACTATATGAATTTCCTTAAAAAAAACAGCTTAGGCCTTTCACGCTAAAGAAATCTTAAAAATAACTTGAAATTTTGAGAACCTCTAAAAGAAAGACGAGCAGATTTCTAAGCGCTCAATGAAAGGACAGTTAATGATGAATATTGCAGAAATAGAATAGAATTGGTAAAATAAATGTTTATCTTAATTTACTTCATGTGTGCCCGAGGCACAATCAATGAGGCGAAAGATCCCCACTTGCTTTTCTACATCACCGATGGCCTCTATTTTTAACTCCAAAGTATTTCACAAATTTTAGTCGAGAATAAAAAGTATTTTACGTTATCCATTTTTTAAGAATTTTGTTCCTTATATCTACAGTGTGTATCAAAGTTTTCAGCACTTTTGGCGATGGAAGTATGGAAATTCTTTCGTGACCGACCAAAGAATAGTCTTACCATCGTACCAATGCGCTGAGAAAGGAAAATGGTTGGCTGAAAAGTGCAGATTCCTGTTATAATACCAAGCACGATTAGAAGAGAAATGGCTAATAACATAAAGCAAGAGATTTTTAAGTCGTCATGGCTACTATCTTCCCTTTTGCATACTATTGCTGAAAGTGTAAATATTTATTAGCGGTTGCCCGTACCTAAAGCCGATAATAATAATAAATTATATGACGATGGCATGAGTGTGTCACGAAGGCTTAGATTAAACACAACGTAAGAAATTTAAATTTTCTGTTCATTATCTATAAAAACCTATAATTTTAATACGAAAAACTGAAAGTAAAAAAAAAAGAATATTAACTGTGGAATTTTTTTTAGCATATTTTATTTAATTTTTTAGGGAATTTTAAACATTTTTACCTCCAGTTGGCGAAAAAGCTTTGGAATCAGGTAAAGATGAGCCACCCCAGAGCTGCCAAGTATAGTTAAGCCACCCCAAAGATTTTCAGCTAAGGATAAGCTGCTCCCAAAGTTCCCAAGTAAAATAATAGGAGAAATTGGGTCAGTTTATTCGCCCCAAAATAGTAAAACTATTCAGTCTCACTTGAATCCACGCTTGTTCCAATAAGTCTCAATCGCTTGAGCGTGGATGCCTGTTAGTCAGTCTATTTTTTCAGGGTTGCAATCGTGATTATCAATTGTTGATCCCGGTAGTACAACCTTTTGAATGATGGGTAATAATTTTTCTGCACTTTAGTTTTCTGTTATTTCCATATAGCCTAGGACAGGTGCTGTATTGTGTCAATTAACCCAAACACTCAGATTTGTTCCAGAGATCCATGTCTTCTGTTATAATTTATTTTGTCCGAAAAAAACAGGATTCCTCTATTTGAAGTAAATAGTCAACCGCTCCAAGCCTTCATTGTTTGCTTTTCAAAGTAATTTGTTCGATAGGTTTGCTCAACACTCGAGTTTTTGCACCACAGATATATTGGGTGAAGCCTCATTCAAAGAGAGATCCTAGAGCCTTCAAAAAATTCGCTATTACAAAAAGAATTCAGCGCTTTATATCTATTGCACCTTTACTTGGCATTTTCAAGTAAACTTATCAATGAACGAAGAACTACAAGTCCAAGTTATTAAAATAACACACGCACTACACTTCAATTCTTTTCTCATGAGAATACTCAGCTTCTTCAATTAATAACCGGTAGGAAATCATTAACTAACAAGGGTTTAACAACACTTTCGTACACACGACCATCCACTTACAGTGGTGCTAAGTTACAAACTAATAACAACCGCATTTAAGCTAGAAGGGAAACTTCGCCTTCGCTGAATTTTAGGAAAATCTCAATACGAAGAATTTTCCACATATCCTAAAATTTAAAATTTATTATCGGTATTTTGGCAACCGTAAAGATAAGCCATCTCAAAGTTTTTTAGGTAAATATAACCCACCCCATGCTCCTTGGAAATGGCTCATCTTTACCTGATAGGACTCATTTTTAACGTTTATTTGGGGTTACCGATAAGGTTAAGGATAAAGACATACATGATGCTCTTAAAATATATCTTTGTTTATTGTGTCCTGACGTTTCGTAGTTCAAACTGATCGTATCTTCAGAGTAAGATGTTTCAAATTTCATCGAGCTTAAACATAAAGTAATATGCTGTGCAGTGTTGATATTGTTCAATTATTGGTTTTAGGAGTAACTCCGGTGTTCATAGTGTTTATAGCCTCGAGGATGAATATTATAAAAATTATAAATGATTAAGGAATTAGAAATCTTTTAATTATGGTGTAATCCCTCTGCTATAATATTTATTTTTCATTTACCAGATAATGCGTGAAAATTCAAGGTCATGGTGACAGTGTTCTATGACTCTGAAGGGATCCTCCTTATGGACTTCTTGGATCATGACCGCACCATTAACGGACCATACTATGCATATCTACTGAAGAAGCATCGGGAGGCTCTCCTTCAGAAACGCCGAGGGGAAGTGGCCCCGAGGTGTTTTTCTTTTGTAGTACAATGCACCAGTACACAAGAGCATGGTGGCCATGAACAAATTGGTATCCTGCAGCATGGAATTGTTGCCCCATCCCCCTTATTACCCCGATCTGGCACCTTCAGACTTTTACCTTTTCCCCCCACCTGAACAAGCAGCTGTGGGGTATCTCTTTCACTGATGACAAAAAGACAAAGGAAAAGGTCATGGGAGTTTTTGAGGGATTCAACCCATTATTATTCAGGAGCGGATTTTTGAGGTTGAAGAAGAGACTAGGAATTGCATCACTGTCAAAAGCGATTACTTTGAAAAATAAATAAAAGTAGTTGAGTGAAACTTTGCTCAATTTTGCTCCTTTTGGGTTCCGAGAACTTATTAAATACCCCTCGTAATTGTGGAATTAATATTGCTCCAGCTATTCTTAATGTTTAATCTTTGGTAAATTTATAAAGTATTTTCAAGTTTTGAAAAATGTTAAGTATTTTCCTGTAGTGAGTGTTGAGGCATTGCAGGTGTTTGTGAATTTCAGGAGGTTTAAAACAATGTTGCTTTGCCTATGTTTCAAGGTTTTCATGGTAAATTTTATGCAAGACAATGTATAATTGTCATCTAGACATAGAAATAAGTAAATCATATGAGTCATTGGGACCTAAGCCTGACTGAAAATTTGGAAATACATTCTAGGCTCTTGTAATAACAATTTACATGAGGTTTAGCCTCTTTGTTAGGGTTTGCGTAATTATGGGTTATCTTCTACATTAAACAAAAAAATCAATGCCTAATCATGGAAGAAGAAAGATCACTGAGAAATATAGATAATTGAATAAATAAATAATATTTTAAGACTAAAAGGACATTCATTCAGAAATCAATGACTTTTGGGGCATTCTTTTGTAGAAATTCGGGAATATTCCCAAATTAATTAGTGCCAATTTATGAGTTTTGTCTGACATCTCGAGGAAGTGAATCCCGGCCCAATCCCGGATAGCGCCACGACAAGGGAAGAAAAAATCAGATTAATTATCCGGATCAAAAGGAACCATGAGATATGTGTACATGTATACCGCAAGTATGTACGCAACAAACTTGGTCTTCATGCGTAGGCGTTTGCGTTTAAGTGTTTGATGTTTGTTTGAAAGGGTTGTACAGCTAAGCAAGGGACGTAAACTTTATTTCGTTTATTTATGTGCACTTTGTATGTACATATTTTTGTGTATGACCTTTTGAGCAAGGCCTTTAAGCCTTGTAAGCATTTGTGCCCTTATTCACAATTGGGTAAAGGAAAAGCAAATGATTGATGTACGAATAGATTCCTATCTTAAAACAAGTGTGTGAATGTGTAATAATAGGGTATGTGTGTGTGTACACAGATACGGATTGCACAAAATGTAGGAGTGAATCTCTTTCTATATAGGCATGACATTTTCTGCAACCGACATCACTCTTAATAAGTAAGTAAAGATTTTAAGTGAGGTAATGGATTCCTCCCTGCCTGATCATTACTTTCACAACAGGAAGATGATGAGAACGTCTACAAGGCAAAGATATTTAAGGAAGGCCCTAACAAAATCCTAAGTGTTGGGATGTTGTATTTCTTAAGCTCCTAAGCTATTAACTTAAAGAAGGTCTTCTAATATCATCGACACTTCTTTTTCTTCTTCTTCTTCTTATTCTTCTTCTAAATTTAAGTATAAATTCATAGCTAAGGATATGGTTGGGCTCGATATCAATATAGTTCAAACTATGGGCAAATATATTTGGCCTTCGTTCATAACCAATTTCCCACAAGGCTAACTGTGGTTGGCGCACTTCAATGCCACTAAAAACTGTCCGACCCTCCTAAACCTTTATGCTCTTTACCGAGCACAAGGCAATACATCATTTTTTCCATGGCAACCTGACATTTTATAGTGCCAAATGGTGTAAGCGCCTCGTCCCGTCAGAGAGGATCATGCGTTCTCACAAGCTCTTTTCCTGTACCGCTCCTCTCATGCACAATATCGCCCACTTCCACATTAGCTAAACCTTTCTCCCTCAAACACTCATGCACATCCAACCCACTTTTTAATAACAAACAACCCTTCTCACATCTTCACACTCTTAATCATGTCTTCTAAAGAGTATTCGAATAG